>CM057818.1:14342030-14632030 GCA_030067965.1 Latrodectus elegans | reverse complement strand
GACCATCACGAGTCGACGGTTATTTCCCCTCCCCCTTCACCATTCGCCATGATGGACGACGTTTCCTGTTTCTGCTCGAATTCCAATTTCTGATGGAAAAGTTTTCTTATAGAATAGGGTACCTGTTTCCAAAAGGGAGAAAGATTTCCTTGTAATTTTAGAATATGGCTGTCAGTTGATAATTTCGTAAAAATATTAATAGAAATAATCAAATGAGCACAGGTATTCAACTAACATAAGTGCTTTATTTATTTTTTTTTATCGAGAAGTAATAATTTTAAACACTAAAGTTTCTTGTATTAATTTTAAAACTAAGATTAAAGTTAATGATTATTATTAAAGTATTTTTTTATACGATTTTTACCAAACTGTTTAAAATTTCTAAATCTTTTTCTAAATCATTTTTTGTGATGATTTTAAAATGTTTATTATTATTATTAAAAGGCTGGCACTTAGATGGCGAACCCTAGGCCACAACAAAGCCAGAAACTGCTACTCATTTGTCGTTACCCAGCGGGTAGAGGGTGGGCGGCATTCATACATCATCACAAAAGAAAGGAAAGAGAAGAGGAACTGAAAAAGAATGTAACATCCAGGCCTGAATCGGTATTCCAACCCGGGACGCACAGCTCAGGAGTCAGTAGAGCTAACCACTCAGTCACCGGTCGTCCATTTTTAAAATGTTATTTTATATATTTTTAGATTTATGACGATAGTTCACCATAGGACTTAATGAGCAAATGTTTTTATGTGTGAAAGATTTTTGGAAAATATTTGAAATTATTAAGGAAGAGCAAAATTCATTTTAAGGAATATTACATTATGGAACCCTACTAGAGCCATCTTGATTAAATTAACCTATTACCGTAACTACCTGCCTCCACCTCAAAAAAGAAAAAAAAAATCAAATACAACTCTAAAAGTGGATGGGAACGAAACAGCAAATTTACTAGCTAAAAACACTTGAGCCATAAGACTTCAAACCACTGCCTCCAAAGTAACTTAAAAAGCATATTTTTAAGAAATTAACGGGTACTGTTAAATCTAACCAGGCCGCAAAATCAACAGGTTAGCTTTGGGCTGACATTTAACACGCTTAGAAAAAATTTTGTCAACAATCGCCTAAAAAGGATATGGCATATTTTAGACTGCAAACAAGCGACGATGGCTTGGAGCAACATCTAAGCAAAATTGTCATCCTTTCATCTAGTTTATGTCAACTTTATAAATCGAGAACTATGTGCGCAGAGCATCTTCTTATTCTTCTGTGACATTTGAGCTGTTTTGTATTTTGGATTGATTTTTTCCAATAAAGCCATGTGTAAAAACAAATAACTTTTAAAACGAAGAATTGCAAAGTAATGACATTGTACTATTCTTTTTGTGAAAATGACTCTTAAGTCAGTTATGTTTTGCACAATCAAACTTAAGAATAACAGTTTCAAAAATTGATTATTCTCTGATATTATTTTAAAAATATTATTTGTCAAAATTCTTTGGTTTATGAAAACTGTACTTGAAAAGTCAAATAATTTCAATGTAATGCCGTTGTACTAAATTTTTTCTTCAAAAAATGATTTTTAAACTCAGTTATGATTCCCACAATAAAGCTTAAAAGGCACATTTCTGAAAAAAATCTAGACTTGATTAGTATTCTAAAGGTATTGACCATCAACATTTTATTGCTTAAAAAAGTTTGAACCTTTAAGAGAACGCGAAAAAAAAAACTGTCTATCGAATGGAGAAATATACTATTTTTAAAATCAGTCAAAAGTTTTGTATACTGAGACAAAAGCAGTAAAATTTAGAGATATTCTTAATGTCATTGAAATGAGAACAAATATAGAAAGACAAAACTTAAATTATAATTATTTTGACTTTCTTCATTATGTTAGGCTATTAACAACAGAATGTAGAGAATATTAATTCTGCCCTTAAAATCTTTGAATAATACTTCCATTAACCGACACTAAAGACGTATTTTTAGTACCTAACCGAAAAGTATTTTGCTGAAAGGAAAATATGTGCGTGACATTGACTTAATTCTAGGTTCATAAGTTTTCAGAATTATTTAAAAAGCAGAAAAATGTATGAAGGGAAATTTATGAAATTGTATTTCACTTCACAAAAACTGATGATTTGTTTTGCATGATTAAACAATTATTTATATAAATTCTTATTAGTAAAAAGTGCCCTTTCTGTCCCACAATGTCCATTTTCTGTCTAAGTAAATATGGTTATATATACAAAAATATTATTATTTTAAGAACAACACTCGCGATTTTTTTTCACCAAGAATGGGTTATATCTGAATATGAAGAAGCAAGTTTAATAATTTAATAATAATGATAACGAAGAAGCAAATTTGGAAAACAAGCACTTTCTCTAGCAGATATATTGCAGAAAACTAATTTTTACGATCTATAGCTACATAATGGCATCTTAATCAAGCTTTTTTACCATTCTTTTTGATGAGCTGGTAACATATTGGTTGTTTCAACCGTTTGTGAGTTCGATACCCAATTTAGACTTGGATATCTGTAGTGGTTCGGGGTGGACTATAGAATGGAGATATCTGTCTAATTAGCCTTCATCTGCAAAAAGAGACCGTTAAACGACAAAAACAGCTTACGCTTCTATTCAGATAAAGTGGATTTTTAATTCTCCTGGTGACTTCATTCTCATTGAGCATGAACTTTTGGCACAGATGCCGTATAATCCAGGATGCCAAATTTTGAGTTTGGTGACTTTTTGGCGGATTTTCTTATATATTTGGCAACCTGGTTTTTATTACGCCATAAATATGGAGACCCATAAAAATTATACAGGAAAACTTTGGCAACCTCAATGCATACGTCATCAAGCATGTGACAATACGTCATCTTGGCAACATTTCTTCGTCATCATAAAAATTCAGAATTTGAGATCCTGGATTATACGGCATCTGTACCGAACTTTTTTTGTGAAAAAAAAAAAATTTAAAAGTATGCTACAAAAGCATATACCACTCATTGCTCATTTAAACAAAAAAATAATTACTATATCTAAATTAAAATTATTCAAAAAAATTATGTAAGAACGCAATGGTTTTTAAACTTATTCTGCAGTTGTTAGTGTTGCATTGCATGCTCTGTTTTTTTATGCAAATAAATTTCAGTATGAATAAAAAGTACTTCTTCCTTTCTTTATCCAGTTTTCCCTAAAAAAAATTTGCATTATTATTCTGTGTCTTCACTATTTTATTTTTTCATTGAAAAAAATTACAGCAGTTCTCACACAATAAATAATTAAAGAAGACAGTCGCCTGAAATAATTAAAACTCCATTCACTTAAGGGGCTTTTATTAAATTTCATTCATTAAAAAAGCATATCAAGAAAAGAAATTTCACTTTCGACAACATTCCAAATTCACATCGATTATTCAATGACTTAAAAAATAAAAGAATTAATTTACTTTTATGTCTCACGAATGCCGAAACTTTATTAATGACTATTTGTTCTTTCATCGTCCTTTTGCTTTCGTATTAATCCAATTCGAACAAGTATACTAACATTTCTATAACTATTGATAATTTATTTATTGTTGTAAATTTAGAAAAAAACATTCATTTTTAAGAAGTGTATCTTATTTTAATTCAGATTATATTAATTTATTTAAAAAATAATTAACTGTAACGACAATTTCAATAAAAATTTAACAAATGTTAATCTTTGTTTCTGCTAAATATATTGTGAAAATAATTATTATATAACTGTCATGTGCAGTTAGTTATTATATAAATTATATTATTCTTGGAATATAGAAACAAATGAGTAGATATATAATCTTCAATTTATTCTCATTGAAATTAAAATTAGTATTTTTAATTTTATTTATTTATTAATTATTTGTTATTAAAAATAAATAATTAATTATTTATAATCAAAAATAATTAATTAATTATTATTAATTATTTATTTTTGATTATAATTAATTAATTAATAATAATTAATTATTTATTTTTGATTATAAATAATTAATTATTATTTATAATTATTATAAATAATTAATTAATTATTATTAATTAATTAATTAATTTTAATTTTTTCTTTATTTTTTAAAACTTAGTTTCCTTTTTTATTTTTTTTTAACATTCCAAATTTTATTATTATATAAATACATTCATTATATTATGTAATTTTATTTTATTTATTTATTAATTAAATAAAATTATATAATATAATCAATGTACTTATATAATGAATCAAATTTAGAGTTTTTTAATAAATTCTACTTATTTTATTTTATTAATTAACTTTTTATCAATTAAGTAATTAATTTTAGTAATGTATTAATTATTTATTATTAAAAAATAAATTATTAATCATTATTATTTATTCATTTTTAATTTTCTCCTTATTTTTCAAACTTAGTTTTCTTTTTTAATTTTATTTTTAACACTGTAAATTTGATTCATCATATAAATACATTCATTGTTTTATATAAATACAATTCATATATTTTTGCAAAGCTTTATTTGTGTTAAAACATTTGTTAGTTAAATTTTTGACCTTAACATTTTTTTCTTATCTTTTGATTTTAACAAGATTAGATTAAGCTCTCTATTAGATTTCATTAAGAATGAGTTCCCAAAATCTTAACTACACAACACACTATGATTTTTCATTACGTTTTATGCTTCAAGTTTCTTCTTCAATCCTCAACCAGCTTAATTTATTTTAGAGCTTTTGGGAAACAAATAAGACACAATAAGGAAGGCATTCCTTCCTTTGAAAGCTTATTCGAACTCTTATTTCCAATAAACCAAAATATGACATTTTAAATGTACACTGACGAATGTTAAAATTTATTTATTAAGAAATTGACGATCTACGAACTGAAAATTTATATGGGAAATAGAATACGATGGGATTTGCAAAGGATTTAATGCATTTGGGGCTTCATATAAAATACAAAATGATAAAAACAATTTTTAGAAAAGAAATTGGGCATCAAGTTTCTAATACACAAATTGCATTCAGATGCTTTTGCTATTGACATCGTCATACTATCCCATACTATCATCATACTATCACCATGAGTAATAATACCCTTGTACTATTACTCCAGGTGAGCACTGGATGCAAGCCTCATTATTTTTCTAGTTGACAGCATTTTTAACGATGTGTATTATACTTCTGTAACGTTTTTGTTTCTTCTTCCTCTTCATTGGCGCGTCAGCCCAGGGTGGGCCATGGCCTTCAGCAGAATAGATTTCCATACTGCCCTATTCCGTGCTTGGCTCCTCCAGTTCTTGTTCTTAAGAGTCTTAAAATCCGTTTCAAGGCTGTCGATCCACCGGATCCTTGGTCTTCCTCTTTTCCGAGTTCCAGATGGTTTCGCATCAAATATCTTTCGCGTTGCTTGGTCCTCTTCCAATCTTATAAAGTGTCTTGTCCATTTTAGTCTTTGAATTGAAAGGAATTTTATAATGTCTGGTTCTTTGAGCGTTTTTGTTTACTCAAGCCTTAAGAAATGTTGTGTTTTTATGACGTTATATTGACGATATTTAACAGAACTTCCTTTATAGAGAAAAGATTCTGTTTCTTCCATGGCTAGTATGATTTCCAGATCTTTCACCAAAAGAAAATGTATGGTCTATGGTTGCCAAATGACTGCTTCATCACCATATATCAATCGATTAACTGCGACATTTAAAATGAATTACTTGAGTTGTTGTACCGATACATGCAAGTAATCTCAATGTTCAAATCTATATAAATATATATATATAATTAGTAGTACATTTCTATAAAGTTAATCAAAAACCAAATGGATAATAATAAAATATTTATAAAATTAGTCAAAAATCAAATTGAGAATAATAATCAAATACTAGGTAATATATTTCGTATTTTCAATGTATTATTCTCTCCATCTAGGATTTGATTATTATTCTCAAATTGGTTTTTGACTAATTTTACAAATATATTATTATTATCCATTTGTTTTTGATTAATTTTATATTATAAAAATATGCTATTAATTATATTTTAGTAATTCTATTTTTGCTGCTTTTGCGTTGAATGTATTGCTAAACGTAAGTGTTATATCTATTCTTGCACTTTTCAGTTTTTATATCTATTCTTGTATCTTTCAATTTTCGCCAATCATACTTCTAATCTTGCTTTATATATATATATACATATGCAGGGTGCGCCATAAATTCGTGAAAACTTTAAAACTTAATTGAAAAAGAACAAATTATGTTAAAAAACACTGGTTTGCAGGAATGGCATCACAAAAAAAGCGGATTTTTTTGAAGAACAAAAAAAATTAGTTAAACAATGACCAACAGATGGCGCTGATGCTGAATGTTTTAAGCAAATTAAACAATACTAATATAATTCTGGATTTTCAAAGAATTATTTAAGCTGAAGTTGTTCAGTATAACCTTCACCAGATTGTACGAGGCAAGTAAAGCGAGTCTCAACACCTGTGACAGCTGAACGCATGTCTGGAAGAATCCCATACACGATCTGCTGAATGGGGTCATTAAGTTCCACCAGTGTGGAATGGGCGACCGGTACACCAAGAATTTTAAATAACCCCACAGCCAAAAATCTACAGGATTCAAATCTGGTGATCGTGGGGGCCATATGATCATACAGTCTCGACTTATCACTCGGTCTTCACCAAATGTTCTCAAAAAAAGTGTTTTTACCGAGGGGGCGGCATCAGATAAAGAGTCCATGTCCATTCAGGTGTTCTATTATCAACCTGATTTGCATAAATCAGCATCTTGTAGGCACAGGAGTGCTACCATGTTTTGAACTAATTTTTTTGTTGATAAAAAAAATCCGCCCTCTCTTTAATGCCATTGGTGTAAACCACACTTTTTTAATATCATTTGTGCTTTATTAATTAATTTTTAAAGTTTGAACGAATTTATGGCGCACCCTGTATGTATGTAAGTATATATATATACATATATATATATATATATATATATATATATATATATATATATATATATATATATATATATATATATATATATATATATATATATATATATATATATATATATATATATATATATATATATATATATATATATATATATATATACATATATATATATATGAATATATAAGTTTAAAATTGATGACATTAAATAGATTATAGAATTATTGTAAAATTACTCTTGATGAAATTACTTATTTAAAATTATATTTCAAAAGAACAGTTTATCAACTGTATAACAATGAGGCTATTCGTATTGATTTAGAGTTAAATATATATACATATATATATATATATATATATATATATATATATATATATATATATATATATATATATATATATATATATATATATATATTTAACTCTAAATCAATATATATATATATATATATATATATATATATATATATATATATATATATATATATATATATATATATATATATATATATATATATATATGTATATATATTTAACTCTAAATCAATACGGATAGCCTCATTGTTATACAGTTGATAAACTGTTCTTTTGAAATATAATTTTAAATAATTAATTTCATCAAGAGTAATTTTACACACACAATAATTCTATAATCTATTTATTGTCATCAATTTTAAACTTATATATTCTGCTTATAATAGTCTTATGCTCTACTGTGTTTGTAAGCAAATCTAAAATATTAGGTAGCAACTAAATTTTTCGCGCAACGTGCAATGAAATCACTTATGCTTTAGAATTACAGAATGCATTTCTTTAATTTTAGAACGCAAGTAATTGTTCCAAATGTTCTAAAATTATACACTGAAAACTTTTACATCATTAGCAATATTTCTCTTAGTAATAAAATAATTACTTTAATGAATTACTAATTATTTTAACTAAATTTGACTCTAAACTTCATTTATGTATATTTTTTTAATAAACTTCTTCACGTTATTCACATTGATATGATTTATTTTTAACTTATTATTTTTAATTCGAAAAAAAATCCTTTAAGACAACATAATGCAAGAAACGATAGAAATAAAACATTATTCATTTAATGGTTTTTCTAAATGCACTATATTTAAAGAATTTCATCAAGAGTAATTTTACACACACAATAATTCTATAATCTATTTATTGTCATCAATTTTAAACTTATATATTCTGCTTATAATAGTCTTATGCTCTACTGTGTTTGTAAGCAAATCTAAAATATTAGGTAGCAACTAAATTTTTCGCGCAACGTGCAATGAAATCACTTATGCTTTAGAATTACAGAATGCATTTCTTTAATTTTAGAACGCAAGTAATTGTTCCAAATGTTCTAAAATTATACACTGAAAACTTTTACATCATTAGCAATATTTCTCTTAGTAATAAAATAATTACTTTAATGAATTACTAATTATTTTAACTAAATTTGACTCTAAACTTCATTTATGTATATTTTTTTAATAAACTTCTTCACGTTATTCACATTGATATGATTTATTTTTAACTTATTATTTTTAATTCGAAAAAAAATCCTTTAAGACAACATAATGCAAGAAAAGATAGAAATAAAACATTATTCATTTAATGGTTTTTCTAAATGCACTATATTTAAAGAATTTATAAGATTCGAAAATATATAGTTTTCGAAAGTATTCCACAAGTTTCGAGTACTGGCTCAGTAACTGTTGAGTGAATCTTCTTTTTTTTTTTTTTTTCCAGTCCTAATTGAATATGGAATGCTCTTAAATAAGAATCCTTAACAGTATCCAGTGTTTCATTTCACTCAGAAGATATGAGTGAAGAAAGAAAAAATGGGAGGTTAAACATAGTCAATGTTCAATGCTCTGTTTTTCTTCCTTCCTCCACATTTATTAGGATGGATGCTTGGACATTTTCCTTTTTCTTCTTGGGTGACAAATAAGTAAGATTTTCTGAAAATAAAAAGTTCTTAATATTTAAGAAATACTAATAATAATTTTCGGATATTAGACCATTATTATCCATTTCCAAGATTCTATAATAAATTAAAATTTTTAATTAAATTTTTCATATATTTTCTTGTGCTTTCCTAACTGCATTCAGTTGTCAGATGAATGTTGAGTTCTTTATCCAAGAGTGTGGCTGTCAGTGAGTTCAATTCCATTCTGAGTATGAACGCTTGCAATTTTTAAATTCCATTTAAATTAGACTAAGAATATACAGAAAGTTTTTATATTTTCATTGTTACATGTTCAAATTATGTTCACAAATAACGAATTTCGTGTATTGAGAAAGAAACGAAATTTGTTGTTGTTGTTACGTATGACACTTGAACAATGCCAGCTCGCTAGGCTTTGGCTATGCGAATTTAAGTCAATAGGAAGCGTCTTTCATTTTAATTAGAGCACCACGAAGGTGAAAGTACGCCTTTACTCTTCAAATCCTCCGATAGATGGCAGCACCCGAGGATCCACTCATCGTCAATTTTTACATTGATCTGAAGAGAGAGGAAGTTTTCCCAAGACCATTGTACCCATGGTACTGGAAACGAAATTTAATTTCCTATAATGACGATAAATAAATAAAACAGTTGATTTAAGAGAAATAAAAAATGTTAAATGTTAAAAATCATTTGTAAGCAACATTTTTTTATTGTTGCGAATAATATCCCCCCACCATGCTTACAATATCATTGAAAACTGTGATTAAATTTATCGCTGAGTAAAATTTAAATTTATAGCAAAACGTATTTTATAAAAAGTATTTTCTTTAAAAAAAATACACACACATTAATATTTCTAAATTCTCGGTTACCAAAATTTAGTTTGTTTTTCAAATATTTCCTTTAGGAATTATTTGAAAAATAAAATTGTTTTTGTTCCTTTTTACATTTGGAGCGTTGGAATCTCTTGAACATCGACTGAATATCCCTCACCATGCTTTCAACATCATTGAAAATTGTGATTAAATTTATCTCTGAGTAAAATTTAAATTTATAGCAAGAAGTATTTTCTTTAAAAAAAATACACACACATTAATATTTCTAAATTCTCGGTTACCAAAATTTAGTTTGTTTTTTCGAATATTTCCTTTAGGAATTATTGGAAAATTAAAATTGTTCTTTTTCACATTCGAAGTATGGAATATTTTGAATGCTGACTGAATTGTTGCCAGTATCTCATCTCAAAATATTTCTATCTGAATAGGTCCGTAACGAATACAACGAAGGATGTCGGCATTTTCAGTTTCCTTTTCTTTTATAGCCGTCTATAAATCACTGCACTTCATCCATTCAATAAGTATGAAATTCTAAGATTTACGACATCAAGGTTCAGAACACGAAGGTCTAAGTCCATCATAAAAAATATATATAAGCATGCTTTTTTGTTTGAAAAATTTCACCTCGTTCGTTTTATTACTCTTATTTTTTTACTGCATGATTCTTTTATTATTTTATTGTTTTAATGCTGCTCTCCGCAGGCGAATGGGCAATCGAGTTATGAATGGCCAAAGGCAAGCCCGGCTCAGTATTTTGAAGCCAGCATTATTACGTTTATGAGAGCAGATGTAATGAGCTTATATATTTCTTATTTCATTTATTCATTGTTTATTATTTATTTTATTTTTTATTTTTAGTTTTATTCTCCTCTTGCCTAACGACGATGATACCGCAGAAGTTTTGCCTCTGGGCAGCTGAAAAGAATAAATACCGCCTTTTGTTTATTCCTGGTCCAGAAGGCTGGGTGAAATAGTGTTGGATTTTTCGCAGTCGTGACACTTGCACTTTTACTTGCGAGCCAATGACTTGTGTAATTAGATGGCTGGAGAAAAATGACTTTGCTCAAATAATTGTGCAGATTAAAGAGACGATACCCCCAAGAGAATTCGTATGAAAATTTTATAAATTGTTAAGGCAAAAGAAAGGAAATGGGCTGTTACATTATATGTTGCAATTTTGAAGAATTTATTTTTACTTTCTGCAATGTCTAAAAAGAATTGCTTAGCACATTTTATTATAATACTCATAAAGTTTGCAGATAAAAGGAAAACTTAACTCCCAATTTAATTTTTTTACTCTAGAAATAAATTATACATATTTTTCTTTCATTTCCTATGTACTTAAATCTAATGATGCATAAAATAAAGTAAAAGTGTATCTGATTGTTTAAAGTAAATAAATATCTATTAAAAATGTTCTTCAATGAAAAGAATTTTACTAAACACTCTCAAAAATCGTATTAAAATTAAAATCATAACTCTAAGCACTAAATAAATGAGTTCCTTTTTTAGATTCTGAGTTTTGTAGGAATCTTTAATATTTATATTTATAACTTTTGATATTTTGCAGGTAATAAAATTTCAGAATATTAAATGTAAAATGCAACTAAAATGACAAATTTATTTTAAACAAAATGTTTAGATTAGTTTTAAAGATAAAAAGAAAATTAAAGGAAAACGAATATTTTTTATTTTGTAAAGTATATTAGTGAGTGAAAATCAACAAAAGCAAGAATAATAAAATTGTATGTTAAGGCTAGGTGAAAAAGAATCTTTGCAGAAAACAAGATAAGATTTATATAATAAAGTAATACACAAAGACGAAAAATAAATAATCTTTATGAATTGTATGATGGTATGATATTTTTAATAATAGTAAATTAAGAATGAATGAGAAAAAATTAAGTTAGCTAAGCAATAACCATGCTCAGAAAATAAGCTTAATACTAAGTAAAGCAGGATATCCAACATCACATTATTAGCCAATAAAAATCACATGTTAGTTTTTCTATGTGCAATAAGGAAACATATAACCACCTGATAGTATATTTAGCAACTGAAATAGCTGCTTGATTTCATTATGGCATGTTACTTTTCTTATAAAAATTATAAAGATATGTAAAACACCCATAAATGAGAAAATATTACACAAAAAATACAAGACAGTTATTTTAAAATTTAAATAATATTATTAAATTGTTTTAAGATGGAAAATCATGCTATTCAATCACATGAAACATAAGCATAAACTAGTTCATATTAAGGGAATTTAAAAAAGCGATGTCGCGAGTGAATATATATAAAAATAAATAAATAAAAAAAAAAAAAAAAAAAAAAAAAGAGCGTAAGTTGCGAGGTAGTAAAATCTCTAATAGATTTGTGAGAAGAAAAAGTTCTCGTTATTAACCAAATTTGGAAGCAGTCTCGTCAAGTGCTTCAAAATTATAGGGTGATGAATATGTCGTGTTGCCCCTAGGGCTTCATTTGAAGAGCTTCAAAAAGTATTGGCAGTAAATACACATGACTTGTGTGACATCCTTTTTAAGAAATTCACATCTAATAGAAGTTGCCTAAATTATTTCGCACCATTGGATGAAATGTGTCAATGTGCATCTTATAAAAGATAAAAAGTTACTCTGTTGCACTTTATTCAACTCTTGTTTTTTACTCCAAGCAAAGTACTTAAAAGAATGGAATTATTTGAATGAATAAATGTTTTTAATAGCATACTTTGTTGAATAAATCATTGCAAATTAATGACATGTTCTCCATTAAAATTAAAATGTGTGACCATGTATATATATATATATATATATATATATATATATATATATATATAAATATATATATATATATATATATATATATATATATGCAATATTTTTATGAACATTTATTTATTATTTCATTTTTATATTTTGCTTTTCATGAGAATCAAATGCAGTCCTTTTTAGGTAGCTGTTTGAGAAACATAGTTAATATTTTAGAAATTCTGGCAAAATAAAAAAGTAAAACATTATAAAAGTAATTAATTAATATCACATGTAGTGATTAATGACTGTTTAGATGAGGAAAATCCTAAATGTCATGTCAAAGTATATAATGAAAATGAAAAATCACCGATGCAGCTGTTCAAAACAAAATTGATTGTAGGAAATAGAAAGCTTATGAAAAATTAAATAAAAATCTGTTTACAAAGGAAGAATAATATTTTTTTTTGTAATTTAATGGCGAAAGTGTTATTAACTTTTATTTTCTTTAAATAAATTTTAAAATGCAAGGAAAAAGCCTCGATTTTATAAAATTTTCTAACAGGTTTGGGCGTCTGGTTTGACTTTCGCTGTGGGAGACTCCATTCCACCAGGAGTAAAATTTATTTATCTCCAGGGTGCCGGAAAGGACATAGGGGGTAAAAAAAGGGGACCCACCACTCCCTTAAAAACCAAGGTCACCTTACATACTGAATTCCTACCTCAGCAAGCATTTATGCGCATAAATTTGTGACGTATTTTAATTTATCGTTTTCAAAGATTTTAAATAAATACGTTTTACTAGTAGATATTATTATTCTTTTTTATTTTAGTCCCTTTAAACTGCTATTATTAAATACCGCCAACCATATTAAATATTTCGAACTAATTTGTATTCCAAAATCTTTATATGGGTTTGAGCATTTTGATTTTATAAGCTCTCTTTCACGTGATTGTTATGAAGAATTTTCTTAGAATAAAATAATTTTCTTAAAATTTCTTAGAATGGTTAAGGAGAAGTAAATAGAAATAAACCAGTTTTGTACTTATTCATTTTTAGCACTGTAAATTTCTTTGTTTCATTCCTTTGTTACTAGGGTTATTAAAGAATCTGTGTTATTCCATCAACTATATAAGCTTGCATAATGATAATAGTGTTTCAGTAATTATGCAGGAGTTTTCTATTATAAAAATTTGGAGCTAAAGTGTTTTTAAAATTTTGATTGTTTAAATTCACTTTACCAATATAAATTTTTTTTTCATTCTCCATTAATATATTATTTTTTTACCACGAAAGGTAACAACTTTTATAGGACTGGAAAAAGGTTTTCAGTATTTCTTGGCTACTGTAAGTAAATAAAAGTTTCGGGATATTATAAATTGTTGTTTCTTTTACTAAAATGTATAGATATCTGTATTTATACAATTGAATCACACGTAAACTTTATTTCTACCACTTGTACAGAAGAAAATAGCATATTCTCACACAATGAGAAGATTTTCATAATATCATTACAAAAGAAACTTTAACACTGTTATTCTTCTATTAAATAAAATAACTAAATTGTGAAGTATTAAATATTTTTAATTCATTGAATACTATACAAATTTCCCAATTTCGAAATGAAATAAAAAATGAAGGAATGGGAAAAAATTAGGTTATAAAAAAAATGACAAATGCATTAAACTGAGTTCAAAAATGATATTTTTTAAAAATTTTAATTCGCTGTAAAGGGGTTTAAAATTATCTTTGCGTCTATGAGACTATGTTAATGCCAGTAATTTTAAAATCAGGAATTCGTGTAAATTAGAGGTTCGTAAAAAGGAGTGCTTTCTATATTATACTTCACATAAAACTAATATCAGATCTTTCAAGGGAAATTCAAAAATGTTCAAGGTTAATTATTTTGTAAGTTACAAAAAACATCGAATGTTTGACATGGCAATTTACTTTGACGTAAATTTTTCATGATTTTTGTAATTTTTCAATTTTTTTATAAAAAAAAAAATAGGTTTCATCGCCAAACAAAAGAGAGAAAAAAGAAACCGCGATTCAAATCTAAACTTTCCATTAGCGGCTACATATCGTTAAAGTCTTATTATTTTTTTACACTCTCCCTCAAAACCATTAGACAAACGATTTCGTAACATTTTATCCGAGTACCATTAAGGGGCAAAAGCCCCCTTATTTCAGTTACAATGCAAGCCATAATTTAGGAAAGCTGTTCCTTGTAATAGAAGCAAGCGCCGCTCAAACTGGATACTGTCCGAGGGATGCATTAGAACTGGATGGAAAGTCTTATTTGGCAAATTATCACTTTTGGCGATTACATTTTTTTTTACTACAAAAATAAAAAGTTTTTTTCTTTTTTTTTTTTTTTTTTCTCTTTTCTATTCTTTTTTTTTTTTTTTTTAAATACTTTAACAATTTCTCTTTAAACTTCAATGTCTATTCAAAAGTTTTAGTCGAAAAATCTAAAGTTAAAATTTTCTGCAATTTTAACATTTTAAGCATTACGTCACAAATAAAGAATTTAATTAAAGGAAAAATTACAACATGAATATAATTTTTTATTCTGATTTAAAATTTTAATTATTTTTTTTTAAATTTCCAAGTATATATTTTTATTTTATATGAACACTTGGCACGAAGATTTATTTAATTAATGATGTATTTACGTTCCGAAATTTAGTGCATTAAATAAAGGAAAAATAAAATGCTCTTTTAATGTTTAAGCATATTTCAAAGAACAGTTTGTTAAATCAATTATAATTGTATATAAATGAATCAAGTAATGAATTCAAAGAATTTATTAATAAAAAGATCTTGAATGGAAATAAATTTTGTAGGTATAGTACTGCATATCAAAAATGTAGAACAGATTTATTTTGTCCTCATATGTTTACATAAAATAAAATTCTTTAGGATATTTTCTTTCAACTGAACAAATAACTTTGCTAAATTTTCCATATAAATCAATGCTAATCACATTGTAATTAATAAATACGGTCATTATTTCAGCACTAAAAAAATCAATGAAATTCAAAAATTTTAAATTGCAATTTAGCTGAACAATCAATTCTTGCCTTCGAACCATATGTAATTCTAATTTATACTTCCATTCTTTTAGATGGTAAATTAAATAAAACAATTTTAAAAATTATAAAAAAAAAAATCAGATTAAAAATATTGCTAAAGAGAATTTTGTAAGGTGTCAGGGACTAAAATATATGATTTTTATACATTTAACATTTCACATTAATTATATTTTTCCCATATTATGAAGTAATTCTATATTTATGCATTATATAGCAAATATTAATAATAGTTTTGTACATGTATGTTGAATAATTCCAATAATAACTTTGTCTTGATTTAATTTAAAATTTTAATTCTGATGATATGCTAATAATCGATGTTGAGTATCGGTCTTCTCTGTGCACATATATCAAGATAAGTGCGTGGGAGTTTTCCAAGTATTTTCATTTATGACACTACGTCCACACTCTTATGAAAGTTCTCCCAAAGAGCAATTTAATGCTAAATACCTTGCAACTATTTTATTAACGTATTTTGGCACAACATATTAAGCAGTCTAATGGTTTTCAATCATTAAACTGTCTAATATGCATTGTCAAAATATATTATTGATATTAAAATCCACTGAGGTAAATTTTTAATAAATTTATTGTGTTATTTATACAAGAGAGCTTTTCTATAAATTAAATTTTATTATTAATTTTGTTTATTTGAGATAATTTCTTGTTTTAGGTTTATTTTATTAACATTTATTTCAAAATTTAAAGTTCATTTTTCAGTAAAGATAATTCTTTCATTTTTTAGGACTGTAAATTACAATATAATTTATCATTTTTGTAAAATTATATAAAGGATAAAATGTTTACATTCGATTTATTGACGAGGAAATTGCAAACAAAGAAAAATAAGACAAAACTAAAGTACTACTTCTAAAAATATTAAAATAAAATAGGAAATATTTGAAATATTAAATATTTTAGGAATGTTGCATTTGACCATACAAGGAAAATATAAACATTAAAATTTTTAAAAATGTCAAAACGCGTAATAATGAAAAACGTTTATCGAATAAATATTGTATTGCATTGCATATTGTTCATTTTAGTCCAATACCTTTTACCATCTTCCGGTTGTAGCACTATTCCATACTCATAAAATCGTTGATTTTTAACAGCAGAAAGCTGATGCAGGTAGGAAAAATGAAATTACTTTCCGAACAACCCAATAATAACTTTACTGTCATAAATTAAATAGTAATTTCATAATAAAATTTATCCATAAATTAATTAAGGAAATTTTTTTACTGATAGAAAATTTTCAGAAAATTTTTAACGAAAATAAGTTTAATTTCCAATTTTTAAATAATTAATTTTTGTTAAGATTACGAAAGTTAAATTAATAATAGAAACATGGATTTTGACTGGAAATCATTTGTGACAAGGCAGATATGAAAACGACATTAAGCTGAAGAAAAAAAAATTTATAAAAGTCACTCATTAACGCCTTTATTCTTTCAATATAAATTGCAAGCTCACTATTGCACAACACTCACTCACAACGATACTAAGCAGCCCGCGAAGACAATCATTTTTCAATCGACTTGCGAGAGGATAAAAAAGATAATTTTTTTTTCTTTGAGCCGATGACATACGAGGAATTTACACATCATGAGACAGGTGTTAATTAAAGCAAGCCCTGATAAATGGACGACCGTGACAACCGGTACCTTAATTGTTCCGAGTTATTTTATTAACTGACAGGATATCAGGGCCTCCCCTTTACTTCCTACTGACAGGAAACAACACTGAGTTGCCCCGACTGCTTATCGTGTCGCGTTTAAGAACTTTGCTCAGTTAGATCATTAGTCTTAGAACGTGAGTGGAATTTCCCTCAATATGGTTTCATTCACGCGGTTTTGTTTACTAATTTAATATTTTTACATTGAAGATATTTAACCTTGTTCCAGTTTTTCAAAATGTGTCGCTATTCTACTGATAAATTAAACAATTATCTATGACTACTCAAATTATGAAGATAAGCAGTTAGAACTTTAATTCATTCCTGTTATGCATCGATAAAAATTCAATAAATCTTAATGAAATACATGCCTGGATTCTATTACATTAGAATTATTTAAGAATCTGTCACAACTAGATTGTAATTAAGTAAATTTTTTTAATTTAAAGTGTAAAATATTATATAAGAATATAAATATGAAAGAAAGATCCTTTAATTTCTTATTTTCAATTAGTTATAAAATATAACTTTTCCACATTTTTCAAGGCAATAAAAAATCTCGTCGCATGATTATTTGCTATTAAATAAATAGTTTTATGTCTTGCAGTATATAACTGTATTATGTGGAACTTAAAAATTCTACTTAAAAAAATGGCGCAAGGTCTAGCTTACCCTGAATGATAAAATATAACATTTTCATGAATACAAATATAAATAAGAATGAAATAAAGTATAAAAGTCTAAAGTATTTAACCCAAAAACATTCCAATAATTCAAGCAAAATCATTAATTTGTTAGAAAAATGTTTTTTAGAACAAAGAGGAAGTCATAATCTCACAAAGCAAAACCTAGTAACAGAAGATAGCATCAACTTCACCAAATTTTGTGAAGAGAAAAATAATATTTATTCACACACTCTCACACACACACACAAATGAAGAACCAATGGATGATACTTACCTTTTGTAATCTAACTTCTTATACAAGATCATTTTATAGTATACACAATTTTGAAGTTTTGTAGTGAACATACATCCACATAAAAATTCAGATTTCATTTTACAAACATGATTCACAGGAAAAAGGTTCAGAGATCTCTTTTAAGGGAATAAAAACAATCTTTTAAAGGAAAAATAAAAGTAAAACGAAATTACCGAGTCAAAAACAATACCAAAATCGGTTTTTAAACAACTCAAATTCGAACCAAACCACTATATAAAATTTCGCATTACCAAAAATATTTCTAAAGAAACAAAAGTTTAGAATAAAAAGTCCACAAGCAAACGATATATAGCAACAGACGATATACAGAAAGCAGACGATATAGTCATACGATAGCCTAGTTATATAATATTGCATAATATTTGGTTCGCTATATTTATACTAAAATATATATCCTAAATTAAAGATAAATTATCTAACACACAACAGATTGCCATTAACATATTTTGAAATTTAATCCTGTGCATTGCGGAAACTTGATTTTAATATTTCAATTTTAAATCTTCAACTTTAATAGTATTCATTTTTTTAAATGAAGGAAACAGTTTATTTTATAAAAGTAAAATTTATAATCAATATAGATCCCTTTTTTTCAAAAAATCAATGGAATATAATCAGATAATATTATTCAATACTATTTCACACAGTAAGTTTTAAAATCATATGGAGAAATAATTGGTTAATTCATTTCATATTACAACTCTCTCTGCTCCTCATCTTATAACGACAAATTAAGGTAAATATCCTTATAAAACATTTTTATAACATATTCTCTTCTCCCTGGCGAACAGACTAAAAATTTTAAAGATTCATCGAAAGGCTGAGGTACTAAACGAATACATTGTATGGACAATTAATTTAATGAGAAAACCATGGGGTAAAGAAATTATGCAATATAATCTTTTCCAAGAAAATAAAAAAAAATCATAATCCAAAAAATATGAAAAAAGAAATAAATAAAATTTAAAAATCAAAGTTATTAAGCAATTTTTATTGGAAAGATTGCCTTTTGGTCAAGTGTGTTCAAAAGTAGAGTAAGTTGAGAAAATTTAACCGAATCATAAAAACAAATTTACAATGAATTAAAAAAAATATTATTTAAATAAAAAGCAAAATATATTTAAATCACTCTTTAAAATATTTTTGTGTGTTTTGGAAGACTAAATTTGAATCAAAAACGAAATGCATGTCAAATAATTATTTCAATAAACTAATGAGTCATTGTAACACAAAATATGACCTGTAAACGGTACTTTGTTTTCCAAAACAAAAAACATTCGAGTATATTATCGAATGCTGCAGATGGAAAAGTTTAGATAAGTTCTTGAATATCATAGAATAATTTTCAATAGTATCTCTTTCATGAGAGTAAAGGGGGAAATGATACGAAGAAATCACAGAATCTCTTGAAAAAAATAGAAAAATATAAAGGAAAAAACTAGACTAAATTGTTTAGAAATAAAAATATTTGTTTTTTTGTATCGATTGTATAAAAGTAAAAACATTGTAAAGCTAGATTTTATATAATGACTTATTTAGATTAAATCACAAAGAATCTAGCTGAAAGTAAATTTTTATAACTGGAATTAGAAGGAAGTTTTATAATCGAGTTTTTTTTTCTGCATTTTTTTTAATATTTTATGTTTTCCCTCATAAAATTTTATAATGCATACAGCCAAATTTTGTAAAGGTTATCAAACTGATAATTAATGTTTTTACTAATAATTTTCATACATATTATAATCGTAACTTTTCTGATAAACCAATTATCTGTGTGTGAAGATCAGAACACTAACTTTTAAACGTGAATAGTAAAAGAATACAAAATTCGTACTTAACGTTTAAAGCTCTGAAATGAAATAGACAAAGTAAATAATTAATTAAACAAATTGATAAAAGTGCTTTTTATCATGACTAATATATTTATAAAAAAGATTAAACATGATTCCTTATATTAAATTTATTACAAAAATTAAAGTATGATAAATTATGTCCTTTTATTTATTCATAAAATTTATAGAAATGATAGCAATAAATTAGATTAAAAAATGCAATTAAATTTCAATCTATTTAAACATCGTAATTATTAAGTTGGTTATATGACTTACATTTCTGGTGAATTTTTTTAATGTCAGAAAACTGCTTTTGTTGAAATTTTGTATTAAATCATTTATTATTTTCGTTTGAATATTTTAATTAAATAACACCAAGCTTCCCCTGAGCATACCCTGAATTGTATGAATATATTATGGGGCGATATCTACACCTCTCCTCGCCTTGTCATCGATTTCCTCTCTGTCAACGGATTTCTTGATTTGGTCTGACTCCGTCAGACCCATTGGAGATAAGCAACAACAATTAAAAAATAAAGAAGTTTGAACGTGAATTTTTAAAAACTGAATTTCTACCATGATTATAGGGTTTCAGATTCTGGATTTCTAATACCACGTCTTTATAAAAAATTGTCTAACAAGTTTGAAATGTTTTTCCACTGGTCAATTTCATTGGACTAATCTACTGAAAAATTTCGAACGAAGGAGATTTGGCAATGTCTATGCAAAATTCTAAACTAAACTTAGCGGTACGACAACCCCTATGTCTTGAAATTCTACAGTGCCCACATCTGTTTTTTTTTTTTTTTTTTTTTTTTTTTTTTACACAAGTACCTGAAATTTGAAGCGGTTAGTGTGGTCGACTGACAGGTAATGATCACAATTGCGTTACAAGAATAGGGACATCTACCTATGAAGAGTCTTCTCAGAAAGCAAAGGACAATAATAGCTTCAAAAAAAATTAAAAGAAAATTTTTAATGTTGGCGTAAGCAAGGCAATAAACTTAACAATCAAAAGAGATTGTTAACCAATATTGAAATTATTCATTTAGAATTTAATGGAACATTTAAAGATTTAAATAGTCCTTGTCGATTTTAAGTAACCATAAAGTGGCTGTTCTGTAATTTTTTTTCATTTTATTTTTCCTGATATCCACGTATTAAAGGCTTGAATCAATAGAAAATGACTTCTCAAGCCGATGCTTTGATCTTTACATAAGAAATCGTCTTATTAACAAAATGAACTTTGACACTATTCTCAGGCATTTCGATGATGGAATTTGAATTGCTTAGTGCCGCTCGAAGAATGCAGGGACGATTGGCAGGCAACAAATTCGTCGACAAGTCGGGTTTACAAGGTCGTCTCAATACGATATCATAATTAATTATGTGTGAAACGTTATCTGACATCATAGATATTTTAATCCAATGAGAATCGTAATAATGTGGCGTAGTCAATTATAACGTAGTTATGGTTAGAGTAATTTCATATGATTTCAAACAAATCAATGCATAGACTTAACATAGGCTAGAGGTAGGACCATATTCCTTAGAGTTCTAAGATCTCTTTTCGATACCAGGCTCTATTAAACTCTGAATTTGATTTGTTTTCCTATTCCGGTTAGTTCCCCACATGAAGCTAATTCAAATTAAGAAATGGAAGAAGGGATAACAATGTAAAGTGGATTCCAATCTTTAGTTATATTTTTCAATCAAAAGATCCAACTGGACTCAAATTGTTTCATAAAGATATACTCCAAGGCAATCCTTTCTGTAAGGTGCAAATAATTTCTTCATTTAAATCAATATTTCAAATAGTAGTAGACTTGAATGCTAGGTACAACGAATATAATTGTAAGCAATTTACATTTCTGGATGTTTTACTCGATAATTTTTGTCCAAATAAACTTATGCATAATCTCTGAATCGATGGTAGCCTAGTGATTAGGGTATCAGTTTTCCATCCTGAAGGGCGGGGTTTGATTCCCAATGCCGCCAAAGACACACTGAGTACATGCAACATACGTGTTCGTTAAATCTGTGTAATCAAAAGTCCTGTGATCGCTCATTGAATAGTTAGTTACCATGGGTGTAATTGTCTGGAGAATATTTCCGCCCCTTCAGATCAATGCCAAAATTGAGGAAGTAAATCCTCTAGTAGTGCCATCTATCGGAGGATGTAAAAAAGAGCAAAGACGTAATTTCACCTTCGTGGTGCTCTGATTAAAATGAAAGGCGCTCCCTATTGACGCTCCCTATATATATATATTTATAAATACATACATATATATCTGTATATATATACATGCGTATATATATATACACACGTATATGTATACAAACATGTATATATATGTGTATACATATAAGTATATATGTATATTGATTATTTTTCTACCACTTCAATAATTAAGTTTTTTAACTATTGATTTTCCCTGCATTAAAAATATCATTCACATTTCCTATACACAAAAACTGGTTGCTGATTTTTATGGATAAAATTCGTATAAAATATTCAATCTCTAACAACTAAACAAATCTGCCAGAGTTTTTTTTTTATATCTATGAAATTATGAAACATGTCTCCAGTCTTCCAAGATAATTTTTGTAATTATTATAATCTGGTAAAACTGGTTCCACTGAACCACACTTGAATTTAATTCTGTCATTAAAATAATGGATTCTTGAAACATTTCCTAATATCCAATTAAAATGTAATAAATGATAATTAGAATTTGCCCAATCTGATTTAAGATAATGGTTACAAGCTCAAACAAGCCAAATCCAGTAGTTAACTGTCAATAACATTCTGTTTTTCTTTTACTTGAGAGACTTCCAAATATTGAAAGTACTTCTTATAGCTTATACCTGATTTTCATTATCCTTCGGTGTTCGATTTCAAAATGAGATTTTTTTCAGAATTTTCGCTATGAATTAAAACTTATAAAGGTTTACTTCTTTATTATAGAATTTTGATAAATCTAAGAATTAAAATCGTTATTATTTTTGGTGATGTCGAAACTTCCGGTTTAGTACTTTAACTTCATTAAACTAATCCGAGATAAATACTTTAACAATTTTTTTTTTAAAATTCGAGTTATTTCTTTTCAACTAAACTCACAAAATTTCGTAAATTTAAAGGTTAATAAAAATTATAATAATAATGAATGCTTAAGAACTATTTAATATTGATTGCAAAATTTTTAAAAAATTATTTAACATAAATAACCGGAAACTATTGAAATAATTTTCATGAAATATTTATTTAAGTTCACATTAAAAATGTAATTCATAAAGCACTGGTAATTCTAATTTAACTCCTGATATGTAGCATTTGCTTGAAAAAATGAACAAAGAAAGCAATAATTGTTTTGAAATTCATGGATTAATTTTAATCATCAATTTATTCGATCCATTTAAATCTGATTTAATTTAACCTTAGGTCAGATTTAAATTATAGCATAAATTCTAATGCATTAATTCAGATAATTGAAAATGCAATAATTAAGATAATTGAAAATGAAATGTTTTCTTATATAGAACACTATTATTTTGTATCATAACTATAAACAACACCTGTGTAATGAAAATTATTTTATGTTTTTTCTTAATCTTACGTAATAATTATTTTTTTTCTGCAATTATTTCCAGAAAAATTTCATATGGGAAAATATTAGACTATGAAGTTATTAATATAATGTCTGCAGTTGTGAAATACAGATCTGTCATAGATTTTTCAAATAAAAATACTTACTTTACTATTTTATTGTAAGGTATCCTATCAAAATATTAGCTTCATACTTTGCACTAATATAGGAAATACCTGATTAATGTAGCTTTTATTATATTAGAACATACACATAAGTATACTCAGGCTCAAGTGATGAAGTCGCCAATGGCATACCAATCTTTATATAACCAGTTATCACCAGTTCATGGCCATCATGCTAAACTTTTTATCGTATGTAAAATGTTTAAGCGATATCAAAATATTGATTTCTCCAAAAAATAGATTACATTACCACTGATATTTACAGTTTTATTTGAATTCCACATTTTATCACCAAAAATGGTTGGAAGAAAATTTTGCCAATGATGTGTAAGAATATACACAAACCTCACAACTTTATTAATGTACGATAATTTTTTTAGCATGTTCTTGAATTGGTGTTAATATAATTCATATTAGTATGATATTTAAATAATTATAAAGACGAGGATTTTTTCAAATGTCTATTATTATGAAATTGTTGAAAGACAGTACAGGTAAACTTGTTTAGACACATTTTGTCATGTTTAAGATTCCTGGTAAGACTCCTACCAAACAAAAAAAAAAAAAAATAAATAAATAAATAACCACAAAATTTAATGTAAACTATTTTGAAATTTATAAATTTTTTTTTAAAATTCTCTTCTGTAAAATCTATTTCTTAAATTGCTTAAAAATAAAATGTGATCCACAATTTTTTCCTATATGCAATATGATTGAAAGTTGGCGAAATTTTAAAAAGCAGAGTGCCAATCGTCTTCAGTGGCAACCCTGTTGATTTGGAATATTTCAAATCTTCAGCTAAGGACATTATCTTACTTTCAGCCCCTATGGACTTTTTCTTTTGATATGATATTCTGAGAGCCCCAGGGCATTGATAACAACTTTCCTTTTGGATGGCCTGATTTTTCTTTTCACTTCTCTCTTTTTTTCTTCCTTCCTTCTATTTTTATTTCTCTGCTGAAGATTCGTACTGAAATCATTTACAGAACAAGATTTTTTACGAAATTTATGTACTTATTTACGTTCTTTTTTCGGCCTATTTTACAGAGAAAAGCTGATGTTTATGATATAATGAGTTATAGAAAATTCTATACTTGAGAAGAATTAAAGGTATTTTGAATCTATCTGGAAATTCTAAAAAATAGTTAAAGTATAAAAAAAAATAATGTATATCTGGAAAAAAATTATTGTTTGACTTTTTTCTAAATAAATTCTTTATTTCAAATAAATCATTCATACAAGCGCAGTTAAATTGAATATTAAGACTATAGGATAAGTTATTAGGAAAGTATTTGATTTGCTTTAGAACCAAACTATCCGTGTTTTGAATGTATCTAAAAATTCTAAAAAATAGTTAAAGAATAAAAAAAATAAAATATATCTGGAAAAAAATTATCATTTGACATTTTTCTAAATATATATAAATTCTTTATTTTAAATAAATCATTCATACAAGCACAGTTAAATAGAATATTAAGGCTATGGGATAAGTTATTAGGAAAGTATTTGATTTGTTTGAAAACCAAATTATCCGTGTTTTAAAATTAAAGATTCAGAAGCTCATTACACGCAGCGTGAAGTCAATAATTTGAGTATTCAGAGTTACACAAGCTTTAATATCAATATTGATAAAACATTTCCTTGTCAATAATAATGGGAAGACACACATTGGATTTTCTATAATTACAATACTCTGATTAAATTAGTACAATTTCAAAAACTAAATTTTCTTAGTCTTTTATTCTAAGATAAAACTTTAATAAAACCACATATGCTGAGATTCCTTATTTAAGGAAAGTAATAAGAGATGTTTTAAAAATAATATTGATTATAAGAAAACTTTTGTTTTTCTAAAAAGTATATAAGATTCTATTATACTACTTAATCATAAAAAGAACCTTAAAGGAAATTTTTTTAAAACTCTAGAATTATAAGGCAAACCTTTTAGAAAAAATGATATCGTTAAAGAAGTAATTGTTCTTAACAAAATAATAAAACTTAAATCAGCGTTGAACTAACGCATTAAATTCAAGTCAAACCAAAATTAAATATTAAAATCAAAATAATAAAACTAATGGGGTACATACAAATTAAAATAATAATTTGCGCATATCATCAATAGAATATCGAAAATGTAGTGTTTCAAGGAAACAAAATAATCGCTCATTTTCAAACCATATTATTAAAATATTTCAGACAAATATGGCTGACGAAGAATGAGGGTCACTATTAATCAAGCATGTATGCATACATTTATTAATGTATATATGCGTTAATAATTTACACACGTACTAATTGATGATTTTAAAATGTCCACTTTTATGCAATTTAATGCGATGACTGACAATTTTATTAATGGTTTCGAAGAAATCTTGTCTAGTTTTTTATGGTACCCTTCAAGTGTCAATGCAGATAAGCAAATTAAAATTGCTTAGCATGAAAAATTAGTTACATAATTTATCTTGAATTATGCATACTGTATATCATTTGACAACATCTTGTCATCAAGCCATAAACAAAGTTGTCCTTCTGCACAATATTTTGGTAATAATATTGAGCAACAATAAATCAGCTTTACTATCAATTACCTTTATGGCTATAAATAAACGACAACATGCTTGTTTTTTTACTGTTTCAATGAGAACAAAATCGAATCTCACGATAAATATTTAATCCATTTATGTATTCAAAGAGAATCGTGAGTTTGGCATCAAGTGCAATATTGCTATCTAGTTCCTGTTCTCACATCATTCAATTAATGCAAACGAGCGCATGTGATGGTATTTAAAGTAATTATTTGAGATTTTTTTTTGATAAGGAAAAAAATTGTTATAAATCTGCCAATGGAACAAAGAGGCTTGTAAAGCAGATGCTTATTTATATGGACTTTTTGAATATAAACACTTATCTGTATTTTGGGGAAATAAAATTTTCCTGTGTGATAGGGCGTGAAAAATATTGCAGGCATGGAATTCTCTTTTTCTAAGCGCCTACGCAATTGGACCTGTCGAGTAATTTGTGTCTAAAAAAGATAAGGAAAGACGATTATTTGCAATATTTTCAATAAATATTAGGTATGTTTGAATATTAAAATGATAAAAATAGTTATTGTATTTTGGATGTTATTTGAAGATTTAAAGATTGATATGATAATTATGTAAATGTACTATATAGTATACATATTTATATACATTTGTAAATATCATTTTACATGCATGCGTTTTGAATTATTTACGGCTGAATGAAGTTTCAGAAGTTTTGAAAAAAATCACTATACTATTTTTTTTTTAAATAAATTGGAACTAAATTTTAACAGTGATTAAAATTTTTTCTGCTTATTTAAAAATGGCGTTTATGTTCAGTGAGGGATTTTCTGAACAAATTAAATTTCAAAGTATTTAAAAACAATTTTTAAAAAAAATATTTTTAGGTTAGCTCTTTTTTTGCTTAGAGCATTAATTTCATTAAAAATCATTATTCAAAACGGATTATTAGACAATGCATTCCTCGAACGAAATAGGAATTAATTCCAAGGAGTTTTTAATATAAGACCTGACTCTAAGCATTAAGAGATTATGGTTAAGTCTCGACTTAACTGTTATGAAAAAGGATTGAAAACTGTTATCTTTTCAAATTTATTAACGTAATTATTATATATATCTACAATTCCAACTTTATTTTTTTAAAAAAAAATATATAGTAGATATTTAACATATAAAAGTTCATAAAAACCGACTTCTGACAAAACTTTCGTGGATTGTTAACATTTTCTGGGTGAACTTTTTACAGAGAATTTAAAATGTTCTCTCGCCAAAGAAGTTGCCGTGTAATTCAGTTTGCTAAGTTTTGAATTTTTTTGGCGATGAAGAAATATTACCTAGATAACGTATTATGATGTGAGCGATGACGTAAGTTCTAGGGTTGCCAAAATAGAATTTTTGCTTAATTTTTATTGATCTCCATATCTATGACGTTATAAATATCCGTTTGCCAGATACAGAAGAAAATCCGCCAAAAAAATCACCAAACTCAGAATTTGGCATCCTGGATATTACGGCATCTGCGCCACGAAAGGAAACTGAAAGCTACCATTCACTCACCTGTACATACATATCGAAAAGAGAAAGGCGATACCAATCACCCATTGTTCAACAGAAACTAAGACGGAGTTTGGTAATTTAGATCAAATCTTTAACCCACTACAAACTTTTAACTCTAAATAAATAGAATTAGATGACTTAAAAAAGAACAAAACTCTTTTTATTTTCCTTGATACCAATCTGTTGTTGCTATGTAAAACACAATATTTTTTTTTTAACAAAAACTTCTGTTGCCATCTTTAAAAAAAAACTAAAATGTACAGAAATTAATATTAAGATGAAGAGGAAACAAAGAGATTGTACAGGACATTTCACACCAAGAAATATAGTTTTCTCACATAATAAAACACATAGGACTAATAAGACACTAATAGCAAATTTGTTTTATTTAATACCGTTTAAATAACCAACCAAATAACTGATGATACTTTAGTAAAACTTATCCACGGAATTCGTTCATAATATTACATTTACCAGTTTCAATAAAATTTTATTTTTGAAGCTTGATATTTTTACACGTTCAGTGTAGAATCTGATGTCCCTTAGTTTGGCGAGAATTTGGAGATAAAGTTCAATTTCTGGCAATCCAGTTTTTTTAGTCTTATTATTTATTTATTATATTATTATTATTATTTACACAATTATATATATTATATAATAATATAAGTTATATATTATTATTATTTAGCTTGTTAGTCCAGTCTTGGCCACCATCTTGCCCCCCCACCAAAAAAAAAAAAAAAAACAACAGAGGATCAAAAGGGCACCCGTTTGTAAACTTTTACCATTTTTACATTTTACAATGCGGTTTCAGTAAAGAAAATTTCGATTGAATATTGTGGTTCCTAATTGGAATATAACTAGTATAGAAACTGAATTTAAAAATTTAAAATTATAATTTGAGTAGAAAAAGAATTTAATATAACTGATAGTGCTCACAGAAAATAAACTTAATAATCCCCGTGATAATTAAATGCTGTAATGTAAAAACTAGGAAAGAAATCTTACTCTTCATTAATCACAATTAAATATATTCAATCATAATGAAATGTATCAGATTCTAATTTATAATTTATAAGCTGAATTATATGTGAATAGAATAATTTAAATATAATTAATTGTATGTTACTTTTTTTTTTTTTTTTTCGTTTAAAGACAGTAACGTCGCTATCTTCACTATTAATAACAATTTCGGAAATAATTTTTTTTTATATTCGAAATATTTATTTGTTAATAATAAATTTTCCAATTCGGAAACCAAAACTATATTTTCTTCAGTAAAGAATAAGATATTTAGATGTTTAAAAATATTTTTTTCTTTTGGATATGGATATGACAAAAATACATTGAATATAAAATGCTTATCTGATGTTGAGGATTTGGCTCGTTTTTTTAAGATGAAATGTTTATTTAGATATATGTATATTGACATTTATTTTAAAAAAATGCATTTGCAGCTTTAAATGCTTTTTTTATCTTTGTATTATTCTTAAAAGCAATGCAGCCACAAGAGGTAAGAGACCATAGTTTTTTAAAAATATTTGTTCTTTTGTTCTAGCTCTTACAATATTTCTATAACCATTTTCTTATTTCCAATATGAATAAGTTACGAGAAAAGCACTTCCTTGATAATGAATATATTAAAATGAAAGTTATATTTTTTTCATCCATATTAAATGAAAGTAGGAAAACAAAACCTTTTGAATCAATTTTAGACTGTGACCCTATCTAGGTATCAGCAAAAGAATATGTTTGAATGAGAAATATGAAAAATTTTATTGCCATATTCTACCTTAATTTATTAGGGTAATATTCTTATTTTATTATCTGGTTCAACATCCCAGTTTGCTAATATGTAAGTTAATCTATTCAAACACTTCTAATTATTTCCAGTACACTACCCTATTTTATAAGGATGATTTCTTTCTTTAACCCAAATTATTTTTAATTTTGGATCTAAACTCACAACTGGAAAATAATTGTTTTTATTATTTATTTCCATAAAATGATCATATGTTACATTATATTTCAGATCTGCATATTTTTATGTAGGTACACATATTTATCCTGGTGAGAAATATCTTTTCTAAAATGTCGGATTAAAAAAAATTTTTTTTTACTACGTTTTTCGGTTTTATACATTTTTTTTTACAGTTTCTAAATTATAATTTAAATAACTTCAGACCAATATTCATATTAGAATATTGAAATTTTTAAGTTATAATTGGAATATTATAAACAAGATAAAAACTTTGCATAAGAGATTTCCAAAAAGGATTGATAAATGCTTTAACAAATGTGGTATTTTTCAAAACTCATAAAAGTTTTCTTATCGCCATTCCTAATAGTTCCCAAAAACGGTTTTTTCCCCAATTATATCAAAAGATTTTTTTTCTCTCTGAGTTATTTTTTTTTTCTTTTAATCATATTTTTCCATTTAAAGCTCAAGCAGACTATATTTTTGGCATCCAATAAAATTGATATTTTACTATTCACCTTAACGATTTTAAGAAATACAACATTTCTTAATGTAGGCCAGATTTACATATTATTTAAATTTATTTACTACTGACTACTTAAATTATATTAATTTAATGCAATCTCATATAATCTTCGCACGAATGGTTTGAATGCTGTAATTTTTATAATTGAATCTGCAGAAAGATTCAGTTACAATTAGTGGATTTCTTTTTCTAAAAACTCTCGAACCAAGAATAATTCTAAGAATAATTGAAAATAATGCGGCCATAAGGTATTTTCCCAAATGAAATAAATTATTTTCCTCACAAAAATAAATAACTCTTAAAAAAAGCATCTCTATTTGATATTAAATTTCTTTAGCCTATTTTTTTAAATTAAATTCAGGCCATATTTTCGCAATCTGCTTTTTTTATATTACAGTAATTTAAGATTACAGTCTTTGTTAAGAATATTTTTGATTTCTGCTTACTGTAAAATTATGCTAATCTAAATATTTAGCAAATCGGAATGCGTACTTTCGATGCACATAAATAAATTTTAATTTCAGGCATTAGTATGTTTTATCATTTATTCTAGATAAATTCTTAATGTTAAAAAATATAAGCTTATTTCATAACATTGAGGTGAAATAAATTTTACTGGAGAAATATTAATCTTAACAGTTTTGCAGTTATTTTAATATAAATTTTTCTTTCAAGTTTGACAAGCAGGTTAATAAGCAGTATGAAATTCTGTAAATTCAAGATCAAATTAGAGGATTTCGATTGTATTTAATTAATAATATTAAGTAATAAATATGAATATTAGCTAACATTTTTTGTGATGTTTGTTCCGTGCCCATGAAGCGCTGTTGCAGCAGCGCCACCTTTATATGTGAAGAAAATTAAACAAAAAAACTGTGAGAGAGGAGACACTGGAGTTACTGCTTTTGAGGAGAGTAATTGTAAAATGAGTGAGGTGACTCAGCTACGAAAAATAAAGAGTATTTTTTTATATTTAAAATTATACGGTCCATTATTTTGATACCAGAGCTATTGACCATACACAAACATATGGTCCGTCGAGCCGGAGGTTTGATGAGATATTGCTTACAACGAGTGCGAGAATGAGTAAACATCAATAACCCAACTGTCTTTGAGAGCGGTATCAGTTGCTATGAGGTATGTGTTTGAGCTTTTTTGGTCATTCACTCCCATTGGATAATTTATATTATCAATTTGAATTAATTGTGTTCAGCTTAATAACTATATTTATAATTTGTGTTATTAATTAACTTAATTATACATAAATTTTTAAAATTGAGTTTTGAGTTCCGTTTTCAAAATATTTAAAAACGTGAATAAAATTGATTTGGAAGTAGTGGCTACAGAGTTAGGAGAGGTCATTACTGATAAAATGACAATTAAAGAGTTAACGAATATTATAAAGAATAATGTCACGTTTAAAAATGAGCCCGAATATGTAGCTGATCTCCTAAAATCTATAAAAGAGAACCGTCTACTAGAGTTAGAGACAACTAAGAAAAATAAGCAAACAGAGTTGCAATTAGAGCAAATAAAATTCGAGAGAATGAAAGCTGAATTAGAATTAACACGCTTGAGAGTTGATTCAAAAATTTTAGAAGCTAATTCAGAAAATAAAACTAAGGACTGCAACTCTTTAGATTTCTTAATAAAAAGCATTAAAACATTAACCGTTAAAATACCGAGTAAACCAGAAGGTTAGAATCTATTTTTTACTTCTTTGGAGAAAGCATTTATTACAAAAAAATTTTAAAGCAGAGATTCTATTAAATTTGCTTGGCGAAAAAGCATCAAATGTAATTTCTTACATAGGCGATGATGAATTAAATGATTATGAAAAAGTTAAAGAAATTATTCTCAGAGAATTTGAGCCCATACTACAATCATATTTAGAGCAATTCAGAAAAACAATAAGACACCCAAATGAAACTCATGTCCAGCTCGTTTCGCTATTACAACAAGTTTTGATTACTACTTAAAGTTGAGAAAATGTCTGATTTTGCGAAATTAAAACAATTAATTGTATGTGATAAAATATTTCAAACAATTGATAGAGAAACCGCTGCTCATATCGGTATTAGACAGTCAGATACTTGGTTTGAACCCATACAATTAGCAAAAGAAATTGATTTATTTTATGTATCCCGAGGGAAACCGCTAACGGTAGAAAATAAACTAGTGAATCCGAAAACACACCCCGCAAATCGAAGAAATATTTCTAGAATATTTTTATCCGATTCTAAGAATTCAAAATGTATTCTTTGTTCGGAAATCCCTTATATAAGTGCAAAAATTATATGGCTTTGCCTGTTTCTGATAGAGTAGAGATAGTTAAGAAAAATAATTATTGCTTTAACTGCCTTGGTAAACACCAAGTAAGTAACTGCAAATCGCGGTTTTCATGTTATTTATGTCAAAGAGAGGGAGTTAAAAGACGGCATCATTGCTCTTTGCATTTTCCGAGAACGGAGGAGTTACCGCCTTCACAAAGGGAAAGCGTTAACCGACCCTTATCGGCCCCCACATGAAGAGTCTTTACTTTCCCCACTTGCCATGATCTTCCCTTCTAACCAAAACAACATAGTTCTTTCTACGCGAGTCGTAAATCTGTCAAAAACTGTTTCACTTAGTACAGTGAATTGCTTGCTAAGATACCATAGTGGAAAAGTTTTTACAGAGCACACGCTATTTTAGATCAATGCTCAATGAATAATTATATAACGACTGATTGTGCAAATAGCTTAGGCTTAAAACGAAATAAAGCAAATTTGACAGTCTGTGGTATGGGTGATACATGCACAACAATTAAATCGGTTGCTAAAACTACAATTTCTAATTTAGAGGAAAATTTTAAAAAAGAGTTAGAATTTTTAGTTGTTTCTAAAATTACTGATTTCATGCCGTCAAAGATGCTTAAGGTTAATGTACCAGAATTAAAACATGTAAAATTAGCAGATGAAAACTTTAATAAACCAGGTTCCATAGATTTACTTTTTGGCGCTGAAATATTTTACGAATTATTACGTCCAGATCAGATTTTTCCTGTAAATAGTGATTTACTTCTTCAAAATACCGTTTTTGGTTATGTAGTTAGTGGGAGCTTACCCACTGCAATAGAGGGAAAAGTACATTGCGGATTAATTAAAGATAATACTGCTTTACACGAAGCAATAGAGATATTTTGGGAGATAGAAAATGTTGAAACTAAAATTTATAAAATAAAGAAACAAGAATATGTGAAGAACATTTCAAAACAAATGTTAAGAAAGACAGTACAGAGAGAAATATCGTGAAAATGCTTAAGACCCAAGTGCTTAGGTAAATGTAAAGAAATTGCATTAAAATAAATTCGTTGTGGAATCGTTTTTTAAAAGAGCCTGAGTATTTAAAATTATATAAGGAATTTTTGAGCGAGTATGAGAAATTGGGTCACATGACAGAAATTCCAGATTGTGAGGAAAAAGTAGAAGCATATTATATACCCCATTTAGGTATTTATCGCCTTGATAAAAGAACTGCAAAACTTCGCGAAGTAATTAACACGTCTTCTCAAACCACTTTAGGAAATTCACTTAATTCCTTACAATTTAATGGTGGTACTTTACAAGAGGATCTTTCTTCAATAATGATGAGGTTTCCAAAACGCATTTATGCTTTTGTAGCAGATATTAAACAAATGTATAGAATGGTTTCAATTGACCCTAATGAAACTAAACTTTTGAGAATTCTTTGGAGAGGGAGTGAATGAACCAATTAAAACTTCTGAACTCAAAACAGTTACGTATGGCACAGTTAGTGCACCATACCTTGCAACTGTAGTGCTTTTTCAGTTATCAAACCATGAAAGGGAGAAGTACCCCCTAGCATCACCCGTCCTACAGAGAGACTTTTACATGGACGATGTGCTTAGTGGAACTGCCACTGTAACTGAAACCAAAAAGCTTCAAACTGAACTGGAGCATATCCTTAGGAGTGGAGGAATGACGCTACACAAGTGGTGTAGTAATAATTACGAATTAAAGACAGGTTCTGATAATGACTACCATTTCCAGGAAGAGACAAAGACGTTAGGAGTTCTGTGGAGACACAGCACAGATCATTTCACTTTTCAAATACATCTTGAGAGTACAATTCCTCCAACGAAAAGATCAGTGCTTTCTACAATTGCAAGAACTTTTGATACCCTTGGCCTGTTGGGACAGTGATAACTAAAACAAAGATTTTCTTGCAAAAACTTTGGTGTTTAGAGTGGAGTGATGCCGTTCCTGCAATGGAAGCCCAGCAATGGCAGAACTTTATTGAAACTTTTCCAATGATCAACAATGTTGAATTTAAGTGATGCATATTGATAGACAAATCATTGCACATTGAGCTTCATGGATTTGCGGATGCATTTGAGTCTGCGTATGGATGTGTCATCTATTGCAAATCAACATCTGAGGCAGGAGATTCTGAAGTGATTTTGGTTTGTAGCAAGTCACGAGTGGCACCCCTGAAGAGAGTTACAATCTCGAGGTTAGAACATTGTGCAGCAGTTCTTTAAGCGAAGCTGATTACAAAAGTTAAAGATGCCCTACAGCTGAGAGACTGCAGTAAGAATATCCATTTGTGGAATGATTCCATGATAACTCTTCCGTGGATCCGGAAGGAGCCTTACCTGCTAAAGACGTTTGTTGCCAACCGAATTGCTCTAATACAGGACTTGACTGAGATTCATCAGTGGCGCCATGTGTCATCGAGGGACAATCCTTCTGACCTTATCTCTAGAGGAATGGAACCTAATAAATTGATTGAAAGTGAACTATAATTTAACGGCCCAGTTTCCTTGCTGAAGAAAACTATCCCAACCTAGAAATTCCTTCATTAGTGATAAAAGATGAGTTTACCACTGAACTGGAAAATATGCCTCAAAATGACTCATCTGTGTTGACTTTAGCTTCAAATTCCTTTATTTATGACTTACTCAATATTAGTAATAATTATAGTAAAATATTGCATGTTGTAAGTTATATTTTCAGATTCCTAAACAACTTAAAGAGCTCTACTAAAAGGAAGATAGGACAATTGTCAACAGAAGAAATCAAGGTAGCAGAAAAATTCTTAGTAAAAGAGGTTCAGAGACTAGAGTTCCCCCCCGAAATGAAATGTTTGGGTCAACAAAAACCTGTACCTGATAAAAGTAAGATAAAATGTTTATGCCCCTTTTTAGATCAGGATGGATTATTAAGAGTAAAAGGTAGAATAAAAAATGCAAGTATAAATTTCAATAGTAAATTTCCTATCATTCTTCCTAAGGGCCATAAGCTCACAAAAACCATTATAGAAATGTATCATAAGCGATATATTCATTTAGGTCCAGCTGCTTTGCTGAATTATATCAGGCAAAAATTTTGGCCCATACAAGGTAAAACAACGTGTCGAAAAATTATGCATGATTGTATTACATGTTTTAAAGTTAAACCTATAGGAGTTGATCAATTGATGGGTGATTTGCCTAAAGAGAGAGTTACTCCTGATTTCCCATTTAATTGCTCAGGAGTTGATTTCTATGGGCCATTTAATATAAAATATAGACATCAAATAAAAAGTGTTCTGCACAAAGTATATGTATGTATCTTTATATGTTCGGTAACCAAAGCCATTCATCTTGAAGTGTTAACAGATTTGACATCAGAAGCCTTCATTGCATGTTTAAAGAGATTTGTTGCTCGTAGAGGCGTATGTTCAAAACTATATTCCAATAATGCAATAAATTTCACAAGTACAAATAAAGAATTGTCCAGACTGCACCATTTGGTTTTAAAACCAGATGAGAAACTTGCAAATTATCTTTCAACTGAGGAAATTGATTGGCATTTTCTTCCTCCTAGAGCCCCTAGCTTTGGTGGTTTGTGGGAGAGTGGTGTGAAAATATTTAAACTTCATTTTACTAGAGTGTGTTTTATGGCTAAACTTAATTATGAAGAGTTTTTAATTGTCATTACTCAGATAGAGGGTATTCTTAACTCCAGACCAATTGTACCTCTGTCCTCAGATACTGATGTGCATGATGTATTAACACCTGCTCACTTCCTAATCAGTAGACCTTTAAATGATATTGTTGAACCTAATTTAATTGACATTAATCAAAATAAATTGAGTAAATGGAAAAAATTATCAAACATTATTCAAGTTTTTTGGAAGAAATAGCTGGTGCAATATCTTAATAATATGCAACAGAGTTCCAAGTGGAGAGTTGAAAAGGAAAATGTTAAAATCAATAAGATAGTGCTCATCAAAGATGAAAGTCTACCTCCTCAAAAATGGTCATTAGGTAGAATAGTGCAACTCTATCTGGTTGATGGCAAACGGGTCAGAGTTGTCAAAGTAAAAACTCCTTCAGGAATTTTCAAAAGACCCTTTTCAAAAACTTGTATTTTACTTATTAGTAAATAATTTGTTATTATATTTTATGTATCACTTATAATAATTTGTGTTTAAATAATTTTTTTTTGTTTATATAATGTTTGTATTAATTTTGTGCTTAAGTTTTTTTTTTTAATTATTTGTATGTTCATTGGTTGAATGTAACATTGCAACGTGGGGCGGAATGTTCCGTACCCATGAAGCGCTGTGATAGCAGCTTTGTATGAGAGAAAAACTAAACGAGAAAAGCTGTTAGAGAGGAGAGAGTCGAGTTATTGCTTTTGAGAAGAGCAGTTGTAAAATGAGTGAGATGAATCAGTTACGAAAAATAAAGAGTATTTTTTTATATTTAAAATTATACACACAGTTATTATATTATTATTTAGATACCAGAGCTATTGACCATACACAAACAATGTTTATTTTAAAAAAATGGAAACTTAGTAAGGTTCAAGATTGTTTTGGGATTTAATTTCTGATTTGACAAAATTTCGAATTCAGACCATCAAAAAAATAGTATTTTATTAAAAATCTCACATTTCATTCTTAAACTCTTCTCATTCATATCAATTCATCTCCAAAGTGGATCTAAACGATTAAAAAGAAATCTAAAATAGCCATGGAAAACCTACATGAAAATATTATTCCTTTCCACCAAAAATAAAAACTGCATTTCTAACCATCTTTGGAAAGAAGTGCCAAATATATTCTAAAAACTAATTACATGAATTCGAAAAGTAAGGTAAGAAACGCCTGGCATTCTTAACGTTCAACCGCTGATAAGTCAGTAAACACGTGGTCTAATCAAGTATTACAGACGCATGCGCACTTGAATAGTGGAACGCCCTAGAAAAACTGCAACGGGCACAAAAGACCATTTGTTTCCTACGATTGTAATGCAGACATCTTGTACTGTGTACAAATCTTTTTAGATCTGACAGGTATTTCCATTATGATAAGCAGGTATGACAGGAAAGGGGGGGAAGCGGCAAGTGGGATGCTTTCATTTACACTTCGGAAAAATTAGCCCTGTCTACGAAAACCATTATAGTTAAGGAAAGATAAAAGTCCCTGTCAGAACAGTATTATGTGGGAAGAAATTAATAGTTGTTTTCGGAAAGCATTGTTTTGAATAACTGTGGATTATCTCGATTCGTGAATCTTTATTCCAATGATGTTATGAGGTGATAATTGTTAGCTTATATTTTGTGCTTCTTTTTAGAAGCGATTTCAAGGTGATTTTCTTCAAAAGTCCTCTATTGTGAGACATTACTTCATAATTTGATTTTCTTTGTTTGATAATACAGTGAAATCCTATTAATGCATACCGTTTTTTAATTACAAAAATTAATTCGATGTTATGTAACATTTTCGCAAAGGCAGAATTATTGGATTATAAATATTGGCTTAAATGTGGCAATATTGGCGGAATTCTTTCTGCAAGAGTTTGAAAATGTTTCCTTATTTGGTGTTCTTGTTGACTAGTTAAATTAGGTTTATTCGAAAATTCTTTATTCCAACGATGCAAGGAGGTGGTGATTGTTCCCTTATATTTTATGCTTCATTTTTAGTAGTAATCTCAAGCTGATTTTGCTCAAAAGTCCTCTATTGTGGGAAATTACTTCTTAGTTTGATTTTCTTTGTTTGATAATACAGTGAAATTCCATTAACGTATACTATATATTAATTACAAAAATTCATCTGTTGTCAGATAACATTTTCTTTATAGCAGAATTATTTGACTATAAATATTGGCCGAAATTGGCGAGATTGGCGGAATTCTTTCTGCAAGGGTTTGAAAATTTTTCCTTATTTGGTGTTCTTGTTGACTAGTTAAATTAGATTTATTCGAAAATTCTTTATTCCAACGATGCAAAAAGGTGAGGATTGTTTTCTTATATTTTATGCTTCATTTTTAGTAGCAATCTCAAGCTGATTTTCCTCAAAAGTCTTCTATTATGGGAAATTACTTCTTAGTTTGGCATTTGTTTGATAATACAGTGAATTCTTTCTACAAGAGTTTGAAAATGTTTTCCTTGTTTGGTGTGTTCTTGTTGACCGGTTAAATTGTATTTAATGAATTGTTAACCTTAATCACAGAATAATAAATTTTCTATTGTCTAACTAATCTTTACTCGTGTCAAATCATCTTACGATTGTTTTAAAAGCGCTGAATCAACTGTTATTAATAGCCAAATTTTTTTAGACTGTCCTTTGATTATTTAAATCAATTGACATCACATTATCCATAATATTATGCATGGTAATTTTTAAAAATAATATACATATTACAATAAGATTTATTAGTTCGGGTTTTGTTTCCCCTCTAATTAGTATTTTTCAGACTGAATAGATCTTAATCGGTGCAATATTTTTGGCTATTAACTTAATATTATTTGTGCATGTCAATTAAGTATTTATTTTTAATAACAATTAAGAACTCCTTATACAATTTTATCTCGATATGAATTCTTAATTAGTTTATGCTTTGTAGTCTGAAATGATTTTGATCTCGATAGATACAATATATTTAGCAACATCTAAATATTATTTCTATGTTTAAAATTATAATTTCTTTTGTTGTTGATATTTACTCAGGATACAATTTTAGACCAGAATAAAAGAATAAAATGCCAATGCACAGATATGAAACATTATATTATGAAGATTCCAAACAGGATATTATGGTATTTTCCCTAATATCTCGCTTTATTATCTTTAATTAAGAAAATGCATAGTTTAGAAGCTAATGTATGGAAATCTAATTACAGTGAATCTAATTAGAGTACGTTTGTAATCGAATGGAAATCTACAAGGTGTGTAACAGGGTAATTCAATTAGAATAAATAATTTTTAGAAATAAGTAAGAAAAGAGTCTAATTTTGTCACTAATTAATTTTCCTCATCTTTAAGACATTTTAAAAGCTTTGTTATTTGTCCTGAAAGAAATCGAATTAAAGTGAGAGAAATTTTTTATTTGAATAAAATAAACCATGAAAAAATTGCTAATTTAATTTGGAGTACTTAAAATAAACAATATGCCTTAACTCGTATATATCGATATCTATCTCATCTGATTGTAAATTTAATTAGTTAATTTGAAACTAAATTTATTTATTCTTTTGAAATTTTTATAATAAGTTAAAATGATTAATTCGATTAACATTCCAAAACTTTGCTTACATACTTCCTCGAAAGTTGCTTTTAAAAGTTTCCACTTTCAATAAAAATGAAACAAATTAAAAATTATTAAATTAAGTAGACATTTAATATGTTTGTAAAAACACTTATTTGTGCATTATCACTATAGTTATTATATATAAAGTGGTTGTTTCTTCCATTACAGTTGAGATCCTGAGTACGCTACTCTATTATGATTTTCATTGATTTAAAATAACCATGACGTCAGACAACGTTTCATCGACGTCACATGGCATTGAGACGCCATTGTTAATCCAACATGTCGATGAATTTCCTGCCTGCCTTCAAATCCCATTCTTAGATCGGCAGCAAGCAAGGCGAAGTTCACCACCCAGTGTGTGAGAATATTGTTGAAGTTCATTTTGTTAGTAAAACAATTTCTTATATAAGAAGCAAAGCATCTGTTTGAGAAGCCGTTTTTCATTAATTCAAACCATTAACACATGGACAACAGAACAGCAGAAAAAGCAAAATGAAAAAGACATAACAAAACATTCACTTCATGGTTAGTTTAAATCTAGGAGGATTTAAATTTTTAAAAACTACATTAATTAATAGAATTTTAAATTAATAATTGCAATGTTTATAAACAATCTCTTTTGAATCTTAAGACTATTGCCTTGCTTCCGCCAATATTAAAAAATTTCTTTTATTAACCGTTTTCAATTTTGAATGCGTGATTTTTTATTTTTTAAATAGTTTTAAAACCGATACAAATATAATTTTAAATATTTAAAACTAATTTATAAATAAAAGTCTCAAAACGAAATTAATTTTATTTTGCTGTTTTAAATATTTATAGTTTGTGGATGTAGAATTTAAAATATCATTTCAATAAATGTCATTTAACGTAAAATCACTATTTTTGTGTTTTAAAACATGAAAGAAAAATTATAAATATCTTCCTATAGTATAGTCAGGTAGACTTGGGAATAACGTTCACACGATATTTTTTAAACCATAGTTCCTTCCTCAAATAACCCACCTTGTGCGAAATAAGGAATGATTTTTAATCCCGATTAAGGAAAAGATGAAAATGGGGGGTCACACCACCGACCATGCATATTGTTGTAAAATTGCGGCTAGTTTCACGGTTGCTAATTCTGATTCCTAGTGCAGAATCGAAAATTTTTTTTCCTTCCGCCTTTCTTTTGAAAGGCAAATTACGCGCCCATTGTTGCCCCAACCCAGGTGTGCAGCTTCAATCTTCAGGAAAAGGGCAAGGTCATTGAGTGAGGGACTTTACTTCGGAAGTCTCTGGAACGATATAATTTTTTTTTCATGAGGTTAACTGATCTTTTGACATCGTTCTGGAAATTGAAGAATTGGCGGCCTCAGTTATGCTGTCTTGAAGTAAAAAAAAAAAAAAAAAGCCAAGCTCGGGTGTTTTTGAGGAAATTCTTGTTATTGAATGAATGCGTCCATAAATCTGAATTCGTTAGAAAACATGACACTCGGTGTTCATCACTCACCCACGGAGTTAAAAAATAAATAAATAAAAATTGAGAATGGGTGATTTTTTTCCCCCGCAAAATTCCCATTTAAAATATTACTAATATCCTGTTCGCACTGCTCTCTTTAAAACAATTTAAAGTTAAAAATCTGATTCAACTTAAACAACAATTTGAAAACAGCGTTCGTTGCCTTACACTCGAAACTGATTTAAGAAATATTGGCTTCTGTTCAAAACCTTATTTATAGTTTGTTATTATAAATTATAAGATATTTTCGAATTATTTTATAGTTGAGCAAGTTTATTAACCAATCACAGACCGAAGTAATATTAATTAAGGTATGCTATTTCAAATAAGGTATACGAAACCAAAGAATGTCATTGATAAACCTATTTCATCTCAAATGTAATATACTTTTTTATATTTATTTAATATTTATGTTATTATTTTTTGAAATTTTGCTTCTCTTGCATTTATTTTGATCGATTTCTGATATGCCAACAAACACTGACAACAATATAACAGAGAACAAGATGGCACTAAATCAGTTGAAACGTATTTAAATAAGTTCGAACTGATTTAAAACACTAGTAACCATCGCGAGAACGTTCTGCAGAGACTTAAATGCGTTTAAAAGTGCAGAGCAAACAGGGTATATATAAGTAATATTCATTTTGTCTTCCATTAGCAAAATAAGTTTTTACTTAATGATATTGTTACAAATTTATAAATAATTATTGTATATGTCTTAAAATATCTCAGATAGATCGGAAATACTGACATTTTGGGCAAAAATTGCGGTATTTAGACGTGTTATACCTTAAAAGCGGGTTTTCTAATGATTTGGTGACTTGGCGAGGTTTTGGCGAGAACACTTGGCGACATGGCGACATTTTTGGCGACTTGGCGAGAAATAGATTCTTCTGGAAACATCCATTACCTAAGCTCTAGGACCAATATTTAGCGAGATAGCCTAGAAGCTTCCAGAACCTTGGCGAAATAAGTAGATTTCCCCGCCAAGTCAGGTATAAATACCGCAGCCCGACATAGTTAGTCAGTTTTGTGAAGACAGTCAGTGAGTGTAGACGATAAGTCATGACTGCTAGTCTAGAGAATCAGTTCTCTGCCTGAGGTATTTGAGACCTGTGATCGGAAGCTGTTACTTATTGTATCTGACGAATTGGAGCTGTATAATAGTGATTGTTGCAGCTGGTATTTCTAGTGGAATTTTTTTACGAATAAAAGTCTTTTGTTCATTAAGTGGTTGCTTTTTTCAACTCTCAATCCACACGAACCCGAAGCTCGGTACAATATAATATTAGAAATAATAATCTACATGAAGATATGGATTATGGGTATGGTATCTAAAAAGGCACAAATTTCATATACTAAACCATATAATCGTAAGATTAAAAATAAATTTAGACTTTTTGCAGTACTCGAAATGATTTTGCTTCACCGAAATATTTTAACAATATTAAAATTATTATTTAAAAGTTGTTGAATTTTCGTACCAAATTTCCGAGAAAGGAATACAATTTTATTCTCCACAGATTTAAAAAAAGATTATTTAAAACTCATAAAAACACCTACAAGTAAAAAAATCATGATTGATTTACATTTCTCAAGCACATACTTCGCAGATAAAAATGGATCAATTCTAAATAACCTCGATCTCAAGATTAAATTAAAAATAAAAAATGGGAACAAATTTTTTAGTAAAATTCAAATCAAAATTATATGTTTGTTATCTAAAAATAAATTTATATATATATATATAAACTCATGATATATGTTAATATATGGAATATCTACTAAAAGTACAAACGCACACTTAATATCTTAATTTTGTTATCAAACATGAAAATTATTATTACAAAAGAGCTATTTAAAATACGATATATTTGGTTTTTTTTTCTTTATAAAAGACACCTTAATAATAATTTCAATAAAACTTAAACTTAATAAAGAATGCAGTTTTTTTATGCTTATATAGTTTCTTTAATATATAGCGCAACAAAAATAATTTTCTCCTTAAATAATTATTATTAACAGCTGAGTAAAAAGAATTTTTAAAAAATGTTAAGATATTTTACTATTAAATAGTGCCGAAAAGTAATCTAATTATATTGCATAATGTTGAAACTAATAATACGAATTCGTTAATAGGATAAATTTCCATATTAAAGATTTCTGAAAATTACGATGATATTGTTAATACTTATACTCGTGTTCATAAATTTTGGATAATGCAAATACAGGCAAAGAATGAGGCAAAAGCAAAACAAATGTGACTTATTTGTAAAGTCTATTTATTAAACAAAAAGTAAAGAGGAAAAAATATGCTATATATTTGACATCATTAATAAAAATTGTGATTTTTACTTCCTGGAGCAAATTTCAAAAAAGAACCTATTTACAAAAACCAATATAACATGGTTGGTATGATGGTTAATACATAGTATATCCCCCCCCCAGACGATGCAATACAGGCCGTACAACGCCTAGGCATGCTGAGTGTCAAATTATCGATCTGATCTTGGGGAATATTACACCACTCATCAAGCAATGCTCTCCGAAGTTCCGGTAGACATGTGGGAGAGGGTTGACGGGCTGTAATTCATCGGCTAAGCAAGTCCCACACATGCTCAATTAGATTCAAGTCCGGTGAGTATGCTGGTCAGTCCAGACGGTGATATCCTCCGACTGAAGGTAATCGTTTACAATGTTTGCATGGTGAGGACAGGCATTGCCATCCATAAACAGAAATTCTGCACCCATGGCACCCCGAAACAAACGTACATGTTGTTCCAAGAATGACATCCCGATAAATGTGGCCTGTCATGGTACATTCTGAACATGCAGGTTAATTCTGGAACCCAGAACTATTCCTCCCCAAACGAGCAATCCTGCACCACCGTAACGGTGTCGTTCAATAGTGTTCTCTTGGTGATAACGGGTACTTGGTCTTATCCATATGAAAATCCTACGGGAATCAAACTGAAAGCTAAAGGCATCGGAAAACTTCTCAGAAGACCACTGTCGCGGTGTCCACAATCCATGCTCTGTACTCCAGCCTAACCGCAGGTGACAAAGAGTTGCAGAAAGTGGAACACATCTGACAGGCTTACGAGCATAAGTACCAATGTGCCCTAAGCGTCTGTACATGATCTGCATTGAAACTGTCGTACCGGTAGCTGAAGAAAACTGACCAGACAGGTCTGCTGCTGTTTCTTTTGGCAGTAACTGCCAAATACCGGTATTCATTCAGCATTATAAATTGGAGACGACTTGTGCTTTAACGTCTACTCACATTACCATCATCTTGGAGCCGTTGCCAAATCCTGGAGATGACACTCTGAACGATTCCAAGTTCCTCGGACACTTCTAGTTAGGTACATCCAAATTCCAAACGGCCGATAATTCTACCATGTAAAACATCATCAAAATGCTTCCTTTGTGCCATAACTGTGCGGTTATTGCACTGAAAGGCTTTTAAAGCGCTTGTGAACAATTTTACTTCTTTGCAATCTTCTTATATACACCTCTTTTAGACTCGTCATTGTGACATACTATCGGCGCCATCTGGTGGTTTCTTGTAATTTGCAGATTATTCTTCAAGATGTATGTGATAATTCTACATGTGAAATTTTTATTTTAGATTTCAATTTTTGTGTGATTCTAAATTATCCTTAATTTATGAACATGAGTGTATTATCGCTATAGCAAATATTATCTTAATCCGTATTTAGTCAGCGCTCGACAAAAAGTATTTGTGAAATGTGTGACAATGAATTGAATTAAAATGTTGATTAATAAGTAGAAAGATATTTATTTAAAAAAATGTATGTACCATATAACATTATGTCAACAGAATACATAATAACAAAACATATAAAACGAATGAAAACTTAAATTATTAACTTCTGATAATGAGACTATTTTTTATGTATTATTAATTTTGTTTCGCTTTACATTGTGTTCTTCAAAAGCATTTAATCTATCTGTAACATCTTTAATGCAGCAAAGGAATAGGCCAAGAACAGTATTAAGACTGAAGCTTCAGGCCTAGAAGAAACAGCATAAACCAAGTAGCCCAGATATCAGGTCATATAATCATTTTTCAATTAATTTAAAATTTTTTATTTTTTAATCTATTTAATTTTTAACATTTTATTTTTCCCCTCTTTTTTTCTTTATTTAATATAAGTCAAGAATTACATTAATCAATCCTAATAATAAATTTTTTTCTATTCTAAATTTATTAATCATTTTCAATAGTTTTTCAGATACACTTTCCCCAATACGATATTGAACTTCCTGATCTAGAGCTCTGTAAGCAACAACATCCTCTCTCATAAATATTTTTATATTTTTATAATTTCCATCAATTACACGTACATTTTAAAATTTATGTTGCCAATATTATCTATTTTTGTTTGGCATCAATCCTGTGACCTATATAGTTTCACGACAGTGAAATATATATGTGTAACATTATTAAACACAGACGGTTATTTTTCAAACATGCAATATAGAACTGTTGGCAGAATGGTTAGACTTTGGCTGTTCACTGGACTTCATTCTTGTTTGGCCATTCATGTTTCATTGAATTTCATTCAATTCAACAGCTTGTGGATTCAGCTTTAGCTCTCATTTCACATTTGGATGTTTCTATTTGTTCAGAATCCATTTTAAAAAATAGGCCCCGGTCTACTTAGCCCTTGGGTGCAACAAATCAAACTAGTTAATCATGCAATAGAATTTACACATGAGTTCGTACAACAAACATAAAGAATTAAGATATATATAATTCTATGAAGATATATCATAAATTCCTATTTCCAAGATTATTTTAGGCAAGAACAGAAGAATAATGCATTTCTATAAAATGAAACTAATACGAATTATTTATATTTTTCTTCTAAATATTAACAATGTTCAATTATCAAATCAAATACACTCACTTCCAAAAGTTAAGCACTGAGAGGAAAATACTAATTTCCGGAAGCCAATCAGAATTGAAGAGAATGCAAATCGCTGCAGAGGTAGATGGAAGTATGAAAATATGTTGGGTATTAGCCAATCGTGCTTTCATGTCAAGAAATATGCAAAAAGGTAAGTCTATATAAAATACCAGTTTTATGAAGGGTTACAGAAGTTGACTGTAATAATAGGAAGTGTTTAAAACTTTCGTACGATTTGTTTTCAAAATGTGTTGTTTGTTTTGTGGCGCACATTAAAGCAGGACAGTCGATCTCCGATATTGTTCTTTTCTTCGGTGTTCATCCTTCTGTAATTTCACGTTTATGGAAACAATTCCAAACCACACAGACAATTGTCCGAAGGCCGGTCGCCCAAGGGTTACAAACCCCGTGGAAGGTCGATATATTGTGATTTTAGCCAAGCGGAATCGCAGAGCGACCTCCACACGTGTGATGTCTATGATTACAGCGCCCATTGGTAAGGTGATATCTGCAGCTATTTTACGCTAAAGCTTACGTATGAGTGGACGGTAGGCCTGGGTACCTCCAGTTTGTGTTTATTTATCCGTCCTATCAAGAGGGGCACGATTAAAGTGGCGCTGGGAACATGTCAGTTGGACTGTGTGTGACTGGGGCAATGTCATGTTTACTGATAAGTCCAGATTTGCTCTGAAGCCAGATGACAAGCGTATAAGGAAATGGCGTGAACAAAAAACACACAATCAGCCCCAAAACATCACCGAATATCACGCATTCCGAGGTGGAAGCATTATGGTGTAGGTAGGGATTTCATTGGAATACCGCATAAACTTGCACACCTTTAAATGGGGTCCTGTGATGGCTGTCCGGTATCAAGATGGAGTTCTAGAATCCATTGTGAGATTGTACTCTGCAGCAGTTGGATCTACTTTTGTTTTAATGGACGATAATGCACGTCCCCATAGAGCTGACATCATTGATGATATACCTGGAGAGTAAAGAAATTGTGGGTATGGAGTGGCCAGCATATTCTCCCAACCTTAATCCCATTGAAAATCTTTGGGATGCTTTCGGCCGTGCTGTATCTTGACGTATCCGACATCCAGCCACTCTTATTGAGCTGGAAACTTCTCTATAAGAAAAATGGCTATTGCTTAATTTTGCGGTGGTTGACCCCCTAATTGAAAGTATGGTCACAAGGTGTAATCTTTGTATACAGATAAGGGGGGATCATATCCCCTATTAATGTCCTTTTTTCATTTCATGCTGTTTATTTTCACTTTGTACATAATTCTGTTTAAATCTCCAGTATGCTATTATCTAATAACTAACAAAAATTTTATATTGTTTTCATTTCTGTATATAATTATTGATTTTATTTTATGCATAAATATGTATATGCTACTTTCCTGTCGAATTTTATGTCAATCAAAGCAGCATTTGTTGATTTTTTTTGCGTTTTACATCTTCGTGTTTAATTTTTGGAAATGAATGTTTAATAAAATTAAAAGATAATTGTGGAGAAAAAGTTTTTAAAAAAATTCTTGAAGTGTTATCTTGTATAATATTTTTTAAATAATTTATTTTCCTTTATGAGTTTTTAGCTTAAGATTGAAATGATTTAGCTTAAAATTGGTTTTCCTTAACGAATTTTTATCTTAAAATTGAAATAAGCTATAAGTAAAAAATGAAATGTCTAAGTAATTTAAATGTAGAAGTATTTTTCGAGATTTAAAATAATTCAGAATTAAAATATACTGTGTGTTTGGGAGCAAGCAAAGTATAACTTTAAGCATTATAATTATAATTTTTCATCGTTATGTGTAAACCTCTAACAAATTAATGAAATATCTCCAAGAAATTTGTAAATTCTGAATTGATAAATTGAAAACAAAAAGATAAATTTAGTATTGCTAATTATTATTAAATATCGCTAATAGTTAAATTTAGTTTCGTTAAAGTTATAAAATCTCATGATGTAGAATTCGAATAACGAGCCTCTTAATCGAATGGAAACAGGTTTCTTATTGGATAATTGTTCAGTGTTTTATTTAGTAAATTATAAATAGAGGAAATTTTTTAAAGAAATTATAATTTTTGAATGAAAGGCCGTATCAGCATAGCATCGCACTTGAAGAATTAACTTGATAATTAGAAAATTTTGACAGATTGGCTGTTTTAACATCAGATTAAATTAAATTGCGCGTGACCATGCATTGTATATATGTCAGTAAATTCTCTCTCTCTCTGTCTTTCTTAAGAAATATCAATTAAAAAACATAAAATGAAAACAGCTCAAATAAATTGTAGAGGAGAAGGTTGAAAATGCATCACTTTCAAGAATATATCTTTTACTTTTTATTGATAAAAGAAGCCCTTATGGATGTTGATTATACTACGTTATAAAAAATATTGCTGCTATAATGTATAAGAATGGAAAAAATAAAAATTGGTTAAAGTTTACTTCTGACGACAAATATAATTGCAACAAACTACGTAAATAAACTAGAAAATATAATGGCTTAAGGTTATTGTCAGATATTGTTATGTTAACCGCGTAAAATGCTTTCAGAAGAAAAATTTCAGGAATAGTGAGCCATATTCATGCATCACAAGGGAGAAAACCAAGAAAACTCTAAAGCTTCTGCCCCACAGACATGCATGCAGAATGGTAAAGTTGGTGATATTTCATCGGTTTTCATACACTTTTTTTTCTGTTTTACAAATTACAATAGAATACTTTTATTTTTTATTGATTTTTTATGTTTATTCTTTTAATGGCACTTTACTCAAAACTTAACATTTAAATGCGCTTGATGTTAAGTTTTGAGTAGTCAAGGCATTTTTTCTGAGAAATTTTGGATTTCACTCAATTTTATGAAAAAATTCAAAAGGTCAAAAATAATAAATTTATTAAAATTAATAAATTTTCTGAAAAAAAATTTGTCAATATTAATTTTTAGTCGACAGTCGTGGGAAACGAAAAAAATAACATGTTTATTACTGAAAAGATTCACTAGTATTGATAAAAGAATAAATATAGCAATTTTATTTAATTTATTATTAATAAATGAAGTTAAAAATAAATAATTATAATTTTTTATTAATTATTAAAATTAATGAAAGGTAAATAGTTCAAAGTAATTGTGAGAGATTGATGTTTGATCTAACATCTATTCACATTATACATGAAGAAATGAATCCTTTGTCTGCAATTTCGAATTTAAGTGAAAATAAAACATGGAAAAATCCTGATATAACGAGAGATTCAAAATTTGATGATCTAACGTTCAACAAATTATGGTAAATGAGCGACTAAAAAATATTTCGCACAATACATTTCATATTATTGAATAACAAAAAGCAATTTCAAGTGTACTAAACAACTAGATGAAGTTGCATTACGTCTTTTTAATTATTTCAAATTTAATATAACATATAATCATGCGAAACGCATTACCTCTGAACAATTCATAATTTTCTTTTTTCGCCAAATAAGCCTCAAACGACTTTTTCACTCTAAACACAAATTTAGAATATTAGTTTTTGTAAGAAAAAGCATTTGAACGAAATACAAAAATAAAAATAATGACAAAAAATTAGTGTCCTTTATAAATGGTCTTTTTATAAGCAGAATAAACTGCCAAACTGTATATTACAATACTTAACAATTTAATGTGATGTGTTAATGAGAGTTTATAATATCCAATAATATTCTTTTCAATGAAAATTCAAATTTTCTTGGAAAGAGGTCCACATTATCTCGGAACTCATTGGCAATTATAAATATAGTCTCCTCTGAACTACTCAAAAATTTTGAAAATATCGCCTGCCCCCCCCCCCCGACCTTTAGGTTTAATAGAAAAGAAATTATTCTTTTTGGACATATTTGTATTTGAGATAATTCAAAGATTGCCTGATGAAACATGAAACTGTGTTGCTTTTTCAAAGTTACTTTTTCCATTCTGGTAAATTTAAAAGAAATTAAGTTTTTAGTAATTGTTTATTATTGTTTTCAATAAATAAAGTATTTAAAGATTTTGCTTAAAATGCCGTCATATATTTTTTACAAATTTATGTTTACTGTTTTTAACTAATTGAAAAATATTCCAAGCAATACTTTTAGAAATAAAAAGTTTTGCATTGGATTTTGATTTCTAATTTTTTATACAGAGGAAAAAAAGGCAAAGTCAGTTATACAAAAAATTACATTGTAAAGCCGTGAATTATTTATTTAGAAATGATTAATTTTATATTTATTATTAATTTTACATTATTGGATCTTAATTAAGGATTTCAAACTCTAATTAGTTTATAGTAAACTATCTTGATACTAATTTTGTGTAAAAAAAAAAAAAAACGCCTTATTTAAATAGTTGCTGTGTAATAAACCAACATTTTAAACATAGACGTCTAAAAATATAATGCAAACAAATTTAATATAAAGCTTATAAATACTGTAATATTTATTTTATATTAGTTATCATAAATATCAACAATTATAGATCAACACAAAATTCTATATACAATTAAAATAATCATGTCAAAAGAAAAGAAAAAAACTTATTCTAGAAAAATATTGCCTAAAATTTCGAAATGATTTCCTTAAATTTATGAACTATGAATTCAGACAGACAGTATCAAGCTATTTCCGCTACACCAAAATAATTAATTTACTTTAATAAATCATTTTAAGCTATTTGGGCTCCCACTGAAATTTAAAACGCTTTCTGCTAAAAATATTTGAGTTGCCATTTTTCTTAAGCAAAATCTTATCCCCCTTTTTAACAGAACGATTTATAAAATAGGAAGATAAAAAATGTGTTCTTCAATTAGAATGGACTTGAATATTACTTTGTATTAAGGAAAATAACATTTCCATTCTTACAGAAATTGATATTTCGGATGCCTTCCAATATTTTCTTAACCTTTTTATTTATATAATTCCAGCTCAAATTCATTTCAAACCAGATTATTTTCAAACATTTAAAAAATTTAACATTATTTATTTATTCCGATACAACAATTAATTGAATTTATTATTTTCTTTTAAAATGTATAACAATTTCAGAAAATAAGTATCATATTCAGTTAAAATCTTAAAACTTATGCATATAATTTATTTTAAAGCTTTTTGTTGACTTCATTATTAACTAAAGGTAAAATTCTGTTTTATTATTTTCCTGTATTTTATTTAACAAACATACATATTATTATCTTAATTAGACTGATTATGTTATTATAATGGTCAACATTGTAGTAACTTTAATTCAATTAAGAGTATATTAAGTAGTATAAGTTAAGTGTAACCTGAAGTTATTGTACTTAATATAATATAAATAATTATATATTACATATTTTATATATAATTAAATAACATATTTATTATTATATATAAATAAATATATTCATTATATATATATATATATATTTATTTACTTTTTTGATCGTTTTTAATTTGCATTGTTTGTTTTTCAGGTTTTTATTAATAAATAAGTGACATTAGAACAAATGTGTCTGAAAGGTGGAATTGAAGCACTTGTTCTATCATTGTTAACTTATTTGTCAGCTATAAAAGGTAGTAAAATAGGAATAAAATAGTTTGTTTTAGCTTATTTTTGTGTTTATTTTGTTATTCCTATCAAATCGAATTCTAATAAAATCTTAACTAAAGATTTTATTTGAAAGTTTAAAAATATATTATAAAAAAATATATTATATTCCAATTCTAGGGATTGAACGTAACATGAACTTATTAATTATTCTTATAGAATTTCTGCAACAATTTTCATATAAATATTTTTATTACAATATTATATGAGTAATTTTTTAAAAAATTCACTCACTTATATATAGACAATCCCATATGTACACAATAGAATAAAATTTTAATTAAATGCGACTTAAATTTTTATTTTTCTTGTCCTTATAAATAAGGTTTATGTTTATTTTTATTTTTGACAATTTATATAAAAAAAAATATTTATATGAATTGTCAAATATGCAATATATATTTAAAGTACATTTAAAACAAAACACACTTAATTTTTACAAATTATTATTTTCTTTTTTATCTTCATTGAAGCATACGTGTAGTCAAAATGATTTTTATTCAATTTTTTATCGTAATTATTATCACAGTATGAAATTATCCCTTTATATTTAAAATTTCTTTATTTTAATCGTATTTGAGTGAATTTAAGGTAAAAAGCTTTTTTGAAAACTTCAGAACCAAGAACTAATTTTGATGGATGTACAATGTGAGGGAAAGTTTAGAGAAATTTTCCACAAAAACCATATTAAAATATTAGAAATATTAGTTAAATATGAAAGTGTAAAAATGAACCCATGAATGAAAAATAACAATCTAGCTACGAAATTTGGGGAAAACATAAGCAAATGATTACTGGATAATATATTACTGAAAAATATGCTTCAAATTTACAATAAATTGCTGCTTAAAAAATTAAAAATTAAGTGTCTAAAAGAAATAGCAATAAAAAATCTGCAAAAAAAAATTAAAAAATATACTGTAGAAATTATTATTCACAATTGTCAAAATTTTCTACTGTAAAAAATGTTACCTTGTATACAATGACTTATATTACAGTGCACACCAATTATTGTATACGTATGAATACAAAACTGACAACAAATACTACTTTAAGCAGGAAAATGGAACTTATTTTTTGTTAACATAAAAGTTTGCTCTTAAACTTAATTTTTTTGAATTTGGATTTCAGTTTATATTTGATTTAAAGGTTAAAAATTCAAGGGCTAATTAATGCACTAGGAAATGTAATAATTAATTATTTTATTTAGCGATTTCATAATTAAACAGTAAAATTATTATTAAATATTTTTTATATAACAGTTTTTAAATTACTGTAATTCTGATGTTTTCGCATCCATAAAGATTGAGGCTGAAATAACAGAATTAAAAAATTAACTAAGTATGCCCCATAATATATTTTTAACATTTTTCTGGTTTATATTTTTAAAAAGTATTGTGACATAATGAAAATTTGTATGAAGTCTCGTAATATCAATGAAAATCTGTATGAAGTCTCCTAATATATAAATGGAATCAGAGTAAAATTTATACTGTGGACCGCTAAGTTAGATTTATTGACTACTATAATGATAAGTGTATTTTTATGTATATTGCCTGTGTATATTAATATGTATATTAATTATGTTATGTATATTGCCCTTAAATTCTTTCAAAGAATTGAAAGCAATTCACAATCTTTTTTCAGAAAGTTAAAAGTAAATCAGAAAAAATATGAGTTCATGGGGAAAAAAAAAAAAAAAAAAAAAAAAAAACCAGTTTGGCGACTGAATGGAAAATAGAAGCGTCATTTCCGCAGAAAATGCAACGATTTGTGTGGAAAATCATAAACTAGCTAAAAGTACAGGTTTTACGACCAAGATCGTTCATTTGAAGTTAAATGTTTTTACAAACGATTTTCGAATATTTCTTTTTCAGTGTGATTAATAATATTTGTAAGCAGATTTCAAGCTTTAGTTTTGTGTGTTACTTTTTCAGTTTTGTTTACGAAAGTGGTTTTTAGAATAACAAAAGATGAAATATTCATAAATACTGATAAATTGGAAAAAAAAATGTAAAAGATATAATCTTATTTTCTTTATACTTCTTTACAAAATGAATTGAGTTTTCCTGTTAGAAAACTAGTAAATTAAATTTTGAAGCAAAAAACGTAAAATGGACATTACATTCATACTATACCATTATATTTTATAATGCATGCCATTTAGGCTGATTTTATCAAGCTATTATGTTTAATGTTAGCGATCTTAAAAATATTTTTTTTCTTAAATGGGAATCTGGAAAATTTGTCTTCTTTGTAAAGAGCAAACTACACTGCTGGACAATTGCTAAGGACATATCACAAATTGCAATGTAGCATAACATTAAGCGAGACATGAGGCCTAGTAGGATAAAATATAGTTGCCATACTGTTCAGACATTAGAAAAAATAACATTTATTGTTTTGGAAAATACAAAAGCCGTGAAACATCTGAAAGAACAAAAATGTTCATTTGATGCTGCATACGGGAAAATGGAACAATGCATCTAAAAGTCAGCAGGCACCTTGAAGAAAGGTATCAGTACGGGATACGTCCACCGTGGAGTGTGATACAGCATTCCACACGTCGTATCATACTTTACACAACATTATCCAGCAGCTGTTGAGGCAATTTATCCCATTCCTCTGTGAGTGCACGGATGAGGGTGTTCTTGTTTTTCAGAGGATAGTTTCGACCAATAACTTGCCTCCCCAAAGCATCCCACACATTTTCGATGGAGTTTAGATCTGGAGAACGTGATGACCATACGATGCGTTGAGTACCCTCGTTGTCTAGACAATCCTGAACAGCGAGTGTTCGATGACATGTTGCGTTGACGTTCATAAAAACAAATTTATCACCGACAGCACCACCGAATAGATGAATATGAGGAAGTAGAACTTCCTAATGTATCGTTGGCCCGTCATTCGCAACCACATGTAGGGGCGTGCGGCCACTGATCATGATGCCGGATCACACCATGACACTGCATGTCGGATATCGGTCCCTTTCCTGGATATCTTCTGGACGATAAGCAGTACCACTCTCGCGCCAGATCAGTTGGCGTCTACAATCCGATGACAAAATGAACCTATGAATCCGATGACAGAATCTCTCATCTGAGAATAGTACGCATGCCCAGTCGTGTTCAGTCCAATTGCGATGCTCATGACACCATAGCAAACGGACAGTACGGTGCTGTCTGGTCAATGGGACACACACAACAGATCTGCGGGCGTATAGTCCTCTTCCCCTCAAACGTCTGACAACAGTTTTTCGGGAGATCTGCTTTCCTGAGGCATGAAGAAACTGATTTGCCACCTGCTGAGCTGTGGTGCGCGTTTTCTTTTTTGCTGATAGGACGATATATCTGTCTTCTTCAGGCGTCGTACTTCTAACACGACTTGCCCCATGACGCCTACTACACATTCCAGTAGTTTTAAATGACTTCCACAACCGTGAAACAACCCTGTGAGCGATGTTGAACCCCCTGGCAACATCTGTTATTTTTCCCCCTTCTTCGATCTTTCCAGCAATTCGGCCACGCATAAAATCATCTAAGTGATGTTGGGAAGACATGTCAAAAATTTCAAGTCCGTCTATTAAATCTTTCCTGTAAAATTTTGACTTGAAAAACAACTGTCCACACGCGCCAAAACCTTTAAAGCTCTTATGAACGCAATCACGTGATGAACAGACGTGGAAAAAAAATTGCATACGCATACTTCTTCTTACTATATCCCGCACTTATTCTAATTTTCTACATTTTGCTTCCTTTCATTTTGTGGTTGCTATGGATGATAGCGTTATCCGTCCTTAGCAATTGTCCAGCAGTGTATTATGTATATCAGGAAGTGGAAAAGAAATATATTTAGAGATTTATCAATTCCTACAAGATAGATCTAGCGTAAGAAAGTTTTTATAATGGAGTTGTGTAAGAATTTTTCTTTTTAATTAAGTTTAATAGTTATTAATATAAATAATTATTACATTATTTTTTGCTATAATTTTTACTTTATTTCTCATACATTGTTTACAACTCTTTATACTTTGTATATCATTTTAAAACACCTTGTGAACTAATCTATGGGATTTCAACGTTCACTTACTAATTAAATTTTGAAATGCCATTTTACAGATAGTGGTCCGTATTCCCCTGACGCAATAAAAAAAATAAATAAAATAAAAAAAAAAACAAGAAAACCCCCACCTTGAAACTTGCATGCAGAAGGCAGAATTACAACATCCATCTTCAGCTGCTCAACAATGGCTGGGATCGAATTCGGGAACTTTCTCTTTGCAGAGTGTTGTCCAACATCTAGGTTCCTAATGATTCCACATTTTTGAAAAATTGTTACCATAAGAAACTTGGTGTTGCACTGGGAAATATTCTTAATATATTTTACAATACCTTGAGATTGAAGAATATATTATTGGTAAATACCATCTCTTATTTACATTTCATTTCCCCATTCCATAGATGCTATAAAATACTTAGATAATATTAAGGTTTAACAGTCTAATTAAATTTTTTTTTTCAAGTTTTGAGCATGATAATTCATCATCGCAAAAGTTGCAGTTTTAATTGATTTACAATGAAAGGAAACTTGGCGATATGTATTGCAGTACTTTTTTTTTAAGTCAGTTTAAAAATTATTATTCAAATAAGTATATTTTCTTAGTTATAGATTAATTTGTATGAATTCGTCAAAAAACAATAAAAAAATTAGGAATCTAATGATTTGATATCTGTTTTCATCTGAATAATAAAGTATAGGAGGTAGTATTTGGGAATGTAACCTTGACTCCTTTAAACTCCAGGTAAGTTGAAATTAATCCAATTAAGTTGAAAATGCAGTAAATTGAAACTGTAGAAACTCGACTATGACAGTAATTGCTTCTGGAGATGGTTTGGTTTGTTTGTCGCTCAACGGTCACTTTTTGCACACGAGGGCTAATTAGACCGGGACCTATGGTTTAAAGTGGATTCCGAACCACTACAAACATCCATGCCCAAGGTGGGACTCGAACCCACGAACTGTTGAACCGAAGGCAAGAGCGCTAACCATTCGGCTGCCAGCTCGGCTTGCTTCTGGAGAATCTTCCTCCTGCTAAACATAAATTCACTGTATCAAATGGATTAATATTCCCTATATTAATAAACACGTCGACGATGGCTGAGTGGTTAGCATTCCTGACTCCTGAGCTGCAGGTCCCGGGTTCGAATCCCGGTTCGGGCATAGATGTTACTTTCTTTCAATGTTTCTCTGCCCTTTCTTCTGTGATGATGTATGAACGGGGCCCACTCTATAAGCGATTGTGGCCATATAGCGCGGTTAACGCTACTCACCTCCGTGATTTGATTCACAGGTGCCCACTGGGTAACGACAAATGAGTAGCCGTTTCTGGCCTTGTTGTGGTGCAGGGTTCGTCACCCAAGTGACTACCGTTGGAAAATATATGGATATATATACATAGACTGCCATGCAAATATATTTATTTGACTGTGGTTCAATATTGCGAGGTGTTGGCTGTTTTTACTCGTAATTTAATGTGATTATCATCCGGAAAAATCATCGCCGGTGATAAATAACTGAAAGTATATTGTTCAATTCCGTGTTTTAAGAAATCAGTTAACAATTGTCTATTTTTCAAATTTTATACCTATCTGACTAATTATTGATAACAATTTCTAAGTTCATATATTTTAACTCCAATAAAATAAGAAAATGGAATCTAGAATGGATAACTTCATTAAAATTTCTTACCATATTATCAGATGCTCATTGGATATTATGAAATTTTAATATTCATAAGTTTCAGAATACAATTTCAACATGATATTCTTTATGTATATTAGAAAGAATGTAGGAAAAGTTAATTTTTAACGGTAATTTAAATTTTGTGAAGTAAAGTTTTTAATAAATCAAGGCAAATATCTATGATAATTTATGGTTATTGGAAGAGATATAATAAAATTAACTCATGAATATTTATACTAGAGAAATAATTCAAGAGCAAACAAATCACAAAACGGTTATTTTACGAAGGGCGTTGTACCATAAATCACGATTATTGCTTGGATGATTACAGAGGAGATCGCGCTGCAAAACACGACTTTGCCTAATCTATCAAAATATGGAGGTTCAAACAGCGAAAGTTATTCTCAAAATGAACGTATAAATCTGAACAATTTCATTCTTTCTTTAATGCAATTGATGGAAGCCTGTGATATAAAGATAAACGAAATTGAAGGAATTTTTAATACTTTTATAGTGGATTATCTAACCGGAAGTTTAATGAAAGAACTACTATACCTGAATAAGAATAAAAACTAGCCGGTCTTCTTATTAAAATTAAGATTTGGTAAGACATTTAAACATATATATATATATATATATATATATATATATATATATATATATATATATATATATATATATATAAATATATATATATATATATATGTATATATATAACGGAGGAGATTTTTCTTGATTTTTTTCAGTATTTTCATATATTTACATTCCATATTTTTACTTTTTTCACCGGACTAATAAAGTTACTTAGATTTTGAAGTGTAATAATGTTGATCCTCGAGCTTTCCTTCTTCAATGTATTCAAACTTCTTCACTGAATAAACTATTAATCTCAGTAATTAATGATCATATTTTGTCAATTTATAAAATTGTGTTCATTAATTATTTAACTTATCTATACAATTCATAACAAATAATTCCTTAATTATTTAACTTATAAACCATCTGTGAATCAGATGGTTTATAAGTTAAATTATTAATGTTATGTTTCATTATAAAGCTCCGTGGTAGCTTAGTGGTTAGGGCATCTGCCTTCTGTCCGGAAAGGTTGAACTCGATTTCCAGTGATGCCAAAGATCTATCGATGTACGTTCTCGTTAAATCTGTGGAATCGAAGTCCCGGTAGTTGAGCAGTTACCATGAATGTAATGGTCTGAAGAAAATTTCCTTTCATTATATATCATAGTCAAAACTGAGAGCGTGGATCCTCTAGTAGTGCCATCTATTAGAGGAGTTTTACAGCAAAGCTATAGTTTCATCTTCGAGGTGCTCTGATCAAACAAAAGATGCACACTTCTGATTTAATTTCACATAACCGTCGACTAGCAAGCTTGGCTTGTTCAAGTGTCAGAAATAACAATAACATGTTTCAAAATCTTTCTAGCTCAAAAACTAAAAACAAATTATCTCCAAAATTTGAATTACTGTAAAGAGCTAGGTTTAACTCCAATCTAAATATCCTTCTTTCTAAATTTACTTGTCACATTAGCAGAGGAAAGTTTTGTTTTCTGATTAAAAAGCCACTGCTTTCGTTGCCAAACTATACAGACATCCTAAAATTGGTCTGTTGAAAATACCAATATATCTCCACATTTCTGATCTGTTGATTGTAAGTGAATTGTAAAAAATCTCTGTGCAGTACTTTATCTTAACTGTAAACTTTGTTACTTAACAGTGGTAATCGTCATTTACTTAAAATGTCCAACACGTTTCTTCCACTGTCACCTTTAATTCTTCACGCAATTGTAGAACAAGCAGATGCATACATTTAAATACAGAAGAATATCAGACAAAGGTATACACTTACCCAATCGATAAGACAGCATTTCTAGATTTTGAATCCACTTAAATAGTTCAATGACATCAATCTATTATTCTTGTAATATTGGTTACACACATTTCCATATGCATTTACCATTTCCTATTTTCTTCTGAGGATTTGAGAATCAGCAATGGTGGTTAGTTTTCATGATATCAAGTTGTGTTATACTAGGTTGCTTTACTTTTCTAGATGCCTCTTTCTGCAGCCAAAGCCATTCAACATAATCAACATCGTAATTTTCATTTGCTCTAAGTAACAAAGTTAATTCTTATACTTTAATTCTCGTAATCATATACTCTTTCATATCACACCATCTGAAGTATCTTAGAATCTGTACCTATTTAAATTTATTCAGTACTGCACACCTTCGATTTCGTCAAATATAGAGGCCACTGCTTTATATATAACAGACAGATTTATGTAAAGCATCGGAATCGATACTTGACAATATATGAATTTATATAACAGAGTGGTTTATGTAAAGCATCGGCCTCAATATTTGACACTATATAAAAATCTATATAACAGAGTGGTTCATGTAAAGCATCGGCTTCAATATTTGACTATATAAGAATCTATATAACAAAATAGTTTATGTAGAGTATCGGCTTCAATATTTGACAATGTATCAATTTATATAAGAATGGATTATGTAGAGCATCGACCTCAATATTTGACAATACATGAATTTATATAACAGAGTGGTTCATGTAAAGCATCGGCCTCAATATTTGATAATATATGAATTTATATAAGAGTGTTTTATGTAGAGCACCGGCCTCAATATTTGACAATATCTGAATTTATATAAGAGTGTTTTATGTAGAGCATCATTTTCAATATTGGCAGTATATGAATTTATATAACAGAGTGGTTTATGTAGAGTATCGGCTTCAATATTTGACTATATAAGAATCTATATAACAAAATAGTTTATGTAGAGTATTGGCTTCAATATTTGACAATGTATCAATTTATATAAGAATGGATTATGTAGAGCATCGATCTCAATATTTGACAATACATGAATTTATATAACAGAGTGGTTCATGTAAAGCATCGGCCTCAATATTTGATAATATATGAATTTATATAAGAGTGTTTTATGTAGAGCATCGGCCTCAATATTTGAAAATATATGAATTTATTTAAGAGTGGTTTATGTAGAGCATCGTTTTCAATATTTGGCAGTATATGAATTTATATAACAGAGTGGTTTATGTAGAGCACAAGCTTCAATATTTGTCAATATATGAATTAATATAACAGAGTGGTTTATGTAGATCATCGGCTGCAATATTTGACAATATATGAATTTATATAACTGAGTGGTTTATGTAAAGCATTGGTGTCAATATTTGACTATAAGGAATTTATATAAGAATGGTTTATGTAGAGCATCGGTCTCTATATTTGATAGTATATGACTTTATATAACTGAGTGGTTTATTTAAAGTATAGTTTTATATCGAATGGTTGTAATCTATTACCTTTGTGGTTTATTGATTACAACGATTCCATATAAAATTATTTTCAAAAGATTATACATACATACATGGTATAATCTTTTGACAGCAAACATTTTCAATTTTATGCGACAAGGAAATAACTTTCTCTTATTTTGATTTTATAAATTTTAATCAAGTTTTCATACATTTACTGCCAAAGAATCATCTCTCTATTAATTCTCTTTTTATTCCATTAGAATATCGAAAGGTGGATTTGAGAGATTTCTACTTGATAGTGAAACAAAATGAAAAGAATAGTCAAATGGACAATGTTTAAAGTAAAAAGAGCTTTCTTAAAGCTTTTCCAGGTATTTTTAATTGCATGGGGCAGTTTCTATAAAGAGTCACGTAAACTGTAATATTACGAAAAAATTATATTTTAGATAATTATCTTTTCTTTTATTTAATTATTTCTATCACTTGTTTTAAGAATAATATGCATCTACAAATATATAAACATAAAAAACAATTTAAAATTTAAACACAATTATTATTAAAAAATAATATACCTAAATAAATTTTTAAAAAAAAATAAATAAATGAATACATTCCAGGAAGTTCAAAAAATCTTCGTAAACTTCAGCACTGTTCCAAATTTTCTTATCTTGAAATAACCCTTTTATTAGATAAAAAAAAAAAAAAAAACATCCAAAAATAAATGAGGGGGCCAAGAATAATGGGGCACCTTCTAACCCCAGATAAAAAAATATAGTTATGGATGATCATCACGTTTAAGATAAAAAAAGAAAAGAAAAAAAGAGGCGTCTGTGAATTCGTGTTTTCAGTTAACGATCAAATCCCAAGAATAAAATCTTGGCAACACATATCTGTTGTGTTCGCAAAAATGACAAAAACAGAACAACTTCCTTTTAAGTAAAGAGGTAATAAATGATACGGTCTTCTGGAAACAAAGTAAATCTTTCAGCAGTATTTGAAATCCCCCATACCAGAGTGAAACAGACAAATTTGTTGGCGATTTACACATGAGAATACGATGGAGGGGATTTAAAATACCATTAATCTTTAGTCACAATATACAAGTCACGTACTTGAAGAATCCTACTTTGGAATGAACTCTTATTTACTTTGTTCTTGCATCAAAGAGAAGGAGGAAAAGGGCAAATATAATCTCTGATTTACATCTTAAGGTATATTTGTCGCATATTTTAGGCTACTCAATTAGAATTTTAGCTTAGATTATGCATACTTATCCAGTACTCTATTTGATAATAGAGTTCCAAGTTTATAAGATTTTGAAAGGAATGTTTTGCATAAAATAATGCGGTCATGAACTATTTCCCAAGCACAACTTTCAATAAATAACAGTCACGTTTTAATACGTGGGTTTCCATACTCACTAAGTGCTGTCATTGCGATAAACAAATTTTTTTAATGTGATATTCCTTAAACTTTTATTAAATTTGTGTATATTTGTATATTTACCATAAGTAATATCTTACAGATTAATCAGATATTTTTAAATATTTTATAATATTTCGCAACCTTAACATTATTTTAAAATGACTAACATGACTCCTGAGACGGTGATGATCATCTCCATATTTTCGCATTCCTTCTCATCAATAGAAAAGGAAGCAGCGTACCCTAGTGGTTCAGATGGAAAAGTGAAGCAGCACACCCCATGATGTCAGCCTAGCTTGCACAAGGCAACAACAATGGAAAATGAAATTCATGCAAGATATTACTTCGAAACAATCTAAATTGTATTTTTAGTTTTATTACCATTGACTAATGCTTTTATCAGTTAGTTATCTTAAAGCATGCATTTAGAATGTGGAATGGGTTCTTTTTAACAATAAAAACATTTGATTATTTGCTGAAAAATATTTTTTATTCACACATTAGTAGATATGGTCTCATTCACAATAACTTATAAAATAATAATAATAAGCAAAAATTACTTCTTTACAAAAAACTCGATCCTATATAAAAGTTTATATAAAAACCAATTCAATAACTTTTAATTTTTATTTTCTTATTTACTTTTACTCGATTTAATTTTTTATGATTGCAGTTGTTGAAAAAAATGCTATGGTTTAAAACTGACGACAAGAAATTTCTTTTATAAAATTTTTTATACTGACCGTAATAATTGATTATGACACTTTACTCAACACTTTGTTCTGTTGAATCTAAAATTTTATAATTTAATTCAATTCACTTAAATCTAAAAATTTTTAACTAAATTTTAATATTTTTCAAAAGATATTATTTAATTTCAATTTTTAAAAAAGATTTTAAAACACTATGAAAAAACTTATTAAAATAAATAAATTGATGAAGATAAGAGATTATTTCAAAATTCATTAACAATGTTTCGTTATAATTAAAATTACATACAAATTTTTAAAAAAAATCATAATTGCTTTCAAATTGAGTAAAAGCTCAATAACTATATATTTCTAAGTAAATAAATTTTTCAAGGAAAGATAATGAAAACCTTTTTACTTATGATGGGTAATGCTGTGTATTTTTTATTCCGTTATTGTAATTTTATTCATTATGATATTATTTGTTAATTTTTATCATGCCAGTTATCCTACATGTAATTAATTAAAGTGTTTTTGATATGAGATTTAATAAAAATTTTATGACAAAAATAAATAAAGAGATAGACATAACATCATAGTTTTCATAAATATTCATATAACTCCTTTCTCGGAAAAATATCCAAGCTGCAATACTAAAAACTTTCTCAAAGATCAGATTTCTACACAGAAAATTACAAACAATATTTATTTACCAAATAAATATCAATATTTTCAATCAATTTGCGATTTCAGTATCAGATATATGTAATTTAATCAAATAATCATGAAAATCAAACAGAATGATATGTTTTTTTATGTACTTACAAAAAATATTTATGAAAAATAATAAAAATTTAATTTCTTATTGTGATGCTAAGTAAACTTTTCTGTTTCATATTGTGAAAATGTGGATGGTAAATTATAAAAATAGAAAATAATTAACCAATTATTTTGAAAACAAAATACCTAAAATGAACACTAGTATACTTCAGAATATTTTTGTTTATATGTTCTGCTATAATAATATGATTACTTAATCATATTATTATAGCAGAAAAATTAAATGTATATATTTTTCTTACAATATTCATCGTTCTTTACATGTATTTAAAGATTTAAATGTTAGGGATGTTAATGAAAAAGCATTTTTTTTTCAATTTATTATTGTACAATTACCAATTTTGTTATGACTAAGTTTAATATTAATAGGAATTATCTCTTATAAAATGATTTTTTATGATTTATATAAAGATAATATTTTTTTAATGTATATTACTAAATGAATGGAATTTCCGATAAATTGCCTCAGTATTTTTCTTTAACTTACATTTCTCTCATTTTTTTACTTTCAAATAAATATAAATTAATATGTTTTGTTTACATAAATAATATGTTTTGTTTATAATTATTTAATATTTTTGTTTTGATATTGTGTTGAATTTACAAATTAATAAGTTTATACTGTTAATTATATATATACATTTAGTTTATACTTGATAGTTTTTGTAGAAAAATATTTCTAAAAGTATGTTTTAGATAGTCCATAAAATATATATTTAAGTATTTTCTTAAGTAGACCAATTAATTTTAAAAATGTATATGTATTTAACATGCATCATAAAATTACTGAAATATCAAGTCTATAATGAAAATTCATTATAGTTAAATAACAATACGAAATTTTTTAAACATTTCATGTGTGAATTGAGAATAACATTATAAATATAATAAAGTATAAATTATTTCATATAAAATTTAAAATATGTCAAAAAATGATCTTCGTAGTTGGCATTACTTTCGTACCTTGTAGTGATGAAAGGAGAAAAATGCAATACCTGGGTTTTTCTAAAAGCAATCACTGGATTAAATACGACATAAAAATCATTCAACGAAGAAATGTGCTGCTTGCCTTTTTCATTAATCAAAATTGAGAGAGCTGCTCCTCTGGTGGTGCCATCTATCGGAAGAATCTAAGATCAAAGACGCGCTTTCACCGAATTAAACGAAAGACGCATTTTTCTGGTTTAATTTTGCTTAGCCATCGGCTAGTGAGCATGGCTTGTCCAAGTATCATAAGTAACATCAATATAACTGGTGAAATTGGTGTGCAATACTTAAGCAACATTTTAAATCTTAAGTAGATAGTCATGAAATTGTAGAAATGGCGTTCTTCTGATCAGTATATTAAATCTGCAGTTCAGTAGAAAGTTCAAGTGAATGTAAATGTCAAAAACGTTACAGGCGTTATGGCGTATGTTCAAGACTGCAATAAAAGGAAGGATGGAGTCTCAAAGATTATCATTGTAACTGCAAATGAATATTTTCATGAAATATAAATAAAAGAAATCTCCAGAACGACTTCGCATGTGGAAGAAGGATCGGAAAGCTAGAAGAGGAGAGTAATGCCATTAGGGTATCTGAAGAATTCGGTATCAACAAAAGTGTTGCTTCGCGGTATTGGAAAGCCTTACAAACCTGAACAGTCGTTAAAAAGTTTAGTGGTAGCCACACCTGAAAAACAACTTCAATGAATGCCAGATATTTCATGCTGCAGAGGAAAAAAGTCCGAAACCAGTCAACAAGCACCAAATTCAGCACCATTCCTTAGAAACTGCAACTAGCCCTTAGCAACTGCAACAACCTTCCTTAACAATAAATGTCGTGATGTACTGCATCTAGATGCTTTAGCAAAAGTGGTCTATTTACTCGTCATCCTGAACGCTGTATCTTTTTTAAAATTGCCCATCACCGTTTTTGAGTGGTGCAAGGATCATAAGAACTGGCCATATCAGCAATGAAATTTTGTCCTCTTTGAGAATAGTTTCAGCACTACAAACGATTCTCAACGCCTACTAATTTGGTGAGAGATCATGACACTGTTTCAACCTTCCTAGAATTCTCATCTGGGGAGGCATTCTGAAGGGGTGGACTGAGTTTCTGTAATCAGAGTTCGCTATTGCAAGTAGGTGATCTTTCCGCAAGTGTGTCTGTTTCGAGATGTTATAGGAGCAGGCTAAGTTTTTAAGGATCATAATGCATGATCACAGCGGATGCTCAACAGATACTAGAGTTCTGTCCTCTTTGTGTTCACTCTCCTGCTGTTCAGCAGCTACTGGAGAAGAAAGATATCATTGGAATTGATTAGACAGCGTACTCCTTTGATGTAAATTCCATAGAACATGTGTTGAATCCTTTTTGGGCAGGATTTGTGGCATGATTATATACTCCAAGAAGCACCCAACAACAGAGATAAATATTGATTAAGGAAATAGCATTCTTACCTCTAGAGTTGTTGAACAACATGGTCCAGAGTGTGGAAAGATAGCACAATATAGCATTGTAGTAAGAGAAGGGCGTATTTTGTATAAAGAACACATCTGCTTGTTCTTTCTCTTAGACAGATAATCATATGATAATCAATAATGAGATAAAGAGTCCTTTTTGTTTTATTCCGTACTCTAAGCATTGTATTTATTTTTATCATCGTTTAAATACAAAATGCTGTCTCTCATTTCTTGGTTCCATGACTTTAACACGAGTTATCATAGAATTTTGTCAAAAAATCCTAAAAAACTACATTTATATTTAGAATAATTAAATATTAAATAAAAAGAATGTATTATATAAAAAAATGTAGGGCCTATAATTGTGTTGTCTGTTTAAAGTTTTCTCTAAATTATATAAATTTATTTGGTACATTTTGTTTTCGTACAAATAAAGCAAATAAATTAATTCTCTACAATTAAGCTTTTATCCTATAAAGACATCAAAACAAGTTACATCAATAAAGTTGTCTCAATGAATGTAGATTTGTTGTGAATGAATGATTTTAGAGTAATATGAGAATGTTGTGCTCAATAAAAAAACTTTTTTTTCAGTGAAAAAGCTACTAATAAAATAAACGGATGACATTTTATATATTTTTAGGATGACCTATCAATTGGATTTAGTATTTTTTGTTTTCTTTCGTTACGACATGAAAATTTGTCCATCATGATCAGTAAACTTGAAAACCATGATTGATGGCTAATACCCAAATCTCAAAATAATCTGGAATAATTAAATCGCTTTTACTATTATTAAATAATGGAAGAGGAAGTATTTCCAAATAATTTTCTGGCCTTATAAAAGAGTTTGAGGTATAAATAAGAGGTGCTACATTTTTTCCATTTGGTATAGAGGTGTGATTTCTGTTATTGTTGCTATTGCTAATCTCGGGACAACCTAGCAGAGCTAGAGAATCTCCATAAATCCAAAATTATCCAAAATGTCTAAAGAGGATGAGAGTTCCTGCAGGACCTTGTCCTTGCTCAAATTTAAACACACCAAAATGTTATCAGAGAAATTCATGTCAGTTGCACACCAATTTCCCTCCGGGTATATGTTTTGGAATGAGGACTTGGCATTCTTTATTTCACCAAAGTTTGCAATGCCTGTGTGGTGTAGGTATCTATACTCTTTGGTATCAAAGCTTCAGTTGGCACTCATGGCATTCACAAGATGCTACAGGACAGTTTCGACAGTACAAGTACCAGCGGGTGTCCTACCGCTAGATATAAAAGCAGGTATAGAGTATGCAAAGCTGATGGTATTGGTGGAGCGCAGGCCATATATCTTTCACGAGATAAATATGCGGCCAGATGACATTGAGAAGAGGGTGGAAATTCTGTCATGTCACCCAGCGGAGCGTTGAAGTGTGCCTTTCGACAGCGAAAAGCCTACTAGCGAGGGCCTTGAAATCTTTACTGACGGATCAGGCATTGATGGTAAAATTGGTTTAGGGTTCACCATCATGTACTTTGGGCAAGAGATTGTAACATTTGGCGCTAGACTCGGCGACGAGAACTCTGTCTTTCAGGTGGAAATATCGGCGCTGGGACTGGCACTAGACTGGCTCAAAGTACACCCAGGCAACAACACTTGTCATTTATACAGTGATTCGTTGTCTTCCCTTTACTCCCTGGCCGATCCGAATAACCAAAATATCTTGGTTAAAAAGGTTAAGGACTCATACCAGGAAGCCATTCGTGGAAGAGAGGTACGCTTACATTACGTGCGCGCACACGCAGGCACTTTCGGAAACAAAAGAGCCGATGTACTGGCCAAAGAGGCTTCGAATCTTCCAGAGCCAACGCTGGACCTGTCACGCCCAAGGTCGCACCTAATCAAGGTGCTGCATAAAGAAGCCCTGCGTGTATGGCAGCTGAGATGGGAGAACGAAGAAGTGGGTCGTCAGACCTACAGATTCTTTGAAACTGTCTCTGATAAAAGAGTTCTCGGTAATGCTATCGTTGCCCAAATAGCGACAGGACACGGACGTGTACCGGAATACCTTCATAAACGAGGGTATCCGATTAGCGAGTTATGTCGCTCGTGCAATTTGGTGGGGGATTGTCTCCACTTCGTGCTGACTTGTACCAGGACCTCGGATGAAAGGAGCAAGCTGGTGTACAAGAGCGAAAGCTTGAGTACCATCCTGGACCGGCGCAACTGGTCTATCTTGAAAAGGATAATGTCCATTGCATCGGATGACATTCCTATGATGGAATACCAGCGTGCTTCTGACGATGGTCCGGTCGAGAGCTGGGATATTGAGGAATAGTATAGGACTTGGCGGTTCGTAAAGGAATTTTATTATAAATCTTCTACGAGAATGTATGCCAGAATAAGTGAGTGGGTGCCGGCGAGACTACTCGCCTCATCATAGTATGGTTCTATGGCTCGTCTATCGAGGCAGGTGGTGGCTGTTGGAAGGTAGACTTGAGTTCAAAGCCTTCGAGTTGCAAGGTATGAAAATTAGTTATAGAAGCCTCAGCTTCTGGCACTAAGCCTCGCAAACTCGATCCCCTTCTGTACTTCTGTCTCGGAGACTTTACAAACGACTTCAATCAATATCCTCGATTGAAACCATTTCTTCATCAATAACTGCCAATTCTGTAAATAGCTTACAATTTGTCCGATTATACACGTGAGTATTGTACACATTGTCGTATTCTACCTCAATAATCTCGAAAAAGCAGTTTGGTGGGATATCGGTCTAAGTTGGATTTGTTGTTCTTATAAAGTTATCATAAAATATGTATTAAAAATTACACCAAAATTGGCGGTAATAATATTAAAAATGTGTTTTTTTTATTTAACATTAAGCAGTTTGTATACAGCATGAAACATATTAAATTATTATTTATACAAAATTCATTTCAGTGATTTTTAAAAATATTTTTATCTTATTGAATTATTTATAATTTTTCTTAACCAGTTTTTTTTTCTCGTTTTTAAATGTTGATTCCAAAGTTGGTTTGAGAATAAGTTCGAGTGCTTTTACCAAAGACTTTTATTTAAAGAAAAATGTTAACTGTGGCACTCTTTTCGAGCATTTCCCAGTGCACCAAGTTCTTAAAAACTGGCTCAAGCGCTTCTTTGACACTAGACCAGGCGATTTTTGGCGGAACGACATCAACAAATTAGTCGAGAGGTGGGAAGAGGTTGTAAACAGCATCGACGAATGTATATAATTGTTTAACTTATCGATATAATTATTGTTTTCTGTTTAAATAAAAGTCTTTGGTAAAAACGATACGAACTTATTCCCCAAATTAATAGTGTTTGAAAATTGATAGGACATTAAATTTAATTTTAAGCATAATGTATGCCCATAAGTTTCTGTTTTAAAATTTATATTATTAAAACAACACTAAAAAACCAGCTATTTACCTTTTTTTTTACAGGTATTTTATTGAAATAGATTTAAGATGACATATTCCTACATATGTAAAACGTTTCGCATTTCGGTAGACTATAATTACTCAAAATTCAAATTTACCCATGAAATTTAACTAAACTTTGTGTTTATTAGAGCAATAATATTTTATATTAAAGGAAATTTAAGTAAGCATTATATATATATAAGTTTAATCATTTCACACACACACACTATGACGAAAAATTTGAAACAGCAGATAATGATTAAAAAAAAAAAAAAAAAAAAAAAAACGTTATATTATTATTTATTTTCTCTACCTAGAATATAATAATTTTTCAAATATAATGAATTTATTTTTACTGTAATTATAGTTCATGTCTCATAAGAACATTTTAATTAGGAAAATTTATTTTTATACGAGTATATAAGTTTTCAAGAATTTTTGATTACCATAAATAGGATTGGCGAATACTATTTATTATAAATTATCATAAGAATTATATATAATGAATACATATGTTTTGGAATTAAAATAATTGTATTTTCCTTTCAGTTTTTCAAACGAAATGAATTAGCAACTGAAAAATTATAAACTGCCATAGTTAATTTGTTTGAAAATGTTTTTTTTGTTCCAGACCTAGAATAATTTAAAATATATCTATAAGATTCTGTAAAAAATATAAGAAATAATTAAAATTAAATGTTTTTTATAATTTTAATCATTTTATCTATAACACCTCTGAGGCTTACTAGGTAAGACCCTAAAATCTTACCTTGTGATTATTTTTGAGATAATTACAACAAAAATTTTGCTTACAAGTTTCCGCTATATACAAATAATACTGAATAAATTAAAAAAAAATTTAATGTGCTTTGCTAAGAAAATACTTGATATCATAAGTTTGTCAAAAATGCTTAATGAACTTGATAAAATAAATGTTTTTTCGAATTAGAAGTTCATACCTCAAACATATGTAGAAGAAAAGTTTTATTTATGTTTATGCATTATTGATTCGCTATGTACATTATTTATAAAATGTAAACATTAAAAATTTATTGATTTATTTTATCCTTATAAATTAACTATATAAACACAGCATATAATTACATATTTTCCGTATGATAGACCTATAGATTAAATAATTATATTTTCTAGAAAATAAAACACACAACCCTATAATTTTTTTTCTTCAAAGTTATAAAGTTTTCCCCTTCATATTTAAATACTTATTATGAATAAAAGTATTTTAAAATATGAGTCTCTTAGACTATTTCAAACAAAATAGAGATTTTATGTTTGGTATATGTAAATATAAAAGGTATAATCTTTAACTATCAAGAAATAAAATATGTATTTTTGATACTTTGACATATGTTGCTCAATTTTTGTTTTGATACTCCTCTGATAGACTATGCATTTTGAAATAAAATGTAGAAACAATTTATATATTTATGTTTTGCGGGCAAAGCTTTGTACTTTTCCGTTGCCATGGCAACAGTCGGTGATTAGATTAAACGTTGGCGCTGTGCCACAAAACAATTGGCGCCAAACATAAATATTATCGACAAATGGAGTAATAAAAAAAGTTTTTCGTGAAAAATTATTTAATTGCTTTTACGGTCAGTTGAATAGGTTAAAATAAAGAATTATAAAAAGAATTTTATGGGAAAATTTTCAAAAATAACTCTGTAAGGTATATAAAGAATTAAAAAGTATTAGATATTAGATGAAAAAGTATTTGTAAAAGTATATACGAACAGAAACTCAGAATTTCTTCTTTATGAAATTCCTATTCTTTCAAGAATTTTATGCTTAGCTATTGCTCACTAACTCCAATTTAGCAATGTGAATGATCACCAACTAAGAAATTTGGAAGTTTCGAAGAAAAATTTTTAAAATGTTATTTGTCATTTGATTTTGGGTGAAAAATTAAAAGCCGGTAAACTATCACGTGCCTAATAATGAAAATTTATCATTATACGTGCTAGTTTACCGGTAATCACGTGATATAATCACAAGAAAATGGAAATTTTATAATCGAACTACTTGTAGGTTATATATTTAACAAAGATAATAATAAAATGTGGGAAGTTTAATTTACAATATAATGATTGAAAAGTTGAAAATAAATACTAAAAGTTGAACTGAAATGAAAATCATTAAAATATGTAAAAATGCATTAATAAAAAGTACTTAATTAGAAAGATTTTTTTGTTTAATTTTAAATTTCAATATTTAAAATATATAATTTTAAGCAAAACTTAATCTTGGCCAATATTGTTTTTTTTTTTTTTTTTTTTTTTTTTTGCACGGGACATTTAAAAAAAAATTTAAGCAGAAAATGAAACTTCGAAACGAAGTTGAAGCAAATGTTTAGAAATACGATGTAATAAATCTTGCAATTTTTCAGCAAAATGTAATAAAGTATTCTTATAATATGATCCTTATTTCTGTTTGTATATTTTTCTATTTTATATTTTAAACTACCTTAATAAAATATAAGGACAATTGTCCTGATTTGTCCGTAAACTATGACAATTAAAGGTAAAAGCTTACATAGAAAAATAAACTATCATATTTTATAGAGATGAGTTTTACAAAGTCCTCGGCGATAATTTCTCTCCTCTCTAGTGAAATATTACGCTTAAAAACTTCAATTTGCCATGAAAATAATGATGAATATGCATAATGTCATTTTTCACTACAATTGTGCATACTTTCTCATTTCAAATATGTCCTATTCTCATATAGTAAGGAATAAATTAAACTTACTATATGAGTATTCACGAGAAAACTCACGAGCAAATGTTCCGATTAATGTGTATGTAAAAATCAAAAATGCAATATACATCTTTCATTTGGCCGTGATGGACTGGTTCATTAGAGGGTTATTGTCGTTATCGGTAAGTTCGAAATCCAGCTTAACCGAAGATCCATCGTGTTCGCTAAGGACTGCTGGAGTACTTCGAAACTAGGCTTGGTCTCAATGTCCTCCAAGTGAAACGATACCTCTGAGTTGGCAAGCCAAGTATTGGGGACCTTCCCCTTGGTCAATGCTTCAAAATCACACAGACTCCACCCAGCTGTTTCTATCTAACAGGTAGAGCCAAACTCAGAGCTAGGTACAGGGAAGCATGCTGGTTTAACATCATCTTTCTTTTAGTTTGTGTGAAATATGAAATAACATGCGAAAGAATTGGTTGATGAATAAATAATCGATGGATGACAAAATTTACGAGTGTGATGTGGTATCATAAAAATATTTCTTCATTTATTTGCAGTTTATCACGGAAATAAAGAACATTCACATGATACTGTTATAGTAAATAAGCATTTATTTCCTCTTAAACTTTTTGTACTTTTCAAAAGATTTAAACATGTATATTTTTTATTTATAAATTGAATTTTATAAAAGATTTTATCTATTACAGAAATTGGAAAAGTACTTTAAATCTTTCATTATTTTAAAAGTATATGCATGCTATTTTTTGTAATGTTATACTGCACAAAAAAAGGAGTTAAAAAAACATTTATCTTTTGGAGATTCCAATGACACTCACGTTCGCACGGATTACGATTATTTTGATAAATCAAAATCATTTTGAAATAAAAAAAGTACAGTAAAAAAAATTAATGAATTCGTAACTATTTTTTGTATTATCCTGAAATGCAAGAGAAAAATTCGTTGAAAATTGATAATGGGTAAATTACAGGTAAAATTTGGGATATTTTTTATTATCGTATTCACAAAAGTTAACGTGAAATTATTCAAAATATTTTAAGCCATTAAATTTCGTAATGAATGAGTAATTGAGCAAACAGCTTCACTTAGTCGTAAAAATTTATATTAAAAAAGATGCAACTAAAAAATATGTATTTCTAACAAAAGATATTTAAAAGAATCAAATTTGATTTAATAAAATATTATTTCGCAGAGTTTTTTTAATTTATAAAACCCGAAATCAAAAAGCCTTATTATTTAGTTTAGTGTCAACATACTAAGCAAATAATAATGGACATTATTAGGGAAGAAATATATCCAGTATGAAATATCCCCGATTCTTATTGAATATTTGGCTATCATTAATTCTTTAGGAACCAGATTCAAGATACCATCCTCTGGAAATGGGTGCAATTTTCACAAAATCATCTAATGAACATTTAATTTAAGCGAATAACAAAAATAGCTTCTCATTGAGCGATTAGAATAGTTTGGCGAGCATTTGTCATAATTGCATCGATTTTTGGAAGAATGAATCTCTACAAAGAAAAGGGATCTCAAGGTGTTCGCAAATCGTGAGAAAAGGCGTCTCTAATTGAGATTTGACCCCTGCAGATACTCAGGTAGATATTAGAGCTTAGGTGCCTTTGAACCCTTTTTCGGTTCAGAAACCGGTTCCGCTGCAGGCCACCCCCTTAGTCTCTTAAATTGCTTTGGTGCTCTGTAATCCATTCTCTTTTGGATCAGCGTTTCTTTTCTCAAAAGCACTTTAAACACCCTTTTGAATGAGCTCGCATATTTGTAACATGATTTGGGTATGTTTAGCAAATGTTCAGAGTAGACAGTGAATGCCTCTTTCAATCAAAGTCGTTTTGTTAGCATTTGATTTAGGAATTAAACTTATTTTTTGTGTTGTATTGAATTCACTTCGGTATAGCACTTTGTTGTGTAATTAAATATCTAATATTTAATTCTTTTTTTTATGAAGCATTTTATTGCATTTTTTATTTTCTTCAATTGAATAGTTTTCTTTCAAGGACAATTGGAAAGAATAGTTTGCTAAAAATTATCTCAATCTGAATACCTCGGACACTTTGCTCTAAAAATAATTGATTTTCAAAATAAAGAGAGAGAGAGAGACTGTGTGTCTCCTAGGTAGTTTCCCCAACTTCCAAGAAAAACATTTTTATGAAGAAAGCAGAAAAATATAAATATTTTCCAAACCACTTAGCCAAACTATAATGATTTAAATAAGTAATTTACTAACTGTGGCGTCGATAATATATAAATGCTACCTACATACTTTTTAATAACTTTAATCAGAAAAAGTGTAATATTATTATACAGTACAATGAATATTTTGCTACTTACATTACAATCAAGTTTCCATAATCTGATGTTATGTTTAAAGGAATATTTAGAATACAGAATTAAGAATTGTTTTAAACACATTTAAGGTTCAAAATATCAACCATTGCTCATCTTAATTTTTGATTTAAGTATCGATCTCATAAGAATGTGTAGGATTTACCATTATAAAAGATCAATTTTAAAAGGCACTAATTGGTGACAATTGTTATGATAACACGCTTCACAACATTGAATTCGCTCACTAAGAAGAAAAGTTAAGTTATACAAACTCAATAAGTTTAAATTAATGCAAGTCATTCAATTTTGATGAGGTAATTTACTAACTGGGCATATATAATGCGAAATTCTAAAAGATTGCAATACTTGTTCACCATAAAGAATTCGATTAAGCCTTCTAGTTTTATTGAATGATGTTTCGTGTTAGACAACATCCTATCATCATAGTAATCAGAGGACGGAATTTTTGAAAGACATACAAAATCGATGATTTGAAAGATGTATAATATTTTTACGATATCGATAAATGCTTATAGGAAAATACTGTTTGCTTAGCTTTACGCTTACCGGTGGTAATATAAAAACTTACTTCATGAAAATGAAAGGAGAACGGAGATGAATATAGAATGGGTCAAAATTAAGAATACAAGAGCGTAGTAAACTTTACTGTACTGTGAATGAAATCAGGTACTGAAAATTTTCACTAATTGTTGCTCAAAACATATGAAATACCTGCCATAATATTTGCATAGGAACCAGATATTGGTAAAAAAGTGTTCTATTTGTCTCGTTTGTATTAGAAACTGTGTTGGTCTGGATTATCGGCCACACAGACTATTTCTGATATCTCATAGACATTGCCATCAATAATTCATCAAGAGAGGATAGTATATTTACCACATTTTTTCTGTAAGGCTTGCTGAATTTAAAGAATGGTGCTTACTGAATTTCAAGAATCAAGAATTCGACATCGAGCACAGTCGGATTATTAAAGTTATTGTTATAAAAGGTAACACCAACTACCACAGCCTTTTAGAATAACTTGGAGACATATTCGAGAAACGAGACAATATTTCTCAGACAAAGATGCATTTATCTTGCCAATGCGTGTATGCGAGTTCATTTTATTACAAAGCAGCTATTTCCTATACTGAATAAACCAAGGAGAGATGGGAATACTTTATTTTCAGACTTTAATTATTTACGTGTTGCTCTAACATGCCTATTTTTATAAAAAAAAAATCACATTTATACAACATTTACTTTTTTGTAATTATTACAATATTAAGCATTGGATTGTTGCCATTATCATTTTTATTCTCATAAATAAAAATAGTTTAAAAATTTACAAAATGCCTATGTCTTTTTATGTATACCTAACAAAATAAAATCTATGAGTAGCAGCTCCGAAGTTACAATTATTCTTAATAAGGTCAATGGACTCTTATTTAAAAAAGGAACCTATCTTATGCCCTAAAACTAATTGCAAATAAATATTAAGTGAAGTACGATTGTGGTGTATTCAGACCTATGCTTTTAGTTTACTAAAATGTGGAGTATTTATCAAGGTGGTTTAAGGGTTACTGAGAAAGATTCCAATTCATATTTAACTTGTTTGTTAAGTGGTCATTCAATTCAAAATACCAGGTATATTTTCTGACATACTTTAGGATACATTTTAATCAGGCACAGAAATAATCAATCCAATGATTGTAAATCGAAGAATACGTATTTTTCCATATTTGTAATAAAAATAAACAATGTATGTTATCATTATTTATTTGCAAGTTGTTCACCATTTTGAATCAAAATAGTTGATATTGAATTTGAAATGAATGCAATATTTCCGAAAAAAATTGTCCATTAAATTTCAGAAGAAACATATATATATATATATATATATATATATATATATATATATATATATATATATATATATATATATATATATTCGTTAAACAAAATCATATGCATTCCTTTTGAATGATTTAACTATTAATCAAATAAATAATTTATCATTTAACTACCACACCAAAGACTTAATCCGAGTAAAAACATCGTCTGAAATTACAAATTAATCTGAAGCCCAGATACTTTGTGTCATGCTGACATGTGATTTCACCCACTCCTTCTACCACGAATGACTCTATGAATGATTTCCGCATTTCTTATGTTGTTTGACCTCAAGATGGGCGCGTTTATTTTAAGTTAAGAGGAAGCTATGGCTTTCAAGTTTAAATCCGTTTTTTTTTTCTTCTTTTTCAACTTCCCTTTCATGAAAAGAACGAGTTTGGTCTTTTAGTTTGCAATCACGCTTTATGCTTTCATAGCTCGTGGTCAGAGTTATGGTTAAAAAGAAAAAAAGGGAATGAAATAGTAGAAAATGAACTTTTAATACAGCAAGTATTTTATTTCCCCTTTTTCCTTATGCGTGTTTTCGACATTTGGAAAATGTGCGAAATGTGTTTACTACTGTGGAATTCTAGAGGAAAAAAGAAAAGACCAAGAAGATAATTCTAATGAGATTTTCATTCTCATCATTTTCCGCTGTATGTAATGATATTTATGCATTTTTTTTTAACTTCCCGACCATGACAGTGAATATGTAAATTATAAATAATATTACTTCCTCTTTCGAATTTTTTTTTCTTCTAAAAATTAGTTTATGGAAGCATTTTTGCAATTTATTTATATAAAAACACAAATTCAAAAGCTGTAGTCTTTCCCTGTTTTATTAGGAACCTTTATTATTATTTTTTTAATTTCTGGGGAATTTTTGCATCTTTGCGTAAGTTTTTCATTAATATAAGTATTTACTAGTCTCAAAAGTATGAATTATTTGACAAATAGTATATTTTTTCTCAGCATGATATCTTGAAAAGGAAAGGAGAAGATTTTTTAAATTAATATAATTGTTTTTGAAAACAATTTTAATCACGGTGCAAGTTTTTTAATGTGTTGAAACAATTTATGATTTTAAATAATTAATTATTTACTGACAAATTAAATTATTCTTTTGTATATATATTCATCGCATTTAAATCGCATATGTAAATGAATATGGAGTTACCAATAATGTAATAATATATTGTTGTTTTAATGTTTTGCGCAATTTAGACTGTATTTAAAAATTTAATGGTACTCTGAAATTGGATAGAGGTTAAAATATTTTATGGTTAAGTAAAAGAGAAAGCTAAGAGCAGGATTTCAAATCGCAGTTAGGATGATATTCTACATCTTAAGCAGCTGATATCACAAATATCAGAAAAGAGTTGATATAACTGTGATGATAGCAAATTCAATAAACTTAAATACACTCGTTTTTGTAGTGTTAGAAAAGTAGTCCTTTATTTCAGCGGTTGATAAATCCTTGTGACTTCAGGGTCGGGTAAATTCACGGTATAAGTTTGATATCTCCTCCCAAGAGATTCCTCACCAAATCTGCCATCCTTTGTTTTGATTATAGCATTTCCGGTTTCTCATTTGGTGTTGCCAATTTGAATTTGTGTTAATTTTTGTTGCCAGGTATAATTTTTTTTTCTCGTGCTTTAAGTCATTTTTTGTGTCATATATACGGCTTTTTTAAGTTCCAACTGCGTTAGATTTACTTGGTGATGAAATAAATTTGCGAAGTTCGCCAATGGAGGGGTGTATCCTACTAGTTCCAAATTCATAATTTGAATTCCTCACACCACTAATATGATTTTTTTAAATGTTAAACATATTTGTAAAAAAATTTTGATCTAAGAATGCATAATATGGACCTAGTTTACAGAATGAAACTGTTAATTGTTATCAAATTATGAAAGCATTATTAATAAACCATAATAAAATATGCAAAAACTGAAAAACAAAGCAATTAAAAAGTGGCTTAAGTGTATCATTATACATTCCTAGATTGATGGATGTTCCTGCTGACTTGAAATAAAATCTCCATGGAATTATAAATATCCCAATAAATATCAAATAAAAGGAGACATGCTCATGGTTCAGATTTAAGATCATACTTGTCTTAAAAAAATCTTAATCACCCAACTAATATACATTGAATAATTTGATATTGAACATAATACGTCAATTAGAATCAGATACAATGCGATCATTTAATGTAACATCTACTTGTGAAAACAGAGAATGCAGTAACAAGTTCGAAGGTCCTATGTTATCCTCATTTCCAATGGGTAAGTTATTTTTCTTCATTATTTTTGCTTTAACATAAAGTTGAGTTTGGCTGAGATCTAAATATTCTTCACCTGAGCCACTAACATAAAATTCGACGGGACCTCCATCAAAAACATTAGACAATGGATGAAATTCTACCCATTGTCCACTCTGAATAACAGTTTGAGTACTGGGTAAATGAAAAAGTTCAAGCTCTGATTTCACACATTCTGGTGAGTCTTTTAAAAGAAATGCCATTACGAGTCGAAAATATCACGTCCTGTCACTTTCCGTACTTTGGATGAAATGATTCGCTTCTGCTTCTTACGTTTCCTTTTATACTTTCCTCTGCCCACCATGGACTGTACCTTATCAAGGGCTTTTTGGGCTAAGTTCCTCCCACTCTCTTGAGCTCTTGCTTTTACTGCTTCTTTAAAATCTTGACCAGATAAAACATCAGACGCAACACGAGATCCAGTGAGAAGAGCTTCCTTACCAATCGTTTTGCCACTTTTTAATAGAAAAGGGAAAGCAGCTCTAAATAACCGACGAAATATACCCCCAAGACCATATCCCTTTTGGAAAGAAATACCTCGATAATGTGATAAACCAGAACCTATCTGTCCAGCATAATGCTCTTCGAATTTTTTCGTGCAGCAAACATAGGGTACACTCATCTTAATGGATAGTAATCAAATGATTCATAATTTGTCGTTTAAGACTATTTATAGTATTTGCCTCATTCGAAAATGTAATACGATAATAACTTTTCGTCGTTCAAATGGTGTAAAATCTCCTGAATTTAATCTAAGCTCAACATTGATAGTTTGAAATGAATGACGAATCAGTGGTAAGTATTGAGGTCTGTCAAAATGACGACTAATTATATCTCCGTCATTTCCTTCTACCCTGACAATCCGCAAAAGTGGCGCTTGTACATCACCAACGATTTGTGGTGTTGCAATATCTGTATAAACATAAAAGAATGGAAATGCAGCGTGAGGATCTGCTACAAATTGACTGTCCCGTGATGCGTAATGCAAGTCCCGTGATCATTTCGTTTTCAAATCCTAAAAGCTGTTTCAGACCATCATTGAAAGTGATAGAGAATCCATCTTTTATAGTAACTTTTACTTTCTTTGTGATTTATTAAAACCTAAGTATACTTTTTCATGCAGTAAAACATCATTCATTGCTTTTAAAATATCAGTAATGCTCTCGTAACTTCCAGGTGGTATAGTTTTCTGTACATTTCGAGTAATATTTCCAGTTGGTATACCAAATATAAACGAATTACTGTTATCATTTACATTGAACCATGAATGAGGATAAATAATTTCCGATAAGCCTACTTCCCATTCTCCATTTAGATTTATAGGAGTTGGCAACTGTGTTATAAAATTAGAAATTTTATTATTAGGGAAATATTTCAAGGAGCTATCAGAGAGTAGTGTCACATAAAATTACATGATTTAAAATGACGGTTTAGAATATAGCACTGTCTATTTATACCATTCTAATATGTTTCACCCAAGCATTGAATTTTTCAGGATAACCTAAGAATTTTACAAAGTATTCGGTTGAACCTTGCCTTTTCCTTTTCCTCATCACTTTTTCTACGGGATAAAAACCCGAATCGGTTATTTTTTGTAGTTCCTGGGAATAAAATGTGCCTTCAATAATTTCACCTGATAAATCTTTTAATTTATAAACTAAAGGATTTCTTGCTATGATTTTATGAATTGTAAAAATTTTTCGTGTCCAATTTTGCTCGTATCCTATTTCAAAGCGCAATTTTTCTTTATTTATGCGAACTGTATCTCCAACTTTTAAAACAGTTCGCGTACTATATTCTTACTGATTACCATACAATGTTTGCCATACTTGGGTTTCATTATTATGATTTACTGCAATAGGTTCCATTTTTATACTGCGATGCCATGTATTATTATAACTTTGTATTAATTTATCTATTACGTCAATATATCTTTTTGTATTCATTTCTGTGAAATATTTCCACATTTTGGTTTTTAGTGTTCGATTAAACCTCTCTACTACGCTCGCTTTTGTTTGATTATAAGTCGAAAAAAAATTTATGTTTCTGTCTTTTAAGTATTTCTGAACCACTTTGTTTCTGAACTCAACTCCATCATCAAATTGCAAAATCTCTGGAGTTCTTTCACTAAATATCACTTCCAAGGCTCTTTTCACACTTCGACCTGTTTTATCTTTTAAAGGAATGGCCCAAGCATACTTGTATAAAATATCTATGCAAGTGAGTAAATACTTATAACCATCATTAAAATTTGCGAGAGATTGCAAATCAGATAAATCCACTTGGAACTGTTCGTTTAAACCTCCAACAATAAGTTTATTCCTTGGAAATTTATGTCTCAAAGGCTTATGTAAAGTATAAGAATCCTTTGTTTGTAACCATTCTTTGATGTTTTCTTTTTACTCTTCCTTTTAAAGTTCTATGTAAAATATTAATTCCTCCAAAACTCCCTGGAACTTCAGGATTTCTATACAACTGAGCCAAAGCAGCGTCCATTGCATTTCTGTTAACAATGAAGAATGAATTTTAAATGTTGAATGCACTTGCTTTTATACTTTTATTTAAAACCCTCTGTTTACATGACACATTTATTTTCAAAATGTTCTTTTTTTTATAATTACATAATTTAATACACTTTCATATTATCTAAAGGAAAAATAATAATTAAATTCACATACACATAAAATTTTAAGCAATGATATTTTATTTAGCACATTTTTGAAGTACATTTATATACAAAAATATACAACAATGTTACATATTTTTTTATCAAATTATTCATTATTGTCGAAATACTCGAATGCATCTTCAGGACATAAGGTATTTCTTACATTTCGAATAATGCTGTCTAGACGTAAATTTTTCAAGAAATCAACTGTCACATACATAGCAGGTTTCAGAGTTTATTTTTGAAAAGAAAAAGCACGCTTGTAACGTTTTTTGTTTTTGTTAACTTGAGCGAATGTGTTTTCGCCTTTCCCCAAGCACTTCCAATAGGAAATATATTAGAACTTGGATGGATATGGTTTCGACTTCAAAATTTAATAACTTCATAACTAAAGGAATTTTCAAATTGTATTTCATTCGATTTGCTTTTAATTGATCTATACAAACGACTTCATTTCTTAATGCATAACAGCCTTTAGACCAAATAATAAGTATTGTTGAAACAGTAAATATCATCACATGCTTTCAAATTTTCCCACAGACCATCTATCATTTTTCCAAATCGCAATTCTTTCTTCGAAAGATAAAGCACGTGTTCTCACTTGGAAGCTAGAGTCCTTAATATTAACTATCCAAAAAATTAAAAGGTACTAACTAAAAATTTAAAAAGAGTTTTCTAAAAAATTGAAAGGAGTTATCTTAAAAATTAAAAGATGTTATTTTAAAAAATAATTTAAAATGAAACAATTTTTCAAAAAATTTAGTAATGATAATATTTCAAAACAATGTTTATATATAGATATAAATTATTCTTTTAGCTTAGTTCCTTAAATGAAAATTAACAAATATTGAAAAAATTGCAATTTATCAATTTTAAGGCAATGTTCGAATTATTATTTATCGATTTATAATTGAATTAGTGGTAACAGTGAATAAGTGCACTGCATAAAACTATCCCATTTATATAAAAAATTTATTACGTACTTTAATAAACTGTATATTCATTTAAAAAATTGATTAGTATCAAAAATTCTGGGAAATCTCTAGTAATTTTTTATCAACATAAACAAACATATATAATAGTTTCTTTTTAATAATGGAGTGCAAAATAAATTTTCAGTGAACAATGTTCTTTATGTTTCATAATGGTAAGCATAAAACAGCTCAGTAAACAACCGCCAGAAATCTAAGCAAAAATAATATCCCGGAGTCACCTTCCAAAGGTTAGATTGCAGACTGACAGAAGAAGAGGAAAGGCTGGAACGCTGTTTCACATGCCAACGACAACAAAGATTTTTTTTTTTTTTTTTTTTGCATTCCATTTTATTACTTCTTCCTTGGCAATGATGCAAGAAATTATTCAACATGAATACCACAGAAGAACTTTTTTTCAAAAGCATTATTTGGTTTACTTCACCAAGATTGAAGAAATGGAAACACATTATGCAATGCATACAATGTACTATTTACAGCTTTTGAATAAGTAAAGGAAAAAAAATTAATTACATACTTATCACATTTAAGCATTTTAAACTCAAAATGGGAAGCGGATATTCTCCTTTGTTGAAAATAAATTTACAAAACAAAAATTGAAAATTATCACCCATTAAATTATTATATTTTTTTAGTCTAATAATCAAAGGGTGAAAATTAAAATTTTAAGATTGTTAAAACTCAACAATTTTTGAATTACAATTATTTATCAAAATAATACGTTATTTTTTACAAAAAAATATTTAATAATAATGAATAATATTTATTATATTTTGCTCTTCACAAATTCGTGAAAATTAAGTTATATAAATCCACATACAACATCAACGCTTTCGATTTAATGTGAATTATATTTATATATATTCATGCTGTTTCTCAAAAACAAATTTTTTACACTTTTCAACATAAAAATGTACGAAATATTATGTTTTTAATATTACAAATTTGCTAAAATATTTTTAAAAAGTTAGACGAAATAAACCTCAACATGTTTCCAATGTTTGCCCAGTTTTAAGGGTAGATCACGAGAAATATTTTTTCAAATAATAACTATTCTCAATTATAGTGTCACCAACTCAAGGTCAGACAATCGTAGCTTCCACAGCTTTACGAAATAATTATTTTGTCTTCTTTATGGGCGTCGACAGATGTTCGGTTGACCTCACACCTGGAAATGAAAACGGAAAATACATTTTTTAACAATGCTGTTGAATTTTTTAAATATGCAAATGAAATAAATTTTACGAAACCAAATTTTAACTCCACCTAGAAAAAGCTCTGAGCATTTTTAGCTTTGCTTTTTATTAAATATTTCATAGTTATAAGTAGATGATGATAAAGCAAGGATTTAACATTTTATATACTATTTATATATTGACCTTTATCAGGAAACACTCAAATTTAATATTCAGCTTTAGCAAATCTTTACAAGATATGTTCCTCAATAAATATAGAACAACATATGATGCCTGTAATCTTGATATTAACTGAAACAGATCATATTCTAGTTTATGTGAAAAATATTGACAGTAAATCATTCACTATGGTTTGTTAAATAGCATTTTCAACTTTTCCAAACAAGATATTTTAAATTTATGTACCGCAATCAATAATCTCGTTATATTTGGCGGAACAATCTAAAAACTTACAAGTTTAAGAGTTCACAAAATAGTTATTCTTAATTTACATTTGAAGATATTCTCAGTTAAAACTAAAAAGCACGTTAGACAGAAATATTCAATAAGAATGTATATTCATATCTTTAAACAATACCAGTGAAAATATAGTATAAATGTTGGATTTCTTTAAAAAAAAAGTGAAGTGTTTGTATATGAATAAATTACAATTTCATTGAAGCAAAGTATTAAAATAAAATCTTGTTTTGATATTGAAAAGAGAAAAATATCATTAAACATTTATAGCCCTAACTATATCATATGCTTAGTTAAAATTATGAAGAGACTTTGATGTTTGGTAAACTTATAATAAAATTGTACAGTAAATTTAATAAATTATAGTTAAAAAAGATGAATGCTTTAAATATAGCTACATACTTATTAAGAATTTCAATGCATTAGCAAACTGCTATTCTTATCATTTTTTATTCATAAAATTGTGAAATATTAACTGCCAATCAAATAAGCTTAAAATATAATGTTTTAATCTTCATTTATTATTAAAAGTTTTTGGAAAAAATATAATTTCAAATGAATTACTTAATCATTTCAATAAATTACCTAAAATATATAAAAGTTAATTTTTATTATGCAATTATTCAATGCATCACAATAATTAAAAATTATGTACGTGTGAACAGTCAAATTTGTTTTATTTAAACATACTACAAATTTGAAAACTTTTAAGTCTTCTTTTCCCCTTCGGTGAAGAGTTACTAAAATATTTTATAACCAAAACCTAAATTTTGAGAGAGGAGAAAACTTGACTTTTTTGGGAAAAGTTTGTGAAAACACGTGAACCTGAATGATCTGATGATAATATAACAACAGATACAAATATTTTCATAAAGATAAAGTACTTTTTCATCTATTTAAAAGAAAAGTTACAGGAAATTTTAAAAGAATGATAAAATTATGGAATACTGGAATTTATTAGAGGTGTGTGATAATAATTGCTATTTAATATAAAAATAGAATAAAATGTGCTCGGAAAATTATATTATTAAATGTCTGTTTATGTTGTCTTAAATAAAATTATTTTAGTATTTTTTATTATTATGTTCATTTTCTGAATAATAAAAAAACATTCGCAATGTTTTAAATGTAATTTGTTTATCATAAATGCATTTGTCGTAATTAATTTTGAAATATTGTACAATACCATAATAATGTTTCATAAGTTTCAACAATCGAATATTATACAATTAAAAATATATATTTAAATTTCTATTCAGTATTTAATGTTAAGAACAATTTAACTGTAACATATTAGCGAGGTCATTTAATTCAAATCTGTAAGAACAAATATTTCATCAAAATCAAAAGGCCCAAATTCCATTAAAATAATATTTAATATGAAGTACTTTTCAAGTTAAATTTGAAAATAATGAACAAATTAATAGAAATCTCACTCTATTAAAAACTTTAGAGCCTTATTTCGTCAAAAATTTTACTGATTTCTTTTACAAATAAATTCCAAATAATTGTTTCATGATTCATTGATTCTTGCGACGAACATTAGTTCAAATGTAAAATTAATAAATTATTTATAATTAAAAATATCTATTTTATTTTTCTCTTTGTTATATTTTTAGTATCATTCAATAACTACCGGTAATCTAAAAAAAAAAAATTGAAATTTACTAAATATTTGAACTTTTGCTTATTGCTTCATCAGGTCAAACAGTTACATTAGAATTCGGCAGATGGCGCTAACTTACTCGAGTCAATACACAATATTTGTAAATGTGATATAAAAGGAAAATAAAGATTTATATATATATATAATAAAAAAAAAAATAAATGTAAAAATTATACAGAATTATTTTAGAAATTATATGTGGAAATATATTACTTTGATGTATTTGTTTTTAAATTCTACAAAAAGTATATTAATTATAAAATTTTTTTGTACCCGAAATTATGCATAATAAAATTCAAATATATTTAAGTTTGAAAAATTGTGAATAATGGGTAGTAAACTATATTGGGGAAAATATATAATTATGTTATTTTACATGAAAAATAAGAATAAATGAATTATTTTTCTAATAAAAAATACTTACTATAAATATATAAAATTATATTTAAAAACAATTTTCTTCTGCATCATGGGAAAAAAAAAAAAAAAAAAAAAAACTATTTTTATTACGTGATAAAAACTAAATTAGTCACTTAATTTAGGTAAATTTATTTCCATGTCCGCTATAATTAGAGAATGGGAATTCCAAAGAAACGTATTTCTGCATAATATAATTTTAAGAGAAACTTCATATTGTATAAATGTAATTAAATTTATTTATAAGAAGTAATACGAAGATATGTAATTTAACTCATATATATTATATTATATACATAATTGTAATTATGCATCAGTGCAATCAAGAAAATAAATAATGAAATACTCTGTGATGTAGAAAATAAATAATATAATAATTCGTATAAAAGGAAAATGATTATCATAAAATATCGATTATTCCCACTATTTTTAAGAATTGATTAAAATTCGACCAAATGTAATTATAAAACTGTCAATATTTCTTAAAATTATGAACATTTAAAAAAATTTTTTACGTATGTTATATTATTATACAAAATCCTTATTTATTTTAAGAAAATAGTAGTGCAAAAATAGTCCATTCGCAGTCGGTAGGATTCGAACCTACGCGGGAAGATCCCAATGGATTTCTAGTCCATCGCCTTAACCACTCGGCCACGACTGCTTGCTCAACGAGCTCATGAATAATTTTATATATTGAAATAATATAACACTCGGTTAAGAATTTGTTATATATATTATAAATAATGTCACATTTAAATAATATAGGTTTGCTTAAAAGTTTGTTATAATAACATAATTCATATAGAAGATAGAAGTAATTATAAGTGAGAAAAAAAAATTATTCGAAGCATGTGTTTAAATCTTTCGAAACCGATGTTAAAAAATTTCAAATGCTTGAAATTCGAAATTTTAACAAAAATAGATTTTAGAGTATTCATCACAAATTATTCGCTGAGTTATGACATGAAATTAATTGTTTTTAATTAACATATTTGTAAATAAATGTAATAAATCGATAAAATTAAGAAATATTTTAAAATATATATAATTCTTAATATGTGCGGTAAAATATTAGTATGATTTATACTAGATTTATTTTCATATTTTTTCTTTTTGAAATTTACCAATTTTGAAAGAAAATTATATCAAACTTAAGTTATCGTTATAAATACAGTGTCTCACAAACTTGATGGGACACTTGTGCTTTACAAAAGGAAACTGAAATAAAATTAATTAAAAATGCATGGACAAATTTTTTGTGGGTGTGTTTCATATTTAAAGTCAGTAGCATTTACTATATAACATACATTTTGTCAAAATATTAAAATATTAATTAAATAAAAATACATTTGCTTAGAACGGAGCAATAAAAAATCTCTCATAAGTGATGGGACACTTACTTTTCCATCAAATATTTATCCAAAAATTTTACTTTTAAACGGTTTTAATATTTTGTTGGATTTTTTTTTTTTAAACATGATTTAATCTTTTTGGGACGGATTTGACTCATTTGTTATGATTTCTAGAGTGATTTTACCCCATTCTTCTTGAAGCACTGATTTTAATGGTTGTTTTGAAGAAATGGTGTGTTTGCGAATTCTTCATTCCAATTCTTGTCAAATATTCTCAATGACATTTAAGTCTAGAGATTGTGGTGGTGTTTTTATTATTTCAGGACAGTTATACGGCAGCCAGAGTCTAACATTCAAAGCAGTGTGCTTCGGGTTATTGTCTGGTAGAATTTAAAATCATTATGAAGGTTCAATTTTCCTGTTGAAATTTCAAATTCTGTTTTAGAATGTCAGCATACTTGTACTTAATAAAAATAAGATTACCAATTTCAGAGGACGACATACACCCCCATACCAAAGCTCCTCCTCCACCATGTTTTACTGTTTTGCACCGAGTTCTGTTTACGAAATTCTTGTCTCGGTTTTCTCCACACCAAGATTCTACGGTAAAAACAAAATATATTAAATTTACTCTCGTCTCAGCAAATATAACTTTATTCCAGTTATCAGAATTTTTACTTATGTTGGATTTTGCGAAAGTCGGTCTGAGTTTTCTATTCTTTTCACTTACGAAGAATTTTTCTCTGACTACCTACCGTGATATCCAAATTTTTCTTCTAACAGTCTCAGGATTAACAATTACTCCATATAATGCTTGTAAATCAGCAGCAACTTTAGGAGCACACATTCTTGGATTTTTTTTAATAATTCGAAGGACAATTCGCTTTATTCCATTGGATAGCTTTGATTGTAGGCCATGTCTTCTTTTATTCTGAATCATATGATTCTTTTTATATCGTTTAATGATATTGGAAACTGTTGAATGACTCAAGTCAACTGTTTCAGAAGTTGCTTTAATAGATTTTCCACTTTCAATATGCAAATTAATAACTAATTTTCGAATTTCAAACAAAGTTTCTTTTCCTTTAACATTCAAGACTGTACGCAGCTAAATAACACAAAAATTTCAAAATAATCTTAAGAGAAATACTGCAGACGATTTTATATATTTTTGCCAATTGCTTTTGAGTAAAAGTGAAACACCTAAAAAAATATTTTTATTGCTTATTTCAGTCGATTTTTGGTGCATATCTTCCCATTACTTAAACTTTTGTCCCATCACTTATATGAGCTATTCTTTGCTTCGTTCTAAGCAATTATATTTTTATTCAATTAATATTTTAATATTTTGACAAAATGTATGTTTTATAATAATTATTACTAAATTTAAGTTTGAAAAACACCCACAAAAAATGTGTACATGTATTTTTAATTTGTTTTATTACAATTTCCTTTTGTAAAGCACAAGTGTCCCATTACTTTTGTGAGACACTTTATATCAAATCATTTTAAATAGCAATAAAATTATAAAGAAATATAGATTAGGTTTTATTTTTAATGAATTCAAAACTTTTTTTCTAATTTCTATTAAATAAACTTTTATTTGAACTAGTTACAGTAAAGAAATTTTGACTAATTCAATTGAAAGAAAATTACTTTGTGGACGTTGTATTTAGCACCACACTTTACAAACAACAAACAATATTTAACTTTAGTTTTCAAGAAAAGTTTATAAGTTAAGCGGAACAGAATCAGGTGGATTTTAACACTGTCGTTAATAGGCGTTAACGAGAAAAGTGAGTGAATTGTCGATACAAGTTTATGAGGTAATCAGTCTGTCGATCGGGGTTGAGTTGTACATCGCTGCAACTTTTTAGATTGATTAATTTCGAAACACTGATTCTAAATATGCTTAAACAGAGTAGTAACTAAGAAGATTTGCTAGGCAATATTATTGATAATAATAAATGATTTAAAAAAAATATTTAAACCTAAAATAATATCAGAATAATTAAGCTGAGAATGTTTAAGCTATTTCCATTTTATGAAAAATAAATAAGGAACTTCTTGATACTAAGAAAAATGAAAACGATATTTTAATGACTAAAAGTTGCTATTCTAAAACTGGCAACATTTTTGACAAGATTAACTGAATTAAAAAATTATTTAAACTTAGAATAATATCAGAATAATTAAGCGGAGAATGTTTAAGCTATTTCCATTTTATGCAAAATAAATAAGAACTTCTTGATATTAAGAAAAATGGAAACGCCATTTTAATGACTAAATGTTATTAATCTAAAACTGGAATATAATGGTAAAATTACTAATTTTTTTTTTCAGTATAAAACTTGGATTCATCAGATAATACTCGACTACTGTGCAAGTGTGTGCGATATACTGTGCAAATATTCGACTACTGTGCAAGTGTGAAGTAGTTAGATATTGTGGAATCAAACTGCTTAAGTACAGTCACAATAGACGCACGATGTTGTCAAAGAGAGAATTTTAGAGTGTCATTTGCTGCCTTCTACTTATTAAATTCTACACCATAAATTTTTTTAATGATGCATGTTTATTATTTTTTTAAGAAGATTTCTTCTGATAATTCATTTTTTTAAATCTACATCATGGGTTCTATTAATTCATGACTTCGATAAAATGGTGAAGTCTTTAATCGGTCGAGAATTCTTTCGATAAGATTTTTTTCGATTGTATTTCATATATGTGGAGGCAAACTTAAGAACAAACAGTTTTTAAATAATATATATATATATATATATATAGCCTGCTATAATAACCAAGTGCCATTTTTCTTGAGCTTTTATTTATATTTGATTTTAAAATTTCCTTCACCCAAGATGCGCGTATAAAGAATTTATGTATACTCATGAATGTATTATGAACACAAACACACTCGGAATATTCAAACTTAAGAAACTATGAATATTCCGAGTGAATTATTCACATTTGTTTCATAAAATAAAAACATTTCAAAGAAGCGTTTTACTAAAATAATTTAAAATTTATATTTGAAGTATTGATACTTTAAAATCTATAAATATGCATTTTTTATATATATAAATAGAAATTGTAATTTCAAAAGTGCTTATTTTTATAGACTTTGATAACAAAATGTATTCGTAACTTTTTAATATATAATTATTCTTTGTGAAAGACCTAACTTCCACTAACTTGATAACTTAATCGTAATTACAATGGAAATAAAGATTATTTGAAGGCAATGCTATATCTAAATTCAATGTACTTCTCTTTCAATTTATATTATTTCTTCGTTTCTAATGCTCATATATTAAAAAAAACAATTACATATATGTAGTGTTTTTAATTTTTATAATAAAAATTAATGTTTTGTATTTTAATACAAATTTTTCATATTAATAAGTTAAAAAGGAAACATTTAAATAATTTTAATTGTCTCTAGTGTATATTATTGAAATCGCCCCCTCCCCCTTTAAATACATAGCCACTTGCTACAATAGTAAACAAATGCAACAAGTGCAAAATTTATCAAATGAGTAACGTTTTTTTAAATTGAAATTGTATGAACTGCAGATAAGAGTAAATAGTAGATTAACGAACACATAATTAATAATTTTATTCCTTATCCATCTGCTGGTAGCAGTTGTCACATTCTAATTATCCAATAGTCAATAATTGTAATTATGCATAATAAATGATTGGCAGAAATAAAGTACAAAAAATCATATAAATACATGTACCGATATATAATAATAATATTTATAGATATGATATTTTGAATTACTAAAGAATGATGGGTAAGTTACATTATATATTTTTTGACCTTCTTTTGTACTTCATACAGTTTTTATTTTATTATTTTATAAAGAAATAATTTGCTGACAGCATTTTTTCTATATCTCCAAGATTATCAAGTCCGTCAAGAAAAATAATAATAATAATAATAATAATACTCATATGCTAGATAAAATTATAGATTGAAGTTGAATTATAAGTTTGCTGTCATATTTATTGAATGATTACTTTTTCATCGTTACAAAACTACGAAAAATATATTCTCAAAAGTAAATTGACTTCTAGAATAGAGAAAGAAATTAATTCTTGCTCAGAAAACATTGCAGTTTTAACAAATAGATTTTAAATCAAAATTAAATTTTAATTACTAGGATTATAATGAAATTTAAAGGAGAAATTTTCTTATGCGAATGTGTATTTTTTTTAGCGAAGAACTGCGTAAACTGTGGAATAAATAAAAAATACATAATATTAACTGAAAAATTTTGATAAAATATTTAATTGAGTATTTTATACGCTTGTTGTTTATCTCTTGTTTTCTACATAATAATTTGTAATAACTTATAAGAACAGAAAATTGTTATTAAGGAAATAAATATCAACAAAGTAAAGATGAAAAAATTTACCAGAGTTATAGTATCGGAAAACCAATTAAATCGTTATTGTATGGCTAGATGGCGCCACTTATGAACAAATAATGAAATGCAAGAATTAAAAGAACATTAATTTTATGCAATGTTAATATATTTATAAAGTGACTATGAAATACTAATTCAGATAACATTCCTCTAATTAAAATATTACTTTCGTTATATTATCAAGACCAAAACCCGATATAATATTTAAACATCTGTAGTTTTTTGCATTAAAAAATAAATATATTTTATAATTCGATTTCTCACATTAAAAAAGAGAAATAAAGTTATGAAAAATATGTGTATTTTATTTGGTGAATTGATTTTTATTTAGTTCTATTTAAAAAGAGGTTTATGTAAATAAAATAACGCATACAATAATTGAGCGTAATAAGCATTTACTACGCTCAATTATACGAACATTTATTTTTATATCTTGGCATATACATAAAATATACTACAATTAAATGTTTCGAAAACTTTTATGGTTATCGTGTAAAATTTTATTTATGTGATTAATGGAATTATAATAAGATGTCACTAAAAACATTTAAAATGTCTTCATCATTAATGATTATTTGTAAATTAATTAATATTTACATCATTGTGCAAGCATGTAAAGAAGAACAGGCTAGCCCTGTACTGTACCTTAAGGTTAACGGGTTTGGAATACACGCCCATCACGAAGTGCCTCACTATTTTGAACCAATGTCAAGTGACGAAGCCATACCTGAGCTGGCACTCTCCTGTCTGCACCAGCGGAAGGACTCTCTCTTTTGACTTTACAAGTCATACATTATTGTGTATAAGAATATAATATTTAGAATAAAATTTTTAAATCCATTATCTTGAGAATTGTTAAAGTAAATTAAAATTTTAAGTTCAACAATCCGTTAACATTTTTTTTTAACTGGTGCCTACAATTATTATACAAAATATAAAATTGGTAATGATAATTCTGTTAAAGAATTACTGTTTGAAGAGGGGAAAATGAAGAGAATTATCAGAATTAACTAACACAATCTATGGTAGTTTAGTTTTACTTATTTTAGATCCCTAACAAATTCGTGCTATAAAATTTGGTAATAATAAATTTTCATTAAGCTACACGTTGCAGCTATAGAGAAATTAATTTTAAATCAGAAAATAGGTATTCCATTTTTCTATATTTTTGACACACTTTAACAAAAATTTATTCCTCTGATTAAGAACTGGAATTTATACTACAAGTTAAAATTACCATTATTAAAAAATTAAATACTTTTAAATAATAGTTCTAACAATTTAATGAAGATGTCAATAGTTCCTTTAAGCATTCAGACATGGATGTTTTATGAGAATTATATTTATTAATAAATCATTTTATTTTTTATTTTTAATAGGGCTCTTTAAATACAAGAATCTGGTTTCCTGGAAAACCTTGCTTAATATTATATTAGTTACAGCAAAAATATGCATAATATTTGCAATAAATTTAATATTAGAAATCGTGGCGTACAATAATTTAAACAATTAAGAAGTTGCAAAATACGTCGAAAAAGTCTTAAGATTTATGAGTAAAAATTTTTAGGAATTTTTCATTCAGAATAATTTTATCAGATCTAAAATGAATAGACACAGTTATTTTTGCGGAGAATTTCAATAATAAAATTATTAACTTTTTTTAATCCAATTCGGAAATTTTCTAATCATTTAAATTTTAGCAAACCATTTATTTTAGTTCCATTCTTTTATTTAATTGAAAATCTGGAATTCGTGAAAACTTTACTTAAAAAGAGGTTTATATAACAGATGTGTAGAAAAAACAAACTTTTCTGTTGCAGTTGCTTTTATTTATCAGAATTCTAATTTGCAATGTTTCATTTACGTATTAATATGCAAAATTGAAAGAATTTTCTCACATTTGAAAATTTTTATTTAAAGTCCTATATAGTCCTATAAAGTCTTTTATTTAAAGTCCTCGTAATAGGAACATTTCGAACGTATAAATATGGTCTACTTATAAAAATGTTTCAAATGCATAAAAACTTGTTTCAAAAAAGTAATTTGTTTATTTATACGAATATTTGAAATTTCATTGCAAACGTACATAACGTTTAATACGAAATGATTTTCTGCTGAATATTGTTCAAGAAAATATTATTCATTGCATTTAATTATATATATAGTAAAAATAATCTCATTTTATTTTATGAAGTTGTTCATTTCTAGATTATTAATACCAAAGTAATTATCATAATTAAGTTGACAAAAATTAATAAAAATTAATATAACTTAATACATAAAATAATGAATCTCTCTCTCATTTCTGCCACCAAAATACTTTAAAAGCAGTATTTTCGATATAATCTCATATTATAATCCCAAATACAATCAGAAATACAAAAACATTTGCTTAAGACAATTTTGTACAATATTGCTTTATATAAATATTTTTAACAGAATATAATTTTTTCAGCTTAAGATTTATCACAAGCTGTTCTTATATATATATATATATACGTGTGTGTGTGTGTGTAATTACTAGATGTAGATTTTTTTTAAAATATCTTTAAAAAAGTTTTCTGGAATAGTGTTATATTGCAACATATATTTTTCTATTTACGTATTAATTTAAACAATATATCATCCATTTGTAATTAAAATATTTCGCATTAAACGAATTTTCTTCTTAAAATAATTTGATGATTTTTTAATTTCAAAAAATAAAAAGATTTGAAAATAATTCATAAAAAAATGTAAGATATTATAAAAAGAAAAATAGTAAAAAAAAAAAAAAAAGATAACATTATTAGGAAGAATATTTGTATAGCAAAAGCAAATATTAGTGTTCGAAAAATAAACTCTGTCAGAAGTGGGATTCGAACCCACGCCCACATTCGTGGACCAGAATACTCATACTCTGCAACAGAGCAAGGATAATCCTTGAGTCTGGCGCCTTAGACCGCTCGGCCATCCTGACACGACTCCGAAAGGCTTAGGGATGTTGGTATTCGAAAATTTCTAAAAACAACTTGTGTGTAGTTTGAACTGATATTTTTCTGCATTGGTTATTTAAATTGTAAGATGCTTTTTTTATTAATAACATAAATTTCGTTTTATTGGTTTCTATATTGTATGTATTTTTCTAAAATATTTATATTTTAAATTTAGTAATAATATTTAAAATGACTTGAACACATGTTTTTTTTTTTTTTTTTTTTTTTTTTTTATCTTTAGAAATAATATCTGTTATATTAGAAAATAAATATTGGATTCTGAATGTAAATAAAAAGTAAATATTTTATAAACCGAGATGATTAATTCTTTAATTATTAATTGAATAAAAAATATTTTTGAGCAGAATTAATTTTATGTTTAAGGAAATGATCTACTAAACATTGAATTTCAATAAATAAAATAATAATATATACCATTTTAACCGCTCATTTTCTTAGAAGTTTGTTAGAAAATGTATACAATAATTATAATTAAACTTACAAGCAAATTTTTTTTATAAATTTTAAAGTAGTTATTGTTTTAAGAAAGAAAAAAAAATCATTTGGTTTTAGAATAATTATTATATATACAGGAAGATCTAAAAAATCTTTAAAAAAGTTTTGATATTGTTTTGATTGTTTTGAAAAAAGCTATCACACAGAGAAACATGAAAAATTGAAATTATGCGTTGCATATTAGATTGCAATTCTCAAAATAAATCTTAAATTTTCAACTAATTTTTAATTTCGTTTTTAATTTTTTTAAGGTTACCTTAAAATTTTATTTAATTATCTATTTCGAGAAAATGGTTTCACACAAAAGATTTAACTGTTTTTAAACTTTAAGTTTTCTTACATAAAATTTCAAAACATTTTTTTTTCATTGAAAATCAAAATTAATTTTAAAGTTTATTATCTAAAAATATAAATTTTTAATATATGAGTTACAAATCTAGAAATTTTCTGAAAGGGATCACAAGACTTAAAGCAAAAAGTTTGAGTACTGTGCTTAGGTACTTTATACCCCCGCTTATAATCCTAAAGAAGTACCATTTTTCTTACGGAGAAGCAAAAACGATACAATGTTAATATGAGGATTTTAATGGGTCAAAATTTTATTTTAAATTAATTATATTCATACACACTTTTATTTTTAATTAATTATTTTTATTTTTGAGGATAAATTGAGTGAAGAAAAATAAACAAAATTAAAAACAAAATGAATTATAAATAAAGTTAAATAAGTTCGTGCAAAAGATAACTTGGTGGTAATTTGGTCCTTTAAAGGGAGCATTTTGACCATAAATCACCAAGACTATAAAACAACTAAATACAACAAAATTAAATTTTGTTTCAGTGAAAGAAAATGTACTATTTCATCATACGTACGCAATCGATTATCGATGCGATGGTTAAGAAGTTTGCGCCAAAAATAAACATTAGATATGTTTTTCTAGAAAGTGATAATTATTTAATTTATAAACTGTAAATAAAGCGTTCATATTATTTTTTATTAGTTTTTAAAAATATAAAACTTTTTAAACAGTACACAATGCAAATGGAATATTTACGATACCAATTTACGATATTTTTCTTTCCCGTTGCGGCGATTATCATATAAATGAAAAGTACTCTGTGCCTGTAAATGCATTCTAACTCATTTACTGTACATGTTTAAACGTACTTACTGTTAATTGATGATATTTATCATCAAATATTGAAATTCAGTAATTCTTTTGCTGATATTTTAAACTTGCTACATTTTATTTGAACTCGTAGCTTAAAACAATATTTTTCCGCAAAGAATCACTAGCTTCAGAATTCTCATTTATTTCAGGAATTTAGCATCACTAACTTAAACTTTGATTTCTCATCTATAGAAAAGATATTAATATTCTATTTAATGATAACAACAGTTAGGGGAAAAATTACTAACAACAATAAATGAACTAACTAATGAACAATTGACGCAAATTAATGTTAAATATTTGTGTGTTCCAAAATGATTTCGTTTCCTGATAAAACAAATGTAATGAATAAATTATGGTATTACGGTCTCAGCTTGGCGAAAATAATTTTCGGCAAGGGGAGGAGACAGGGTTTATTGGAAATTGATAGGGAAGCCAGGATGGTTGCCAATCGGTATAAGAAGCCGGGGTTTCCCCTACCCCCACCTAACACTAAATAAGAAAAAAATAATAACAACCATGTAAATAAAGCCAGTTCCCCACCGTTTACAAATTGTTAACTCCAAGAGTATACAAGAAAACCTTAATGGTAATAAGAATTGAATAAAGACTCTATTTAAAAATATTTCAGAATTAAAATTAAAGAAAATAAAGTAGTAAAAATAATTACATTTAATAACATCTAGTTAAAAATAAATAAAATATTGAATATCAGTGATTTAAAATAGAATGTTACAAATCATTACTACATAAAAGTAGACAAATCTAGAATAATTAAAAAAATAAAATAAAATAAAATAAATAGAAAGATTCTATAATTTTGTTTATTATTGGAAATTTAAATACTTAACATACGATTCTAGGAATTTTATGCCTACAGAAAATAATATAAATAAAATTCTTACTCTCATTTTTCGTCTGGCACTCTATATGCACTGCAAAATGAATGTAAAAGTCAGAGTTTAATTTCTGGCATGATATCCACAGTGAAATTAAAAAAGGAATATAAATAACAGGATTAGTGGGGAAAAATTAATAAATTTGGCGACTTTTTTGCTTGGCGGCAGGAAACCGTAATATTCAGTTTAGCCTAAGTGGTAATTCTTTGATTCAAACGTTTTTGGAGGATTTTCTTATGTATATGGCAACCATATTATTTTATTACGTTAGAGAGATGGAAACCTATAAAAATTATGGAGAAAATTCTATTTTGGCAACCCAAGTATTTACGTCATCGCGCACATCACAATACGTCATCTTGGCAACATTTCTTCATCGCTAAAAGAAATTCAGAATTTGGAATCATGGATTATACGGCACCTGTGCCTTTTATGCTAAAAAAGTGCATAATTATAAATAAAATCATATTCTATTTAGGAAAACTAAAAAAAAGGAGAATGGAAAAATGAATAAGGCTTAAAAATAAGCACGCTTTTCGGTGAATTTTCAAAATTTATAGTTTATCGTAGCATTATGATAAACTAATAACAAGTCGAACATTATTTAAAAATAAATTTTTGATGTGAAGTAAAAACTTTCCCAATTTAGAGGTTTTTAAAAATTTTTAAACTATAATTAAAGTAATAAATAGTAACAAACATTATTTTTCACATATAACACTGAAAGTAGCGAAAATGCTTTTAACGTCTTTGGATCAGATACACAGCAGTGATATTAAAGTAAATATAAATGACAGAATATAATGTATATATAATACTATAAAATAAATGATCCTCCTACATTCGTGGATCAGAACAGCCAAACTCTGCCAACAAAACAAAGATACTTCTTGAATCGGGGGGCCCGTAGACAGCTCGGCCGTCCCGACCCACAGTGGTGCGAGTTTCAGAATTATGTATCTGCATTACCTCATTTAGCTTGTGCGAAAATTTATGTCGCAAAATCATATTTCTAAATTTTATAAGTGTATTTTCTTTCTGAAGCATTATTTATTAATTAATTATTTTAATTAGAATGATTTCCGTGAGTTTATTTTTCAGATAGCAGCGGCATTTTCATGAGATAAAAGGCATATTTTATATTTAGATTAAAAATGCTGCCAAAACAGCTTTTGTTTGATATCAATCAGTAAGATAATGAAACTACGAACACTGTACTCTGATTAAAATTATCATTTATTAAATTATATTGTTTAAAATGATAGTGTGAAATTTTTGAAAAAAAATGGCAAATAAAATATTTATGAAATTAAATATCTTATATCATCTGCATGGCGTAAAACATTTGATTTTCATGTTTTTCAAAACTTACAATCCAACAAATATTAAGAAAAAAACCTATTTTAAAGTTCAATATTAATAACTATTGATCGTCCTCATGAATTTATGCCTTAGGAATTTAACCACATTTATGGAAATATAGTTTTTTTCATTCTTTCCAACACATTACTTTAATCACAAGAAAAAGTTAAACTCAATCCGCAGTCGGTAGGACTCGAACCTACGCGGGAAGATCCCAATGGATTTCTAGTCCATCGCCTTAACCACTCGGCCACGACTGCTTGATTCTCCGGAAAGTCAGAAACTAACTAACCATAATCTTTGGAATAGAATAATATAGCAAGAAAAATAAACAATTGATGTAATTTTTTATTCGTACATAATACTAAAATTATGAAATATAGAATGGGATATAAAATGTTTAATATAAAGGAAAGAAGAAATTCGATTCTTAAAAGTAATCATTAACCCGAATTCATAGTGCTATTTTTACCCAATACTTGTGAAACCCATAAAATATTTTATTTAAAAAAATCATTGACTATTTTTGCTTCAAGAATTTATTAAAAAGGTTTCCACTTGGCCTTTAAACATATTTAAAGATAGACTTTTTTTTATTTTTAATTATAAATTTATAATTATTTGATTATCGTGAATTTCATCTTAAGTATTGAATTCGGTGAAATAAATTGCTTAATGTATTTTCTTTATCTTATTCACTTTAAAATAGGAAGCCCCCTATAACAATGTCATCTAATTTCTTCTTCATTGGCTCGTCAACCCAGGGTGGGCCATGGCCTTCCGCAGAATAATCATCAAATTTAACAATTATCAAAAAAAGGTTCAAAGATACCAATGCTGAAAATCAGGTTATAAGATTTATTTCGGTTTTCTGTATGGATATTTCTGGAGTTGGGTATTTTAAAAAATTCATGTTACCTTCTTTGTAATAAGGGAGTAAAAAAATATCTGTGAAACACCCACTATATCCACAAATCCTTGAAAATTAAGAGACGTATTTGAACACATTAACAATTATTATAGAAAGTTTTATTCAACATTGAAATTTATTTATGTTTGTTATTTACTTTAATCTATACTGGGAATTAACTTCTTTCTCTTGTCTAAAATTCTGTCTCTACGATTATAAATTTATAAATTTCATATTTCTATTTAAAAATTTGAAAATGTATTTATACAGTTGACATGAATATTTACTCATTTTTGTCATAAATGTTTCGTGAAAATACATAAAAGAACCTATATTTCTACCAGACTCCTCATAAAACACTTCTGTGCCAAGTAATTTGAAACAATAACATCTGTTATTGATGGCGGTATTGCTGTGCATTTCGGTAAGAATATAATGTAAATTTAAAAAGTAAGTCACAATAAATGGTCATATCTACGCGTCTATTCAAAGAAACCCAGAAAAATATTAAGTAACTTTATATTCAAGGTACCATTTTACTTTCATATCTTACAGAAGTAAATAACTACTATAAAACAACAATTAAAGACTATATTTTTTCAGAGTTATGATCCTTGTAGATCATTTTATATTTTATTTTATTCCAAAAATTAACAAAACTACTATGAATTTATCTATTGGTAATCAAAGCATGGCACCATTTTGAAAACCAAATTCTGTCAAGTTCACCAAATTAATATTAGAAGCAAATAAAAAATTGAAATAAATAAAATTAGATGGTATAAGATTTCCTTTTTTTTTTCTATAATATATATTATTCATATGCATATAATTTAAATTAAAATGACAAATATGAGAAGAAAATGTAATAAGTACTTTTGTTACTTTTCTTTTGATCGTTCATCAGCTTTTAGTAATTTATCAATGAATTCCATAAAACATTTTCAACAAAAATCAATATGCATCGCAAAAATAACAAATTTGGTAATTATGAAATTTCTTTCCCTCATATTTAAGCAAACCCCCATTACATTTTTTTTATGTAAATTTTAACAATGTCAGAAATGTGATTCGAAACCATGCTTACAATCATGCACCAGAACACAACTTTACTTTGCAAACAAAGCAAAGGCATTCGTTTCCGTAGTACCTTATATCACCAGGACATCCTGACACTCTGTAGTTTAAAAATTAAATCTACATTACGTCACTTTGTCTCTGTGAAAATTTATATTGAAAATAATATTTCTAAATATTATTAGTGTACTTTGCTTTTATAAGAATTAATATTTTTTATTTAAATATAAAGATATTTTGCTTTATTTCTTTAAGATAATGTCTGATTTTTTGTAAGAAAATTGACATATTTTATTTTTATGTAATAAACGCAACCGAGGTTTTTTGATTGTATGTGTGTGATGACTTTGTGAACAGAACTCTCATATTACAGCAAATAATTATTAAATTATATTGCTATAGTAATAGTGTTAATTTTTTAAAATTAACAGGATAAATTAACTCATTATAAAGTTATTAGGAAATTAAACATCTAATGTTGTGCACGTGGCATTAAGCATTTGATTTTGATATTATTTTTATGTCTTTGAAAACACATATACAAACATTTATTAAATAGGAAAAATCTTTTATTTAATTTAATAATATAATAGATCCTATATCTTGCAAAAAAAAAAAAAAAAAAAAAAAAAAAAAAAAATACGCTCAAAATGTGTAACAGGTCTTAATAGGAAGTGAAATTCGATATAAATATTGCTTCTACACCGATTTGTTCCAATACAAACTACTTTGATCACAAGCAAATGTTACAAAAAACTTATTTCAAACCGCAGTCGGTAGGATTCGAACCTACGCGGGAAGATCCCAATGGATTTCTAGTCCATCGCCTTAACCACTCGGCCACGACTGCTTGTTCTTCTTGCTGGTGAGATATTTAGTAATCCCAATATTATGTATACAATGGTAAAGCTATTCATTCGTTATGAATGTGAATTGATTGTACATAATGTTAAGTTATGTAACAGTCAAAATAGGTCATAAAAAATAAAGCAATCAGTATAAGAGAAAGAGGAAAATTTGAATCACGAAAATAATCTACAACTCGAACTCATAATGCTATTTTTACAGAATGCTTGTGAAACCCTTCGAACATTTTATTTTAAAAAATCCTTCACTATATTGCTTTAAGAATTTAACGAAATGGTTTTTAAACATATTAATCAAATTTTTGCCAAAAATTTATAATTTTTTAATCATTGTGAAATTTAACTTAAGAATAGTTTTCGGTGAAATAAATCACTCAATGTAATTTGGTTATCTTAGTCACTTCAAGATGGGAAATTCCCAATATCAATGTCTTCCAATTTAACGATTATTAAAAAATGCTTAAAGATACCAATGCTAAAAATCGGGATATAAGAATTATTTCGGGTTTTCGTATGGATATTTGTCGAGTTCGGTATATTAAAAAATTCAAGTTACCTTCTTTGTAATACTGGAATTCTCTCGAATGTATATCTGTGAAACATCTACAACGCGCTATCCAAAGCATTCTAAAATTAAGATACACATTTGACCACAGGAAGACATATTATAGATATTTCTAATTCAGCATTGAAATTTATTTATTTTTGTTACTTACTTTAATGAATATTTGAAATTAACTTCTGTCCCCTGTATAAAACTAAATCTCAATACGATTCTAAATATAAAAAATTCGTATTTCTAGAATAAATTTCGTAAATGTATTCATATAAATGACTTTAATATTTACTCATTTTTATCATCATTGTTTACTGTAAGTACCTAGAAAAACATATATTTCTTCCAAACTCCTCATAAAACACTTCTGAGCCAGGCATCTGGAATTTCAGAAAAAACTCGTCCCTTTAAGACAACAAATGGTCATATCTCCGAATTTATTCAAATACATTCAGAAAAATATTCAGTGTCACTATATACACCTTTAAGACAACAAATGGTCATATCTCCGAGTCTATTCAAAGACATTCAGAAAAATATTAAGTATCACTTTATACACCTCTAACACAACAAATGGTCATATCTCCGAGTCTATTCAGACATTCAGAAAATTATTAAGTATCACTTTATACACCTCGAACAAAAGAAATGGTCATATCTCTGACTCTATTCAAAGACATTCAGAAAAATATTAAATATCATTATATACACCTTTAAGACAACAAATGGTCATAATTCCGAATCTATTTAAAGACAGTCAGAAAAATTTTAAGTTTCACTATATATACCTTTAAGACAACAAATGGTCATATCTCTGAGTCTATTTAGACATTCAGAAAAATATTAAGTATCACTTTATACACCTCTAACACAACAAATGGTCATATCTCCGAATCTATTCAAATACATTCAGAAAAATATTAAATATCATTATATACACCTTTAAGACAATAAATGGTCATATCTCTGAATCTATTCAAAGACATTCAGAAAAATTTTAAGTATCACTTTATACACCTTTAAGACAACAAATGGTCATATCTCCGAGTCTATTCAGACATTCAGAAAATTATTAAGTATCACTTTATACACCTCTAACAAAAGAAATGGTCATTTCTCTGAATCTATTCAAAGACATTCAGAAAAATATTAAGTATCATTATATACACCTTTAAGACAACAAATGGTCATATCTCTGAATCTATTCAAAGACATTCAGAAAAATATTAAGTTTCACTATATTCAAGGTAACATTTTTATTTAGTAACTTACACAAATAAATAACTATTATAAAACAGCAATTTATGATTATCTTTTTCCAGAGATAAGGCTGTTGTTGATCATTTTAATATTTTACTTAATGGTAAAAATTAACAGAGCTAGAATGAAAATTATCTATTGTTAAGCAAAGTAAGGCACCATTTTGAAGACCAAATCCTATTAAGTTCACCAAACGAGAATATTAGAAGCAAATCAAAAATTGAAATTAGAAAAATTAGATGGTATAATCTGTCTTTTTTATAATATATATTATTCATATGTATATATAGAATTTAAATGACAAGCATGAGAAGAAAATGTCATAAGTACTTTTGTTACTTTTTGATCATTCATCAGCTTTTAGTAATTTATTAATGAATTCCATAAAACTGTTTCAAAAAAATCAATATGCATCGAAAAATAACAACTTTGGTAAATATGAAATTTCTTTCCCTCATATTTAAGCAATCCCCCATTACATTTTATGTAAAAGTTAACAATGTCAGAAATAGGATTCGATACCACGCTTATATTCAAGCACCAGAATATAACTTTACTCTGCAAACAAAGCAAGGACGTTCGTTTTCATGGTGCCTTATATTACTAGGCCATCCTGCCACTCTCTAGTTTTAAAAAGGAGTCTACATTACGTCACTTAACCTCTGTGAAAATTTATATTGAAAAATTATATTTCTCAAAATTATTACTGTACTTTGCTTTTAGAAGCCATTAATATTTTTTCTTCAACTATAAAGAATTCTTGCTTTATCTCTTTGAGATAATGTTTGATTTTTTGTAAGAAAATTGATATATTTTATTTTTATGCTATAAACGCAACCCATAGGTTTTTTGAAAGGTGTTCGAAGTGTTTTGTGTAGGGTGTTTAGCAATATATGCCCTTTAACATTTTTAGAATAGTTGAAGATAGCATAATAACACAATCGAAAATCCAGATACACATAATATCTTCTGGAGTTTCTCTTGAAGAATCATCTCTCACGACGCAGAATCCTAGTCTTGTAAGTAGATAGATATATACATATTTTTGGTATATAAACAATATAATTTGAGCAATTTTGAGAAAAAATTTTCTTGGTTAAATATTTCCATATTTCTTGGTTACAATACAAAATTGGAAACATATATTCAAATTACATTAAAGTGCTTCCAAATAATTGTGATCTGCATAGCTTTATCCTTTGATAATAATAAAAATAGGGAATTATATAAAGTATTGAATTAAATTAATAAAATCAAGATTTCTTTTATTTGAGTTACAAAATAAGTCAGGAATTTTAAATTTTGCAATTTCAAGTTCTGCCATCTATCGGAGAAAGAGTGAACTACCTGAACAAGAAAACATTATTTACAAACAATGTTTACCATTTCAGTTTTTGGCGTCTTCTATGGGAAACTCATGAAGTTAAAAATATAATTTTATGAGTTAGTAGAGGGCAACAATCTTAGGGTTGCTCTGGGTCCTTTGTTGCTTTTAGGATCATAAATGCTGTAGCTGGGTAAATTTTTAACTAACTCGCTGGGTAACTAAGTATTCCCTATATTATGAATACAATGATAAAGCTAGTAATTCGTTATTAACGTGAATTTATTGTACATAATACTAAGTTATGTAAAACAGTCAAAATAAGACATAAAAAAAAAAAAAAAAAAAAAACAATCAGTATAAGAGAAAGAGGAAATTTTGAATCACGAAAATAATCTACAACACGAACTCATAATTCTATATTTACAAAATGCTTGTGAAACCCTTCGAACATTTTTTTTTAAAAAATCCTTCACAATATTGCTTCAAGAATTTAACGAAATGGTTTTTAAACACATTAATATAATTTTTACCGAAAATTTATAATTTTTTTAATTATCGTGAAATTCAACTTAAGAATAGTTTTCGGTGAAATAAATTACTCAATGTAATTTGGTTATCTTATTCACTTCAAGATGGGAAATTCCCAATATCGATGTCTTCCAATTTAACGATTATTAAAAAATGCTTAAATATACCAATGCTAAAAATCAGGATATAAGAATTATTTTGGTTTATCGTGTGGATACTTGTCGAGTTCGGTATTTTAAAAAATTCAAGTTACCTTCTTTGTAATACTGGAATTCTCCCGATCTACATCTGTGAAACATCTACAACGCGCTATCCAAAGCATTCTAAAATTAAAATACACACATTTGACCACAATAAGACAAATATTATCGAAATTTCTCATTCTTGTTTTGTAATAAAAAGCAAAATGCAATGGAAATATTGATTTCACACTGATTCGTTTCGACACAAACTACTTTAATCACATGCAAATAATACAAGAAAGGAAAAGAATGTTCGATGCGCAGTCGGTAGGATTCGAACCTACGCGGGAAGATCCCAATGGATTTCTAGTCCATCGCCTTAACCACTCGGCCACGACTGCTTGCAACACATCTTGTTAACACACTAAGTAATCCAAATATTATGAATACAATGATAAAGCTATTAATTCGTTATTAACGTGAATTTATTGTACATAATGCTAAGTTATGTTGCACATTCAAAATAGGACATAAAAAAATAAAACAATCTGTATAAGTGAAGGATGAAAATGTGATTCATTAAAATAATCTATATAACGAACTCATAATTTATATTTACAGAATACATTTGAATCCCTTCGAACGCGTTTTATTTTAAAAATTCTTCAATATCTTGTTTCAAAAATTTAACAGAAAGTTTTGTTTTGAAAATAACAGAAAGTTTTGCAATTTTTACCAATGATAATTGCATTATCAATATGTAATAAAAAATAGCATTTATGCATTTTTTATCTAATATATTCCATGATAAAATTATTTAAATTATTTCAAATTATTTTACAGTTGAAATCACTTATTTTTCAAAATTAATCTGAGCAAATTTTCTTATATATAGTTTTGAAACAAAAAAGTACATGAAAAAAATCGAATCTCTGAAATCTTGTGTATAAGTGTACTTCTTATGGAGTAATGCGACGACAATTAGGCAATTCTTTGTATACGCGAATAAAAGTGCACTGCATTATCTTTCGCCAAATTTAAAGTGTAAAACGCATAATTGTTCCAATGTGTATTTAATCTTGTCAACAATGTGAGAATGTTTTTGTAACTTTATAGTTGCATGTTTTTACGTTTTAACCTTTATATTTATGACTTTTACTTACAGCTTTGATCAAGTCTCATGTAATATATATTCAAGGCATATTATTTTCCAACCATGAAAATTTTCATTGTTAAATTAATGTCAAGCGTTTGTGTATAGGTAAAACTTTTATTTCCTTAATTCAATCATGAATTAATTCTGTAATTTTGTATTGCATTATTGTATTGTTAATAAAATTATATTGCCCTTTTGTATTGTTAAATTTGTAATTATGAGAAAAACACTTGTTTTAAGCATATTATTTGTAAATTCAAAACGGAGAAAAATTTTAATTCCTAGATTTAAGTATTGATATTAATATGAAATCACTAATTTATTAATAAATAAACAAAAAAAAATGAGATTTTACTTTAAAATAAGTAAATTAAAGTGTCTGTTTTTTAAAAAAGTCTTTCAAATATATTCTTAATTGAGATATCATAATTAAACATAAGATTTTTTAAAAAATCCAATAAATCACTTTCATGTCAAGAAAATCAAATGAAATTTACACAACTGCTATTTGGTTACTGCATAATTAAAATACATTTTCAAAACTTTAAAACTTATATGACACTTACTTATTTGAAAAAAAGGAAAACAAAAAGCATAATTTTATTAATTTCTATTCAGGAAATATTTCAAATGCACTATAATTTGAATAATTATTTAAAGAGACAAAAAAAAAATTTAGTCAAAGAATGAAGCTTTTAAAGCATAGGACTATATATAGTTTTTTAAAAAAATCAATCGATATGGGAAAACAATTAATTTCCCAAATATGGAAATTTTTTGCATATAAATACGCAATTTCATTACCCTCGAATTGATGAAAATTTAGCTACATCAAATGTCAGATTTGAACCCACTCCGACATTCGTGGATCAAAACACACACACTTCACAAACAGAACAACAGAACAAAGATATTTCTTTAAGCGGACACATTAGACCGTTCACCAATTCTTACGCACAGAATTCCAATTTCAGAATTAAATCTGCTTTACCTGACTTTATGACGAAAACTAATATTTCTTAGTTTTATCAATGTCTTTTATCTTTGAAGCATTATTTATCTATTTATTTTTTAATTATAATGATATTCGTTCATTGCACCTTTCAAATAACGTCTGCTTTTTTATGAAATAATCGGCATATTTTATATTTATATTATAAATGCAGACAAAGCAGTTTTCGATTTACAGTAAGTTATAGATTATCAAACTACGAAAACAATACTTAGATTTTAGTTTAACTTTTATTAAATTATAATACTTAAAAAAATTAGTATGACATTTTTAAAACCAACATGACGAATTTTATCCTTATAAAATTATTGCGAAATTAAAATCTAATATCATCTGTAGGACGTCTAATATTAGATTTTAACATTATTTTCATGTTTTTCAAAGCAAATAATCAAACAAATATTCAACAGAAACCTATTATAAAGTTTAATAATAATATTAGCTTTTAATCGTCCAAATGAATTTATGCCCAAAAAATGTAACCGCATTTAATAGAAGAGAAATGCAATGGAAATAGCCTTGATTTTTTTCACTACAAACTACATTGATCACAAGCAAATCATAATAGAAAAATTTAAGGTTAAACCGCAGTCGGTAGGATACGAAACTACGCGGGAAGATCCCAATGGATTTCTAGTCCATCGCCTTAACCACTCGGCCACTACTGCTTGTTAAGTTTGAAGGTCCGAAACTAATCATAATCATATGAATAGAATGATATAGCAACAAAAATAAGCAATAGGTGCGATTTTATTCGTACATATTACTAAAATTATGAAATATATTCAAAGGGGGACATAATATATAAAATAATTCATATAAAGGAAAATAGAAAATTTCATTCCTAATATTAATCAACAACCCGAACTTCGAATACTATTTTTACCGAATACTTGTGAAAACCATCGGACATTTTTTTTAAACAAAATCATTGTCTATTTTACTTCAAGAATTAAACAAACAGGTTTCCCCTTTCCTTCATTTATATTTCGAAGTGCAGATTTAAAAAGAAATTCTTTTTCGAAAAGTATTTTTTATAGCACAAAGTGAAAAATTTCAGATTTTTTTATTTTTATTTTTTATTGCCAGAACTTTACGCGGGTGTGTTTGAATACACAAAATGCTGCTAGAAACACTATGAAATGATACAAATTTTTCAAATAAATGTTTATTACCATATTCAACATTACCCACCTGGTGCGAAATTGGAGAGAAAACAAGGGACACCCAAAAATATAGGCTAATCGTTCTAACAATTACTTCTCTTCAGCTGTTAGTATTCTAATTTGCTAATGATGACCGTTATGATGGATTCATACTGATTTAAAATGTAACAACTTATGTTACTCCATTAAAATAGCATTTTAGTTCTTAGATTTTATTTTATGCTTTTAAAGTAAAGAACAAGGAATTTAAAATCCTGGTTGTTCACATTTTAATTCATTTAACAATAATTTCTTACTATAATGCAAAACCCAAAATAAAAATTTTGTCACCATTTCACGAAGAAATTACAGTCAGCAAGTTCTATTTAAAGTTTCTTTGCTTCATAAACCTATTTAAACAAAAATTTCTTCATATTATTGTCAAATGTCAACACTAAATTATATCATTGGAACTGGAAATTAAAACATCTTTTATTTTAATAATATAAGATATAATATTAAATTTTCACTTATGTAAAAATATTTTATCTCTTATTTAGATTTTTAGGGAAAAAAAATTACAGATTACAATTTAAATGTCGATGAAATTGTCGAGAAATACATTCCTTTTCTAATATAGTAAAAAAAAAAAAAAAAATAATAATAATAAAATTTCTAATACAGTAAAAACAATAAATATTTATACAATTATTTGAAATCATATTTTCTTAATATTAGAAATAATTTCAGAGAATTGTTTTGATTATTTCAGAAGTGATATTCCTAGTGGCCAGTGAAATGATTTTCTCTGACTTTTCGTTTAATTTTCAATCCACACCTTCAGTATGGATTTTATAATGATTCAGAATTTATTTTAAATTACACGGCATTGTTCAATTCGAATCGTATACTCAACATGATGTTAGAGTGATAAAAAACCGAAACAAAACTTCAAGAATTAAAATCATTTCAAGTAAATTTCTGATTTCAATTTCACATGTAGAACATATAAATTCTCAATAAAAACCCATACGAAATATTGAATTCCATTATTGATGTTCATTACTATGAATCAATTTTAACTCATTGTGCTCTAAAGATGAGTGTATCTGGCAACAGCTCTTTTTCTTTAATGAAAGTCCTTTAAATTATTTTGCTATAGACAAGGAAAAAAATATCGGAACAGTAAAAACAAATTAACTTTCTTAATAAGTACACAAAGTTTGAAATTGCTATTAATCATTTTTAAAATTTAATAAAAAAATACACAGAACACTGATTTTATTTCAAATTGTTGCATTATTAAAACTGGTTTTTTATAGTAATTAAATTGGAAATATCATGACATTAAACGACTTTTTAATTCTTATTCAAAAACAGAATATAATCTATTTCTGTTTTTGTATATTAACGCTATTCTAAATAGCATTTAAAGACGCTAATATGGAAATCACCATAATTACAGGGACAATAATAGAATGCAAGACACAAGCAAACTAATGAAAAATTATATAAAACAGGCTTATGTTATTAAAAAAAATATATATATATTGTAAATAATATGAAAGAAAATATTTATATATATAATAACGTTAAGAAATAACACATTTCCCACATTCATTTTGTTGGATTTACAATAAAAAAAATCAACTGTCAGAAGTGGGATTCGAACCCACGCCCACATTCGTGGACCAGAACACTCATACTCTGCTATCAGAGCAAGGAGCCACCTTGAGTCTGGCGCCTTAGACCGCTCGGCCATCCTGACGTGTCAGATGTACTGTTTCCAAACAATAATGGCCGTGTCATCAGACTACCACGCTTTCTGATAAAGCTAGATGAAAAAATCACTTATCTTTAAAGAGAGTCGTTTTGAATGTTATTTATACTCGTTTAGTAGTTTAAGGATCTCAAACCCCTCAGAATATTAGGATCTACTAGTTTTTATAAGGAAAGCTTGCATCTTGTCAGACGCTTATATTTTTCTCTCTCTGTCTCTGTCAATGTATCTTTGTGAAACATGGCTCTAGCACATATTAAGGCCCTGCTAGACTTTCGTTGGGGAAAATCGAATCCTATGTTAATCCTATGGTTAATATTTTAACGTGTCACAAGTGCTATTTTCATGATAGAAACTTCTGGTTTTTTTGCAAATTACAAAAAAACAGAACAACTTTCACCTGAACGTCAATTTTTAGCGTTTAAAATTTTTGCAAATATTGCTAAAATGTCAAAATATTTCTACCCGAGTAAATTTCAATCAAATTCTAATTTCATTGCGGTTGTACAAAATTCTGTTTAAAGATATTTACTTTTTTCAGCATACAGTTATAAAATGAATATTTTTTTTTTAAACTAAAAATATTTTTGATTGCATCAATATTTCTTTAGGAATTTGGATATGAAATCAAACTCATTCTCATTTCTGAAAATCCATCTCTGTACACAACACCACTTATGAAGCTGAAAAATTTTTAATGCCAAACTTGGCTGATTTTCGACTTCTTTACGGTAACATAAAGTAGGGGAAATTTCTGAGAAAAACTGCTCCCCATATGATTCCCGCTGTTTTACGATGGGGTTGGGAAACACTTCCAAATCGAGCAAGACGAATTAGTTTGCAAAGCAGATGCGATTAATTTTTTAAAATTATTTGGAATATGGAAAATTTTATAATGTTTTCAATATTGTTTAAAATAAAATTTTAAAACATAGAGCTTTTTATATAATAGGTAAAGATGTGTAATATTTGCATAAATTATGTTATAAGAAATATAATAAATTTTTGATATTATTATGTTAAAATGATGAAATCTTGATTTCATAAAATGCAAAATTCTTCTTGAATATATGTACTGTGATAAATAAATTATTATTACAAAAAAATATTTCGTTTGCGCTATAATGTTCAATATTAATGTCGGTTTTTCTTAACATAATAATTACCATAATTTAAATCATTATTCAGAGTCTTGCACAAGTAAAATGATGAAAATATATAACAATTTCTTATAGGAATTCAAGTGATTTGAAATATTTAATCAAGATATTTAGTAGTGTTCACATAAATGTAATTAAACATTTTTTTTGTTTACTCATTCTTTAAAAAAATCCGAAATATATTTTATAGATTAATCGGCTTTAGCACTAATATCAGATCACGCGAAATATATTACAACTATTGACTTCAACATTATAATCAGCTGGCATGTTTCTTTGTGTTACAGGTTATTTAAGAGTTTACAATTATAGGAAAAAAAAGAGCCAACTATAAAATATAACCCTAAAATTTATAATATACAAATATACTCTGATACTATATTTTCGATATGAGAAAGATAATTTAATTATTTCTTATCATTTATAAGGCTTTTATTTATTTCTTAAGTGAATAAAATATGATGTTAAAAAGCAAATCTTCAAGAATCAAATATTTTCGATTAATTACTTCTATAGAAAAACAATTTCGGGGGTTAGAGAAAGACTATTTATAATGAATTCAGAATAAATAATTCAATTTATTGAAATTGAGAGTTTATTCATTATGTAAATTCATAAAATAAAACAAAATATATAAAATTTATTTTAACCTCTAGATAAAATAAATACCTTTTTAAAATTCATAAAAAAAATCATTCCAAAATATGATAAAACGATATTTTAATAAATTCCAATGTCATGTTAATAAAAAACAAGAAAAAACTTTCTAATAAAATACTTTTAATTTTTGAGCTGTTAATATTATAAAACTATAAGCTTTGAAACTATATTATTTAGAATTCACTTTCAAAACAGCGTGTGAGTTTTTAATAATATTTAGCTTCCTTAAGAAAAAAGAAAAATTAGTTTTTGTTTTTGAAATAACGTTTTCTTAGTTACAATTTTTTTAATGTATGAGGAAGCTAACATACATTGCTTACACTACATTACATACATACATACACACACACACATACACACATACATACATACATACATACATACATATATCAACTCTTTTTTCAAATACTTTAAAATGAAAATAAAAGTTTCTTTTCAATACTTCGGAAAGTAACTGCTCCTATATTTTTTTTCATTTTTAAATGGAATATATTGGGTCTACCAGAAATTTCTGTCCATCTTTTGCATAAAACAAAACAAAAAATTTTCTTAACCTCATTAATCTTTATTAAATTATATTGTTGCTTTTGTTATTAATGAATTTTTTCCAACAAGAAGGCAATTTGTACAACCTATTTTCGAAAAATGTTTTTATTTTCGCATAAAAAATTGAAACTGTACTTGATCAATATCTTCATTATTTTTGAATTTTTGCCCTAGAAAAAATTCTTTAAGGACAAAAACAAATGATAATTAGAATGTGATATAAGTCTAGATAATATAGCGTATGCAACAGAAAATCACAGCCTAGTTAGGATATCTTTTGATGAATTTTTTCTTGGTATTCCCCCTTTAAGTTGTCGAGTTGTTGAAAATGCTTTTCCGAACTGAGCTTTTCCTTCAATTTTTAATTTTCATAATGTATTGATCCTCAAATGATCCACCCTATATAAATCATTCTCTTATTCAGAAATAAACATGTTTTAGAGTTGGAAGGGCTTATCAGCACAATATATTCTTTACTTTACGATGTTTTCGCAGATTATACACTGTTCATCCCCAGTTATTACCTGTTCAAGCAGGCCTCGATTTTATTCCAAACATAGAGACAGACATATAATTTTTATTCTGACTTAATTCATGTGGTACCCATTTTGACTATTTCCACACCAATGCCATCTTTCGGATGTTGTTCGAAATAGTTTGCTCGGTTAAATTAAGATATCTGTAATCTCCGATGTTGCCAGTAAATGTAGCACCCATTTTGACTATTTCCACACCAATGCTATCTTCCGGATGTTGTCCGAAATAGAGTGCTCAGTTAAATTAAGATTTCTGTAATCTCCGATGTTGCCAGTAAATGTAGCACCCATTTTGACTATTTCCACACCAATCCTATTTTCCGGATGTGGTCCGAAATAGTTTGCTCAGTTAAATTAAGATTTCTGTAATCTCCGATGTTGCCAGTAAATGTAGCACCCATTTTGACTATTTCCACACCAATCCTATATTCCGGATGTTGTCCGAACTAGTTTGCTCAATTAAATTAAGATTTCTGTAATCTCCGATGTTGCCAGTAAATGTAGCACCTACTTTGACTATTTCCACACCAATCCAATATTCCGGATGTTGTCCGAACTAATTTGCTCAGTTAAATTAAGATTTCTGTAATCTGCGATGTTGCCAGTAAATGTAGCACCCATTTTGACTATTTCCACACCAATCCTATATTCCGGATGTTGTCCGAAATAGTTTGCTGAGTTAAATTAAAATTTCTGCGATATCTGAGTGGTCAGAAAAGGTCTTTTTCTCTATAATTTTTAATAATATCGTCATCTATTAATAGACAGAATTTTCCGGTAGACCTAATATATTTTTTTCTTTTGTGTAGTGCCAGCATGGGGCGCGCTTTTCCATATTTCCAACTGAACTGAATTTCGGAGTGGAGTCCCACTTCTTCAGTGCACGCATGCTGTATGTACACGTACCTATATATATAATAAAGTAAGAATGCAATATAAGATAGAAATATATATTTTATATAAACTTTCTTATGTTTTTAAATTGTACGTAATTTTTTCAATAATATTGTTAATAACATTTTATTTTTATTCTATCCTAGTATAAGTAAGTTATTTATTTTTCTTTTTTAAATCAAATTTTTGTATTTTTAAAAAACAATAAATATTTTTCATTGTATTAAAAACGTACAAAATGTTCTATTTCTTCCAGCTTCTTCATTAGATTTAATTAATTTATACCACATTAAATTCCATCAGTATTATAAAGGAATCGGTATTATTCTTTTTCAATTTCATTTCCAATGACAGGGCAAATACAAGGAATAAAACAAATAAAACACATGAAAAATGACAAAATAGACATGAGACGAAGACAAGACAGATGAATGCACTACTTAAACTGCTTTCGGCACTGTTTAAGTGGCCGGTGCATTCTGTAATATGTATAGTAATTATGTAGCATCGTAATATACGGTGTTTCTATAATAACTGAATTTACCTGAATAAATGGAAAAGCTAGTTTTAAAGAATCAGACTACAAGATGCACGTTTTGAAGAAAAGAAAAAAGAAACATAACTTGTCAATCACTGAAAAATTTAATTTTTCACCAAAATTGTACACTTGAATAAGAATAATCATATAGTGGTTTTTACTCTTATCTTTTAATCAAAATTTATTTGAAGAAGTATTTTGAGGTAAATATTTACGTAAGTATTTAATGCGTGAGAGAAAATCCATTCTAGAATTCATCGTATTATCTTGTCACTATCTTGCGTACACATGTAATAAAATAAAGTTTTTTACATTCTTTCATTACATTATATTATTTTCTTCATTTATTTTTAAATTAATTTTCCTACATTTTTTTCAGATACAATATTTTAAATATTTAATTCTTTTTGTACATAAATTGCAAATTTTTTATTTAAGTGGTTTAAAAAATAAAACTAACCAGGAAAATTTAGTTTATAATTTTAAAAATACGACTTTTAATCTGTAGAATTTTTATTGAATTTTTTTAAATTTTTTAATGATTCCTAATTAAGGATACGTAATAAATGTGTTAAAATAAAATTTATTGCAGGAATTTCAGCAAAATAGTATAATTTTTCAAAAATTGTACTTAGAAGCTAAAATGTTGTTCTGAGTTAGTTGAAATGTTTTAACACATAATGTATTTAAATATAATGTATATTAAATAAGCAATTGTATTAAACGTTCTTATGCGCACTTATAAGCCTAAAAACATCGAAAATTTTGATAAGAAGCTAGTTACTTTTTTTTAATGTGAGGAACACTAATTCTATTGAACCTTCTTTGAAAAATATTTACTCTTTATTTTTTAATTTAAAAATACTAATTTTTAGAAGGTTTTTATATATATATAAAAAACTGATGTGAACATTTCACTATTTTCTTTAATTATAATGGTTTTATCAGGTGAAATGGGGCATAAAATTGATTACGCAGTCGGTAGGATTTGAACCTACGCGGGAAGATCCCAATGGATTTCGAGTCCATCGCCTTAACCACTCGGCCACAGCTGCTCCACGTGATCGCTTCACACTACTTAAATTTTAAATTTACTATCTATTATAAAACAATGGATTGTGTATAATTTTTATGGAGTAATGTCACGAAAATTTGGCAATTATGGCATACGCCGAAAAATGTGTACTGCATAATATTTCGCCAAATTTTAAGTTTAAAACGCATAATCGTTTCAATGTGGATGCTATCATATCAACAATATGATACGGTTTTTGCAACTTTATAGTTGCAAGTTTTTACGTTTTAGCTTTTATATTAATTAAATTTTGCTTACAGCTTTGATCAAGTCACATGTATAATGTATTCTTGAGACATAATTTTCCAAAGATACGATTTTCCATTGTTCTGTAGTTTTGTAGTTCTGTTGTTTTGAAATTATTCTGTAGCATTTGTGTACATAGTTAAAACTTTTATTTTCCTTCATTCAATCACGAATTAATGTTGTACTCTTGTATTGCATTCCTCCATTATTAATCATATTATATTGCCATTTTTTATGTTATGTTTGTTTTTATGCAGAAAACTCTAGTTTTAAGCACATTATTTGTTAATCCAAAACGTAGAAAATTTTAAACACTTGATTTAAATATTGATATTAATATGCAATTCCAAATTGATTAATAAGTAAAAAACAAATTTTTTACTAGAAAGTAAACATATTGAAGTTTTTTACGTAAAAGAATCTTTTAAATCCAATCTGAATTGAGAAATGTCATGATTAAAAGTAATTTTTTTAAAATAATCCAGTAAATCATACTGATGACAAAAGAATTACATTAAACTTATACACCTTCCTAGTGAATATTACAAAAAAAAAAACTAATTATTCAAAACATTAAAATTTATTTGAATAATGAAAATAGAGAATTAAGAAAATGAATTTTATTAAAACTCATTCAGAAGGTGTTTCAAATGCACTGTAAATTGAAAATTTATTTAAAGAGTCCCTAAGTTTAATCAATAAATTTAAATGATGACATTAAAATGTACGCGAGTTTTTCAAAATATCGAATTTTTCTCTTAATTTTTGAAATAATTCATCGAATTATTTTATTCCTTGTTTAGGAATAAAATGAATGAAAAACAAAAGGTTTGCCAATATAAATTAAGAAAAATGGGTTTTGAATTTCACACAGTATTATTCTAGCAATTGCACTGTATCACAAAAAAAAATAATAAATAAATAAACTTATGTATTATAAAATAAAGCCACAAGCTAATGACATTCCATTCATAAATTTATTCCAAATTTGAATGAATTAGAAATTTTCTAGCACAGCGTTTTTCTGCTGTTAGATATGACTGTGGAATTTCTGGTTTTAAACAGACTGAGACTGGCCGTCCTCAGGAAACGATTACTAGCCCTTTTCTTTTTAATGTTTTTATCAACGATTTACCGAATACTTTAGCACCGTCGGTGGATTCTGCCCATTTCGCTGATGAATTGGTTATCTGGAGCAGTACTTCAAAAAAGAACCAGGATGGGTTGAGTCAGATCCTCATTGGCGCCCAGATAGAACTGGAGAGCTGGTGCCTAAAAAATTGTATGATGTTGAATCAGGGTAAAACCTCTTGTCAGTTCTTCACTCTGAATAGACAAACTTTTACCCCGAATTTGACTTACAAAGGTGTAGATATTCAATATCATTATTATACTAAATACTTAGGTTGCACTCTCGATCCTCGCCTAAATTGAGAAATCATGCACAATATCTGAAAAATAAAGCTATTAGAAGACTTTCTGTCTTGAAACGTTTGGCTATCCCAAAACGGGCCTGCAACTGAGAGGCATTGTTAACTACTTACAAATTATATATCCGTCCAATTATTCGCTATTGTTGTGAGATTCTTATCACAGCCCCAGAGAAAGTAGTTAATTTTCTTTAGGTATCCCAGAACCACAAGCATTGCGAAATGTTACTGGAGATGTGAAAACTACCCCTGTTCTTGCAATGCAACTCCTAACTGACTTGGAACGTGTTCATCATTTTATTAAAAGAAAGGCGATCCTGCTGTACCAAAAACATATGCGTTTACCTGGCAATGCTTTCTGGAGGAACTATGACAATGAGATCCCTAGAAATCTTAAGACTCAAATTGGCTTAATCCAAGCTGCCCAGAGAGAATCCGATACTATAAATTTGAGTAGATACTATTTAACTTTACTTCCTCCTACTTGTCCTATAGATTATCTGAATTTGAATATAAATCTTGATCTTATTCAAAAATTTGCTAAGAAAGAAATGAGTGATTTGCAACTAAGATCGTTCGTAATAGAGACTATTGAGTTTCGATATCCTGAAAATGAGTGCTTGCATGTTTTCACTGATGGTACTATGTTAGAAAGAACACATGGTGCAGGAGCAGGTATCCATTGTGAGCTTTTCAGTTTTTATTTACCAATGGGTCCTCTTTCCACAGCCTTTGATGATGAAATTGAAGCTATTACAGTGGCTATCCAACAGCTATCGATTTGCAGTCACTCTTTTTAAAAGAACGGTCATTTTGTCAGATTCTAAAAGTGCACTTCAAACTTTTTTGAATAATCAAAATAGTTCCCAAAGAATTTTGGAATGTAGACATTTGCTTAAGGCTCTGATACACAGAATTTCCTTCCAGTGGTACACATTGTGGTATTTGGCGCAATGAAAAGACTGATTCACTGGCTAAAAAGGGAGCCTTAAGAGATCAACGCATGAATCGCCCTCTTTCATTTCAGTCAACTAAATTGTTTGTTAACCTGACTCTCAAGAAGGCTCTTAAACAAGATATGGTTAAACGTGCGACGCACAAGTGATGGAAGATTTCGGGGGTGGAAAGAGCTATTCCCGTTTTCCCCAGAAAGACTGCGGTAGCCCTTTTTAGAGGTCTAACTGGACATGATTGTATACAAGACCATCTCTGAAGGATTGGAGTGGTGGATTCCCCGGACTGTGTTTTGTGTGATTCTGGTCAACCAATGACTTTTGAGCATTTAAATAATTGTGTGGTTCTTTCTCAGTAGGAGGGCATTGTTGAAAAGCATTGGGGAACCCGTGAACTAATGGCTTAGGCGCTAATGTTCGGCATTTGTAAATAAATAATAAATTTATTCAGAATAGAGTTTTTATAATATGATAGGATTATAAATAAACAATAATTAAAATTTTGTACTTATAACATCAAAAACTGAATAATGTTTTTCTAAGAGTTCACCATTTATAAAGCTATATGAAATATATTTAAAAAAGAGAAGTTTGAAATTATTATATTTCTTTGAATCTTATGATAATAATTATACTATTTGTCTTAACATGAGTGAGATACTTCAAACTCTGAAACCAAACTTTGATTAAGCCTCAATTAAATATAATTTCTGTACTATAGTTTTTTATAAACTGCAATAATCCATTAGATTTTTGCAAATAAATCTAATTTATAACTGGCTATATATATATATATATATATATATATATATATATATATATATATATATATATATATATATATATATATATATATATACATACATATATATATATATATATATATACACATATATACACATATATACATGCATTATTAAAATTGCTACACCAAGAAGGCGACATGCTACAGACGTGAAATTTATACGAAAGGAAGAAGGTGCTGTGATATGCAAATGATTAGCTTTTCAGCACATTCAGACAAAGCAGGCGCCAGTAGCAACACCTACATCGTGTTTTAATAAGGAAATTTTTCAGCTAGTTCCTCATACACAAATAGCATTTGAACGTAGTTGCTGGGTGAAAAGTTGTTGAGATGCCTCGCGTAAGAAGGAGAAATGCGTACCAGCACGTTTCTGACTTTGATAAAGGTCGAATTGTAGTGTACCGGGATTGCGGTTTATTTTATCGCAGTATTGCTGCTCGCGTCGGTCGAGATCCAATGACTGTTAGCAGAATATGGAATCGATGGGTCCAGGAAGGTAATACGGAACGCCATGCGGGATCTCAACGGCCACCTATCACTAGCAGCTGAGAAGACAGGTATATTTTCCGCATGGGCGTAATGGATCGTGCAACCATGTCACGAACCTTGAGTCAAGAAACGGGGTCGTTTGGAAGACAACAAGTGTCTGCACGAACAGTTCGACGACGTTTGTAGCAGCATGGCCCCTCAGCTCGGAGACCATGGCTGCGGCTTCCCACGACGCTGCGTCATAGACAAGAGCACCTTCAATGGTGCGATCAACGACGAACCTGAGCGCACGAATGGCGTGACGTCATTTTTTCAGATGAATCCAGGTTCTTTGTACAGTATCATGATGGTCGCATCCGTGTTTGGCAGCATCGTGGTGAACGCACACTGGCAGCGTGCATTCGTTATCGTCATACTGGCCCATCACCTGGCGTGATGGTATGGGGTGCCATTGCATACACTCTCGGTCACCTCTTGTTCGCATTGTCCGTGCTTTGAACAGCGAACGTTACATTTCTGGTGTGTTACGACTCGTGGCTCTACCCTTTATTCGAGCCCTGTGAAACCCTACGTTTCAGCAGGATAATGCCCGACCGCATGTTGTTGGTATTGCACGGACCTTCCTTGATATTGAACATGTTCGGCTGTTGCCCTGGTATTCACGTTCTTCAGATCTTTCACCAATAGAAAACTTCTGGTCAATGGTTGCCGAGGGACTGGCTCGTCACCAAACGCCAGTCACTACGGTTGATGAACTGTGGCATTGTGTTGAAGCTGCATGGGAATCTGTACCTGTACATGCAATCCAATCTCTGTTTGACTCAATGCCCAGGCGTATAACTGCTGTTATTACTGCCAAAGGTGGTTGTTCTGGGTACTGATTTCTCAGGATCTATCTAGCCAAATTTTTTGAAAATTTAATCACTTCTTACTTCTAGTCTAATATATTTGTCCAATAAATATCAATTTGTTATCTGCATTTCTTAATGGTGTAGCAATTTTAATGCCCAGTAGTGTACTTTGATTGTTTGATACACTACTATTATTAATAATAGTTCCTTTTCTCTTCATCAAGTATAAAAACCTGACAATTTTTTAAACATCATGCAGAATTTATTTCAAACACGTATGCACATTTGATATTTTCTTCTTCAAAATGTTATAAAATCTAACTTTTTGATTTTTTTTAACTATTATCTTAGATTAAGGTCAATATACAAATTTTGTTCAATAAAATTCATTTATATTTTGAAGCTAATATTTAAAAAGTAATTCTTTTTTTTTTCTTAAAAATATTTCTTATCGTGCGCCTAAGCGAAAAGTGGTTGATTTTATGTCGCCAAAGTTTTTCAGGTGTGTTTGAAAGCATAAAATGCTGCTAAAAGCAAAATTTTAAAAAATGATACAAATTTTGCAAGAAAATGTTTATTACCATATTCAACATTACCCAACCTGGTGCCAAATTAGCGAGAAACCAAAGTGCACCATAAAATTTTGCCTTGTTGTTCTGTCACTTAATTCTGTTTATCTGTTAGTAATTTAATTTACTAATGATGACCGTTGGGATGGATCATACTGAATTAAAATGTAACTACTTAGGTTATTGCATTAAAATGGTATTTTATCTCATAGATTTTTTATTTTATTCTTTCAAAGTAAAGAAAAAGGGATGTAAAATCTTACGTTCACAATTAAATTCAGATAACAGTAATTTCTCACTATAAGGAAAAATACAAAATAAAAATTTTGCAACTGTTTCACGAATAAATTTCAGTCAGCAAGTTTGATTTAATGTTTACTTGCTTCACAATCCTCCATAAGCAAAAATTTCTCATATTATTCGGTCAAATGCCAAAACTAAATTATGTCCCTTATAACTGGTGCTTAAAACATCGTTTATTAGTATTAAGATAAATATCTCTATATATTATATAATAAATTATCTCTTGCGCACGCATATTTTATTTCTTGTTTGAAATTTAAAAAAAAGATAGATTAAAAATTCAATTTCAGTGAAGTTGTTGATAAATACTTTTTTATCTGATACACCAAAAAAAATTAAATATTTTTACAGTTATTTGAAATAATAATTTTCTAATCTTCTTCTTTACTAGGACCGCTCGGGCTGGGTCAAGACTTTCCTCAGAACACTCCTCTATTATGTTCTCCGAGAGACGACAGTTTTCTTATTTGTAACTTTCAGCACTTTGAAAACTCCTCTACAGAATCAGTTCATATAAGTTTGGCCTACCCCTCTATCTGCTTGCAATGGGTCTATAATTAAAAATTCTTAAAGTGAAGACGAGGGGTCCATTCGTCAGGTATGGCCATCAAATCTCAAGCAACATATTTTAATGTAATTAAAGGTGTCTGCTTCTCCTTAAAAAATCTGTGAAGCTTGTAGTTGTATCTGTGTCACCGAACTCCATTCTCATTTACAGCATCAAAATTCTTTTTAAGGAATTTTCGTTCAAATATTGCAATTTGATTTGACTGAGCCTTTTTTAGAGTCCAGATTTTGCATACATAAATGAGAACAGGTCCTATGATGGTTTTGTATAAAGTGCTTTTTGTAGATCTTTTGATCAGCTTCGATTTTAAGAAAGTCTCTACTCCAAATAAGCTGTGATTAGCAGCAGAAATTCTTCTCTTTACTTAAGAACTTATGTCATTATGAGAATCATCGTTAGAAACTAGATAGGTTTCGTCTGCATAAACGTTATGAATCATATTTTCTGCAGATGTTTTGAGCGAGCTGAATGCCTTTATTAGGGCGCTTTTTGTTCTTGTGATTAGATTTTGTTCTTCAGACAGACTTAGTGAAAATAGTGACCCTTGTGTTAATGCCAGTTTTGAGAATGATCAACTCGAGAGTCCGGTTAACCAGAAAACACACAAGACCATCCCCCTTCCTCACCCCTTCTTCAACTTCAAAGTAGTCTCTGAGACTACATGACAGCTTTATGCAAGAAAGGGTTCGAGTCAGAGTCTATTTAATAAACAGCATATATTTACCTGCATATTGTGGAATAGCTTCAAATAAGTATTCACGATCAACACTGTCATAGGCTTATTTGAAATCAATAAATGAATAGCAAAGATCAGTATTGAGCTCGCTAGCTTTTACCTGTGTTTGACGTTATCTCAATGGAGATTTATAATTGTTTACAAAGTTTGCATTCGTAAATTTAATGAATCTGATCGTTCGTGCCAGTTCGATAAACCACACCAAGAACAATAACAATATACTGAGGTAATGAATAAAACAGGAAAAGACTTACCACCACGTGATCTGCAAGACCAAGTCTGTATAAAAGCTGATTATGGGAAAAACTTCAAACACGTTCTAGCTGCATAATATCTACTTTAATTTATTTACACAATCTTCTTGGCAATTTATAAATTGATAATTTTGTATATACAATTTTACAAAAGGGCAATACACCTAATAAAATATTTCAAACAAAAACAGGTCACACTAACTCGCTCACGCAGCGACAGTTCCTTCCTTCTTTCCCTACATTATTAACCCACGGAGACATTCTGTTGAGGAGGACTCTCGAGAAAGTTTTATAGGTGGAATTCAGAAGGATAATACTTTTGTAGTTACCACAGTTTGTAGGATCTCCTTTTTGTGGATTGGACAGATAATGCCAAGGCTCTAATCAGAGTGCAGAGCTTCATCGTTCCAGATAGAGATAATAATTTTATAAATTTGTTAAATTAATAATCTTTATCCATGCCTGTGGAATTCAGCCGAAGTTCTATCAGGACCAGATGCCTTGTTTAGCTTTAACGTCTTAACAGCTAGTTGAACTTTATCGCAAACAAGTGGAAATACCTGAATGTCTTGATGGGTTTTTTTGGCACAGAATAGCTGCATTGACAGAATGACAATTGTTAAGGAGGTAAGAAAATTATTTTATACATAAAAATATCGATGGTTAGAAATTGACCATTTATAGTGAATTTGGAATAACCCATTCAACTTATTGGAAATGAAATTTTATCTATCATGTAAATACATAAATTAACAGAAAATATATAAATTTTATTATAATCTCCAGATAAATTACCTAAATACATTATTAAAATCTATAAAAAAATCATTCGAAAACATTATAAAACTATATGTTAACAAACTCTCGAATGCTATGCTAATATATATAAAAAAACAAGAAAAAATTCACTTATATAAAATATTTGAACTTATTTAGCTGTTAATATTATAAAATTAGTTTTAATATATGAAATCATTTTTTTAATAACAATTTTTTTATGTATGAGAAAGTTAACTTTAAACAGTTTCTTTACAAATATAGGAAAACAAATTTGTTTTTTTTTTTTAATTTATAATATTTAAGGCTTTAAATGTCAATTGTAAATTCAAATATTTTTTAAATAAAAATAAACTCTTTTCTCAATACTTCACAAAGTTATTGCTCGAATGTTTTTTTTTAAAGGAATATATAGGGTTTATTGAAAAGATCGGTCGATTTTGGAATAACAGAAATTGCGAATTTTCCGAAACGTCATTAAACTTCATTAAATTATATATTTAGAATTATTAATGACTTTTTGCCAGTATGAGCGCAATTTGCAAATCTTATTTTTGAAAAACGTTTCAAATTTTCTTGCGAAAAATTGAAACCGTGCTTGATTAAAACCTTCATTATTTTTGAATTTTTTGTCCTTTAAAAAGTTCTGTAAAGACAAAAACAAATGATAATTGGAGGTTGATAAGACAAAAGAATATAGCGTATGGAACAGAATATCCCAGCCTTGTTTTGATGCTTTTTGATGAACTGTTTTTTTGGGATGCTCCCTTTAAATTATCCATTTGCTGACAATTCTTTTCCGTGAATTGAGCTTCTTATTTAATTTGAAATGTTCATAATGTAATGATCCTCAAATGTCCCACACTATACAAATTATTCTCTTGTTTAGAATTAAACTTTTTTTAGAGATCGAAGGGCTAGGTTTTCAACACAATATATCCTTTTCCTTACGATGTTTTTGTAGATAATCCATTTATCATCCCCAGTTATCATCTGCTTAAAACAATGATCGATTTGTACCAAACAAGCAGAGACAGGCATACAATTATTTTATCATCAAAATTCTTATGACTTAAATTATATCGAACCCATTTTGACTATTTCCACACCAATCTTATCTTCCGAATTTGTTCCAAAATAGTTTGCTGAGTTGAATATAGCTTTCTGCTGTCTCGGATGTTGCAATAAAAAGATCTTTGTCTCTATAGTTTTTAACAACATTGTCATCGATCAATGGGCGCTACTTTCGTGTAGACCTTATATTTTAAGAATGTAATATAAGATTTAAATAAATTTTGTTTTTAACTTATATATAGTTTGTTGAATAATAATGTCAATACTATATTTTATATACACTTTTTAAGTTTGTTGAGTAAATTTCTGTATCGAATTAACATGTATTTTTTTTAACAAACAATGAATATTTTACATTTCTCATTCTATTAAAAACGTATCATGTTTTACTTCGTTTAGCCTGTACAGTAGAATTAATAACTACAGATGAGTTACACCACATTAATTCAATTCCGGCCAACTTGTCTAGTAGTCAGCGTACCTGACTACGGATACGGAAATCCTGTGTTTGAATCCCGGTTCAGGCATGAATGTACCTTCTCTCTCTATGTATACTGTCTTTGTCCTTTCCTTGTGTGTGAATGAGGTGTGAATATTTGCCTACCCTATAAACGGGTCCCTGTGGCATGTGTGTGTACTCAAGAAGTCGGACTCCACTCGAAATGCGGTTCAGTTAAAAAAGTGGAGCAGCGTACCACAATTTGCCAGCCTACCTGGCACACGAAAACAACAGCATTTAACTCAATTAAAAAAAGCAATCGGTAATAATCTATCTTAATATACGATATTTGTTTAATAACTGATTTTATTTGACTGAATCAAAAACCTAATTTCAAAGAAATAGACTCTTTTGAAGAAAAAGAAACGAAAAAAATATAGTCAAACACAGGAAATTTAAAATTTTCATCCCACATTAAAAAATAAGAAAAAGTGTACATTTGTACAAGTGTCATCATATAATTTTTTGCTCTTATTTTATAGTCAGAATTTATTTGAAAAAGTATTTTTTCATAATTTTGCGGTACATTTTTTGTTAATTTAAAAAAAAAATGTGGATAACCACTTTAATATAATCTAACACTTTTATTAAATGATTTTTAAGGCATTCGAAAGATGCAATCGTTATTCCAATCTTTTTAATCGTCGATAATAAAAATTAAATTTTCTTATATCAAGATAGTTTAATTTTATATTAGAATATTCAAATATGATTTTGATACATTAAATAAAATATCAAATTTTAAAGTATTTTTATGAAACAAACTAATGACTCCAAATTTTGAAAACAAACACATTTAATTAACAAAGGAACAAAAAATTACAAAGGAGTCATATTTGGGTTCGCTCACAACTCTCGCGCCTGCGTAGCACACCAAAGTCAGTATCAATCTCCAAAAGAAAACGCAGCTTCTACAGACTGCTCCTGGTCCCAACCGTCTCCCTCCTCACCCTTCCCATCAAAGCTCTTGAAATCTCAAGCTATGAGACATTACAGTACAATTTAATGAAAATCTACCCTACATTTCATCGTCTCATCTATTCACTTTATTCCTCACGCATATTTTAAAATGCGTTTTTTAAAAAAAATTTTTATTTTTATACATTATTTTATAAGTATTTCACTCCTACAATATTTTGAATATTAAATTCATTTTGTATATAAATTGTACATTTTTTATTTAAATAGTTTGAAAAAAAAAGAAAACAAGTAAAATTTAGTTTTTAAGTAAAAAATAAATCAATTTTTTATTTGCTGAATTTTTAATGAAATTTTCTAAATTACTTATAATTATACCTAATCAATGAAACGTAATAAATATAAGTTAAATTAAAAAATATTTCAATTTATATAAATATTTTATATACCGGGTGAACCAAAAGTTCGTTAAAATTTTAAAAATTCATAAAAAAAGAAGAAAGTAAGATAAAGAAGTGCGGTTTGCAAGAAAGGGTTCACAAGTTAGTCGGATTTTTTTTTTTTTTTTTTTTTGCAGCAAAAAAAGTTTTAGTTAAACACAATGAACGAATTTTAGTTGACCGAACCACAATGAACGGTATGCTCCATTCATTTATTCTGATAGTAAAAGTTGTTCAATGTGACCTCCAGTACATTGTACGACACAACTAAGGCCACTCGCAACGCCCGTTACAGCTGAATGCAATATGTCGGAATGAATTGTAGAATGCTCACGACAGATGGAATCTTTGAGTTCGGCCAATGTTGAAGGAGATGAACGGTACACACGTGATTTAAAATAGCCCCACAACCAGAAGTCGACCGGAGTAAGGTCGGGTGATCGTGGAGGCCATGCGATCTTGCAACCTCGACTGATCAGTCTCTCTTCACCAAAGGTACTCAAAAGGAATCGTTTTACTGGATTGGCATAATGTGGTGGTGCGCCATCCTGCATAAAGTTTATTACAGATAACACACCTCTTTGATTTAATGCGGGCACGACTTTGTCACGCAAAAGAGTGAGGTAACGCTTAGCGGTTACTGTGCACGTTTTCCAGCCCAATCTGGGACACGGTTCTTCAAACAAGAAAGGTCCGACAATGAAAGATGAAGTGAAGCCACACCAGACTGTCAACTTGGCTGGATGCAGAGATTTCGTCGTGTATTCACGAGGGTTAGATGTTGCCCATATACGAGTGTTATGGGTGTTGACATCCCCGTGTAGTGTGAAGTGCGCCTCATCCGTCCAGAAAACGTTGAAAAACCCCCGAGGGTCGTTCTCGATTCTTGCCATAGCCCACTCGGCAAATGATTCCTGCATAGCTGTGTCTCCCGGTTGTAACTCCTGCAGTGACTGCAGTTTGTAAGGATAGAGATGCAATATCCCGTGTAGGATACGTCGAAACGATGATTGAGACACATCCAATATTCTTCCAGCTTCGCGAGCACTGCTACTCCCAACGGATGATTCCGCCGCTAAACCATTCATTGTGGTTTCCACCGCAGTAATTCGGCTCTCCGCCAACGAGGGTTTTCCACTGCGTGGCCGATCCTCCAAAGAGCCAGTTTCCTCGAACCTCTTGACAAGATTGACTATTCCAGGGGCCTTTCTTCGTCTTCAGTCCTTTCGTCGTGCGAAATTTAAGCAACGCAATAGTTGCTGACTCTCCGTTCAAATAGAACATATGCACCAAAAGCGCTCGATCGGGTAATGATAACATTCTGAAAGCGAATGAGAAATTCTCGAGTATCATAGCCTTTTATCGCAAGATTAATTTGCATAATTGGGCTAAATCTCTTGATGTCAGCGCCATCTATAGGTGACTTTTTTAACTAAAACATTTTTTGCTGCTAAAAAAATCCGACTACTTTGTGAGCCCTTTCTTGCAAACTGCACTTCTTTATCTCACTGTCTTCTTTCTTTATGAATTTTTAAAATTGTAACGAACTTTTGGCTCATCCGGTAAATATATATATATGTGTGTGTGTGTGTGTGTATGTATAAACTCTAAATAATTGTATCTAATGTTCTTATACGCATTTATAAGTCTTTAAACTTCGGAAGTTTTGATGAAAAGCTAATTACTTTATTTGATATTTGGAAAACTCTAATTCTATTGAATCTTTTTTAAAGAATATTTAATTTTTTTTCTTCATTTAAAAATAGTTATTTGATGGATTATATATGTATATATAATTTGATACAAAGATTTTTATTATTTTTAAGATTTATAATCGTTTCATCAGGTGCATACTTTAAAAACATAACGCTTTTCGCAGTCGGTAGGATTCGAACCTACGCGGGAAGATCCCAATGGATTTCTAGCCCATCGCCTTAACCACTCGGCCACGACTGCTACACGTATACAAATCACATTATTTTAAGTATAAAATTTAGTCTATTATTAAAACGCTGTGTATAAGTATATTTATTATAAAGTCCCGACAATTAGGCCATTCTTTTTATATGCCGAAAAAAAAGTCACAGTATAATTTTTTGCCAAATATGTAGTGGAAAACGCATAATCGTTCCAAAGTGGATTTAATCATGTCATTAATATGAGAATGTTTTTGTAACTTCCTAGTTGCATGTTTTTATGTTTTACTTTATATATTTATGACTTTTGCTTATAACTTTGATCAAGTCTCATGAATAATATAGTCAAGACATAATTTTCCAACGATCAGATTTTTTATTTTTAAATTAAGCTGAAGCGTTTGTGTATAGTTAAAGCATTTATTTCCTTAATTCAATCATGAATTAAAGCTGAATTTTTGTATTGATAGTGTAATTATATTGCCATTTTGTATAGTTAAATTTGTAATTATGCGAAAATCTCTTGTTTTAAGTATATAATGTTTTTAAGTATAAAAAGCAGAAAACTTTAATACCTAGATTTAAATATTAGAATTAATATGCAACTAAATTTATTAATAAATAAAAAATGTGCTTTTTCTTAAAAATAAATAAATTGAAGAGTCTATTTTTCTAAAAGAGTCTTTTAAATATATTCTTGATTGAGATATCATAATTAAAAGCAATATTTCTGAAAAATTCTAATAAATCATTTTCATGTCAATAAATTAAATCAAATTTACACAACTATTATCTGATTACTGCTAAATTAAAATAGTTCTTCAAAACTTTAAAATTTAATTGAAAAAAGAAATTAATTATTATTTATTCTGGATATGTATCAAATGCAGCGTAATTTGAAAACTTATTTAAAGAGTCCCTATTTAATCAATAAATTTAAATGTTGCTATTAAAATGCGTTTTTTAAAGGCTGAAACTATTCCTCTTGAATAATTTGAAATATTTTATCTAATTAATTTATTCCTGGTTTTAAAATCAAATTTAAACATTAAAATTGCTTTGCAAGAGTGTAATTGGTCATGAAAAATATCATGTAAAATTGTAACTCTTTCGTCGCTTGCATATTTCATCATTCTGTAAAAATTTGAAAAATGAAAAACAAATGGTTTGCCAATATAAATCCAGAAAAATGGATTTTGAGTGTCAAACCGCATTCTCTCTTCTAGCGATACATACTGTATCATAAAAAGTAATAAACTTTTTAAATGTAGAAAAAACTACCAGCTACTGACATTCATGAATTTATTCACAATAATATTTAAAATTATATGATTATAAATCTGTAAGAATCAAAATTTTTTACTTAAAATATCAAGTACTGCTTAGTGTTTACCTAAGATTTCATCATTTATTGAGCTATGTGAAATACATTTACATTTTATTATTATTAATTTATAAAGAGACACAGTTTAATATTATTATACATCTTTGAAAAAATCTTAATATAATAATTATAATAATTTTCCTAACTTGAGTAAAAGAGTTTAACCACTATATCATATCTTTGATTAAGCCCTAATTAACGATAGTTTCTATACATTATTTTTTTGTAAACCATGAAAACATATTACATTTTAGTAAACAAAATATATTTTATAATTGATTATTTAAAATGAAAATATTATTTATCTTTTAATCGGCAAATATTTGTCATTTTGTCGCCAAAGTTTTTCGGTTGTGTTTGAAAACACAAATTGCTGCAAAAAACACTTTGCAATGATACAAAATTAAAAAAATGGATAAAAAATTTTAAAATCAAATGTTTATTACCATATTCAACATTAGCCTGGCGCCAAATTGGCGAGAAGCCAAAATGCACCCTAAAATGTAGCCTAACTGTTCTGTCACTTAATTCTCTTTAGCTGTTAATGATATAATTTAATAATGATGACCGTCATGATAGATTCATACTGAAATAAAATGTAACTATTGTGTTACTGCATTAAAATGATGTTTTAGTTCATAGAGATTTTATTTTATGCTTTGAAACTTACGAACAAGTGATTTTAAATCCTGGGTGTTCACTAGTTAATTCATTTAACAATAATTTCTTACTATAAGGTAAAATCGAAAATAACAATTTTGCAACTTTTTCACTCGGAAAGATGAATTTAAAGTTTCTTTGCTAAGCAAAAATTTCTTTATATTACTCTGCAAATGAAAAAACTAAATTATATCACTTGAAACTGGAAATTATAAAACAACGTTTAAATTAGTAATAAGATATAATAAAAAATTATCACTTGCACACACATAATTTATCATTTATTTGGAATTAAAAAATAAATAACATATTAAAAAATGAAATTTCAGTGAAATGGTCGAGAAATACATTCCTTTTCTTATCCACCATGAAAGACAATAAATATTTTCACAAATACTTGAAATAATAGATTTCTAATATTAAAAATAGTTTCAGAAAATTGTTTTGAATATTTCTGAATGGATATTCCTAGAGTGGCCAGTGAATGATTATCTCTGGCTTTAAAAGTTCAATATTCAATCACCACTTTCAGTGTGGATTTCGTAATGATTCAGAATTTATATTAAATTATAGGTCATGGTCCACTTACGTTTCGTAGGCTAAACATGATGTTCGAGTGATATAAAACCTAAATAAAACTTCAAGAATTAAATTAATGTCAGCTAAATTTCTTCTATCACTTTTTCAGTTTCAAATGTAGAATATAAATTGTAAAAAAAAAAAAAAAATATTAATAATAATAAATGAAAAAAAATTAAAAAAAAATAAAAATAAAAATTAATAATAATAAATAAATAAAAACTTACAAAATATTTATTCTTTTATTGATGTTTCTTTCAATGAAGCATTGTTAACTCATTGTGCTCTAAAGATGAGTATATCTGGCAACAGCTCCTCTTTTTTAACGAAAGTCCTTGATATTATTTTTCTATAGACAAGAAACAAATTAACTTTTTTTATAACTACACAAATATTAAATATACTATTGATCATTTTTAATAATTAATAAAAAATACACGGAACACTTATATTACTTCAAATTGTTGCATTATTAAATTTGGTTTCTTATAGTACAATAACAGCATACCAGGCATAAGCAAAACTAATAAAAAATTATGTTAAAGAGGCTTATGTTGTTTAAAAATATGTTGTACACAATTTGAAAGAAGTTATGTAACTGTTAATAATAAAATGAAATTTTAAGTTGAATTTCAAAAATTAAATATTCAGTGCGAAAGAAGAAATATATATATAAAATAACGCTCAAAAAATAACACATTTCCCAAATTCATTTTGTTTTATTTACGATAAAAAATCAACTGTCAGAAGTGGGATTCGAACCCACGCCCACAATCGTGGACCAGAACACTCATACTCTGCTATCAGAGCAAGGAGACACCTTGAGTCTGGCGCCTTAGACCGCTCGGCCATCCTGACATGCAGCATTGCTGTTTCAAAACAACAATTTCCGTTTTATCAAAGTAACACGTTTTCTGATAAGGCTAGATGAAAAAATCACTTATCTTTAAAGAGTGAGTCGTTTTGAATGTTATTTATACTCGCTTAGTAGTTTAAGGATCTCAAACCCCTCAGAATATTAGGACCTACTAGATTTTAGAAGGAAAGCTTGCATCTTGTCAGACGCTTGTATTTTGCTCTCTCCGTCTCTGTCAATTTATCTTTGTGGAACATGGCTCCCGCAAACATTAAGGCCCTGCTAGACTTCCGTTGAGGAAAATCGAATGCTATGTTAATCCTATGGTTAATATTTTAAAGTGTCACAAGAGCTATTTTCATGATAGAAACTTCTGGTTTTTTGGAAATTACGAAAAACACAACTACTGTCACCTGGACGTCAATTTTTAGCGTTTAAAATTTTCGCAAAAAATTTAAAATGTCAAAATATTTCTACACGAGAAAATTTCAATTAAATTCTAATTTCATTGAGGTTGTAGAAAATTCTTTTTAAAGATATTTACTTTTTTTCAGCGTACATTTATAAAATGAATATTTTTGTTTATTTTATGCTAAAAACATTTTTGATTGCATCAATATTTCTTTAGGAATTTGGATTTGAAATCAAACTTATTCTCATTTCTGAAAATCCATCTCTGTACAACGCCCCCTTATGAAGCTGAAAAATTTTTAACGCCAAACTTGGCTGATTTTCGACTTCTCTACGGTAACCTAAAGTAGGGGAAATTTCTGGGAAAAACTGCTCCCCATATGATTCCCGCTGTTTTACGATGGGGTTGGGAAACACTTCCAAATAGAGCAAGACTAATTAGTTTGCAAAGCGGATGCTATTAATTTTTTAAAATTCCTTGAAATTGAGAAAATTTTATTATGTTTTCAATATTGTTTATAATACAATTTAAAAAAAAATGGAACTATTTATATAATAGGTAAAGATGTCTATTATTTACATAATTTATATTATAAGAAACATAATAGATTTTTGATATTGTTATGTTAAAATGATGAGATCTTGATTTCACAAAATGCAAAATTCTTCTTGAATATATGTACTGTGATAAATAAACTATTATTACAAAAAAAATATTTCGTTGGCATTATAATTTGCAATACTAATGTCATTTTTTCTTAACACCATAATTATCATAATTTAAATCATTATTCAGAGTCTTTCACAAGTAAAATGATAAATATATATAGCAATGCCTTATAGAGAATGTAAAGTCTCATATTTATTTGAAATATTTTATCAATATTTTTAGTATTATTCACATAAATTTTAAATTTAAATCAAATATATAGCATTATTGATAATTCATACCTTAAAAAAATCCGAAATAAATTTTATAGATTAATCGGCTTTAGCGCTAATATTAGATCACGCGAAATATGTTACAATTATTGACTTCAATCTTTTAATAAGCATGCATAATTTATAGTGTTACTGGTTATATATTTTACAAGTAGAAAAAAAAAGCCAAATATAATTGAATGCCTGTAAAGTTTATACACAAATATATTCTCTGATACTAACTTAGATTTGAGAAATATTTTTGAATTATTTATAATCATTTATTACGGCTTACACTGTAAAATTTACTAAAATATTATGTCAAAAAATGCAGGTATTGAAGAATTAAAAATTTCCGAATGCTTACTTCTATGCAATAAATTTATCGATGGCTAGAAATTGACCATTTACAGAGAATTCAAAATAACCTATTAAACTTCTTGGAATTAAAATTTTATTCATAATTAAAATTTATAAAATAAAAGAAAAACTACTTTTTAAACTCAGATGAAATACCTAAATACATTATAAAATACTTGAACTTTTTTCACTCATATAAAATATTTGAACTTTTTAATCTGCTAATTTTATAAAAGTATAATGCTTAAAAATACTTTATTGATTTGGTAAAAAACTTATTTGATATAAATTAGGTCTATAAGAATTAACTAGTGTTTTTTTTATTTGTTACTTATGAGTTAAATTAATATTTTAGAAAAATAACCGAAACTATTAAATGAACCTTTTTATTATTTTTTGTTCAGGTGTTTTCAAATTTTTATGTTTAAAAATGCTTGGAAATAAAAGTTGAATTTCACAAACGATATAGTTTATATCGAATTCAATTTCAAAACAACGTGTTAGTTTTTATGAATATTTAGCTCTCTTAAGAAAAAAGAAAAATTGGTTTTCATTTTTGAAATCACGATTTTTTAATTACAATTTTTTTTATATATGATTAAATTAATTTAAACAGATTCCTTACAAATGCGGGAAAAACTATTTGAATTTAATTTGTAATATTATTTAAGGCCTTACACACACACACACACATATATATGTGTGTCTAAATAACATAGCGTTTGGAATAATAAGTCTAGATAATATAGCGTAAGGAACAGAAAAACCCAGCCTAGTTCTAAAATCTTTTGATGAACGTTTTTCTTGGTGTTCTCCCTTTAAAATGTCGAATTGCCGAAAATGCTTTTCCGAACTGAGCTTTTCATTCAATTCTTTATGTTCATAATGTATTGATTCTCAAATGTCCCACCCTATACAAATCATTCTCTTATTCAGAAATAAACATGTTTTAGAGTTGGAAGGGCTTATCAGCACAATATATCCTTTATTTTATGACGTTTTCGCAGATAATCCACTGTTCATCCCAAGTTATCATCCGGTTAAAACAGGGTTCAATTTTGTTCCAAACAAAGAGACAGACATATAATGCTTCTTCTGACTTTGTTCATGTGGCACCCATTTTGACTATTTCCACACCAATCCTATATTCCGGATGTTGTCCGAAATAGATTGCTGAGTTAAATTAAGATTTCTGCGATCTCTGAAGGGTCAGAAAAGGTCTTTTTCTCTATAATTTTTAATAATATCGTCATCTATTAATAGACAGAATTTTCCGGTAGACCTAATATATTTTTTTCTTTTGTGTAGTGCCAGCTTACCTGGCATGGGCTAATATATTTTTTTCTTTTGTGTAGTGCAAGCTAGCCTGGCATGGGGCGCGCTTTTCCACATTTCTAACTGAACTGAATTTCGGAGTGGAGTCCAACTTCTTCAATACTCACATGCCGTAAGTACCCGTAGCTAATAAAGTAAGAATGTAATATAAGATAAAAATATATATTTTATATAAGCTTTCTTATGTTTTTAAATTGTACGTAATTTTTTCAATAATATTGTTAATACTAAATTATTTTTTTAGGCTTTTTAAGTTTCTAGAGTAACCTTTACTTTGTTTCTTTTTTCTTACTTTATTTTTTTATTTTTATTTTTTTATCAAATTCTGTAAAATAACAATAAATGTTTTTCATTGTATTAGAAACGAACTATGCTCTATTTCTTCTAGCTTCTTCATTAGATTTAATTAATTTATACCACATTAATTTAATTCCTTTAGAATTACAAAGGAATCGGTAATATTCTTTTTCAATTTCATTTCCAATGGCAAGGCAAATACAAGTAATAAAACAAATAAAAGACATGAAAAATAACAAAATAGACATGAGACGAAGACAGGAAAGATGAATACGCTACTTAAACTGCTTTCGGCACTGTTTAAGTGGCCGGTGCATTCTGTAATATGTATAGTAATTATGTAGCATCGTAATATACGGTGTTTCTATAATAACTGATTTTACCTGAATAAATGGAAAAGCTAGTTTTAAAGAATCAGACTACAAGATGCACGTTTTGAAGAAAAGAAGAAAGAAACATAACTTGTCAATCACTGAAAAATTAAATTTTTCACCAAAATTGTACACTTGAATAAGAATAATCATATAGTGGTTTTTACTCTTACCTTTTAATCAAAATTTATTTGAAGAAGTATTTTTTATACTTCAGTGGTAAATCTTTATGTAAGTATTTAATGTGTCAAAATTCATTCTAGAATTCATTGCATTATCTTGTCAGTTTATTGCGTACACATATAATATAAAATAAAGATTTTTTTTACATTCTTTTATTACATTATATTATTTTCTTCATTTATTTTTAAATAAATTTTCTTCATTTATTTTTAAATTAATTTTCTTACATTTTTTATAAGTTCTTCTGATACAATATTTTAAATATTTAATTAGTTTTGTATATAAATTGCAAAATTTTATTTAAATGGTTTAAAAAATGAAACTAACCAGGAAAATTTAGTTTATTATTTAAAAAAATCGACTTTTTATCTGTGGAGTTTTTATTGAAATTTTTTTAAATTTTTTTAATGATTCCTAATTAAGGATACGTAATAAATGAATTAAAATAAAATTTAGTTCAGGAATTTCAGCAAAATAGTATAATTTTTCAAAAATTGTACTTAGAAGCTAAAAAGTTGTTCTGAGTTAGTTTAAATGTTTTAACACATAATGTACTTAAATATAATGTATATTAAATAAACAATTGTATTAAACCTTCTTATGCGCACTTATAAGTCTAAAAAGTTCGAAAATTTTGATAAGAAGCTAGTTACTTTTTTTTAATGTGAGGAACACTAATTCTATTGAACCTTCTTTGAAAAATATTTACTCTTTATTTTTTAATTTAAAAATACTAATTTTTAGAAGGTTTTTATGTATATAAAAAAAATTATGTGAACATTTCACTATTTTCTTTAATTGTCATGGTTTTATCAGGTGAAATGGGGCATAAAAATAATTACGCAGTCGGTAGGATTCGAACCTACGCGAGAAGATACCAATGGATTTCGAATCCATCGCCTTAACCACTCGGCCACGGCTGCTCCACGCGATCGCTTCACACTACTTTAATTTTAAATTTACTATCTATTATTAAACAATGCATTGTGTATAATTTTTATGGAGTAATGTCACGAAAATTTGGCAATTATAGCATACGCCGAAAAATGTGTACTGCATAATATTTCGCCAAATTTTAAGTGTAAAACGCATAATCGTTCCAATGTGGATGCTATCATATCAACAATATGATAAGGTTTTTGCAACTTTCGCTATTGTTGTGAGATTCTCATCACAGCCCCAGAGAAAGTAGTTGATATTATTGAGGTATCCCAGAACCACAAGCATTGCGAATTGTTACTGGAACTGTGAAAACTACCCCTGTTCTTGCAATGCAATTCCTAACTGACTTGGAACGTGTTCATCATTTTATTAAAAGAAAGGCGATTCTGCTGTACTAAAAACTTGTGCATTTACGTGGCAACTCTTTCTGGAGGAACCATAACAGTAAGTTCCCTAGAAATCTTAAGACTCAAATTGGCTCAATCCAAGCTGCTCAGAGAGAGTCCAATGCTTTAAATTTGCGTAGAGACTATTTAATTTTACTTCCTCCTACTTGTCCTATACATTATCTGAATTTGAATATAAATCTTGATCTTATTCAAAAAGTTGCTAAAAAGGAAATGAGTGATTTGCAACAAAGATCTTCCGCAATAGAGACTATTGAATTTCGCTATCCTGAAAATGAGTGCTTGCATGTTTTCACTGATGGTTCTATGTTAGAAGGAATACATTGTGCAGGAGCAGGTATCCATTGTGAGCTTTTCAATTTTTATTTACCAATGGGTCCTCTTTCCACAGATTTTGATGGTTAAATTGAAGATATTACAGTGGCTATCCAACAGCTATCGATTCGCAGTCACTTTTTTAAAAGATCGGTCATTTTGTCAGATTCGAAAAGTGAGCTTCAAACGTTTTTGAATAATCCAAATAGTTCCCAAAGTATTTTGGAATGCAGACTTTTGCTTAAGGCTCTGATACACAGAATTTCTTTCCAGTGGTACCCATTGTCGAATTTTGCGCAATGAAAAGGTTGATTCACTGGCTAAAAATGAGTCTTGATCGATTAATCGCCCTCTTTCATTTCATTCAACTAAAATGTTTGTTAACCTGACTCTCAAGAAGACTCTTACACAAGATATGGTTCAACGTGTGACGCACAAGAGATGGAAGATTTCGGGGGAGGAAAGAGCTGTTTCTGTTTTTCCAAGAAAGAGTGCCCCGTGAACTAATGGATTAGCCACTTATGTTCGGCATTTGTAAAAAAATAATAAATTCATTCAGAATAGAGTTTGTATAATATTATAGGATTATAAATAAGTAACAAATAAAATTTTGTTTATATAACATCAAGAACTCAACAATGTTTTTCTAAGAGTTCATCATTTATAGATCTATATGAAATATATTTAAAAAAGAGAGATTTGAAATTATGATATTTCTTGGAATCTCATGATAATAATTATAATATTTGTCCTAACTTGAGTGAGAAACTTCAAACTCTACAACCAATGTTTGATTAAGCCTCAATTAAATATAATTTCTGTTCTATAGTTTTTTGTAGACTGCAATAATCTATTAGATTTTTGCAAAGAAAACTAATTTATAACTGGCGATATATGTATATATATATATATATATATATATATATATATATATATATATATATATATATATATATATATATATATATATATATATATATATATATATATATATATATATTAATTGGCAAATATAGTTTCTATAAAAGAAAGCTCAATGGAATAAATTATCATATATTCGATCTTAAAAGATATTTGTCATTCGATTTTCCCTTGCACATTTGATGAGAAGAGATGGAAATTTTTCGCAGTTTTCTCCCTTGTATAACGTGAATGTATCACACTCTTTATGAGACACATTTCTGCATAATATTTTTTTCATATGATCAATTAGACTTAAGCTATCAGGAATAGTTTTGGTATTCAGTTCCGACTGAAAAAGAGATTCCAATTACACTACTGGCCATTAAATTTGCTGCACCAAGAAGGCGACATGCTAAAGACGTGAAATTTATAAGAAAGGAAGAAGGTGCTGTGATATGCAAATGATTAGCATTTCAGCGCATTCAGACAAAGCAGTCGCCAGTAGCGACATCTACATTGTGTTTAAATAAGGAAATTGTTCAGTCGGTTCCTCATACACCAATTGCATTTGCACGTTGTTGCCTGGTGAAAAATTGTTGTGATGCCTCGTGTAAGAAAGAGAAATGCGTAACAGCACGTTTCTGACTTTGATAAAGGTGGAATTGAAGTGTACCGGCAATGCGGTTTATCTTATCGCAGTATTTCTGCTCGCGTTGGTCGAGATCCAATGACTGTTAGCAGAATATGGAATCGATGGGTTCAGGACGGTAATACGGAACGCCATGCGGGGTCTCAACAGCCACCTATCACTAGCAGCCGAGAAGACAGGCATATTATCCGCATGGCCGTAATGGATCGTGCAACCACGTCAGGAGCCGTGAGTCAAGAAACGGGGTCGTGTGGAAGACAACAGGTGTTTGAACGAACAGTTCGACAACGTTTGCAGCAGCATTGACTCTCAGCTCGGAGACCATGGCTGCGGCTTTCCTCGACGCTGCGTCATAGACAACAGCGCCTTCAATGGTGTGATCAACGACGAACCTGGCTTTTTTTCTGATAAATCCAGGTTCTGTGTTTGATATGTGTTTTTATGTGTTTGTTATCATCATGATAGTCGCATCCGTGTTTGGCGGCATCGTGGTGAACGCTCAATGGCAGCGTTCATTCGTCATCGTCCTACTGGCCCATCACCTGGCGTGATGGTATGTAGTACCATTCGATACACGTCTCGGTCACCTCTTGTTCGCATTAATGGTGCTTTGAACAGTGCACGTTGCATTTCTGGTGTGTTTCGACCCGTAGCTCTACCCTTTATTCGAGCCCTGCGAAACCCCACGTTTCAGCAGGATAATGCCGGACCGCATGTTGCCGGTATTGTATGGACCTTCCTTAATACGGAACAAGTTCGGCTATTGCCCTGGCCAGCACGTTCTCCAGATCTTTCACCAATAGAAAACGTCTCGTTAATGATTGCCGAGCGACTGGCTCGTCACCAAACGCCAGTCACTACGGTTGATGAACTGTGGCATCGTGTTGAAGCTGCATGGGCATCTGTACCTGTACATGCAATCCAATCTCTGTTTGACTCAATGCCCAGTCGTATAACTGCTGTTATTACTGCCAGAGGTGGTTGTTATGGGTACTGATTTCTCAGGATCCATCCAGCCAAGTTTTTTGAAAATTTAATCACTTGTTATTTCTAGTCTAATATATTTGTCCAATAAATATCAATTTGTTATCTGTATTTCTTCCTGGTGTAACAATTTTTATGCCCATTAGTGTACTTTGATTGTTTGATACACTACTATTATTAATAATAGTTCATTTTCTCTTCATCAAGTATAAAAACCTGACAATTTTTTAAACATCATGCAGAATTTATTTCAAACACGTATGCATATTTGATATTTTCTTCTTGAAAATGTTATAAAATCTAAATTTTTGATTTTTTTTAACTATTATCATAGATTTAGGCAGTCAAATCAATATATAAATTTTATATATTGATTTGACTTAGGTTAATAACTATTTAGGTAAAATAACTACTTAGGTTATTGCATTAAAATGGTATTTTAGCTCATAAATTTTATTTTATTCTTTCAAAGTAAAGAAAAAGGGATGTAAAATCTTACGTTCACAATTAAATTCAGATAACAGAGTAATGTCTTACTATAAGGAATAATACAAAAAAAAATTTTGCAACTGTTTCACGAATAAATTTCAGTCGGCAAGTTTGATTTAAAGTTTACTTGCTTCACAATCCTCCATAAGCGAAAATTTCTCAAATTATTTGGTCAAATGCCAAAACTAAATTATGTCCCTTATAACTGGTGCTTAAAACATCGTTTGTTAGTAATAAAATATAATAATAAATTATCCTTGCGCACACATATTTTATTTCTTGTTTGGAATTAAAAAAAAAGAGATTGATTAAAAATTAAATTTCAGTGAAGTTGTCGATAAATACATTTTCTGATACACCAAAATATTAGATATTTTTACAGTTATTTGAAATAATAATTTTCTAATCTTCTTTTTTACTAGGGCGGCCCGGGCTGGTCAAGTCTTTCTTCAGAACACTCCTCTATTGTGTTCTCCGAAAGGCGACAATTCTCCAATTTGTAACTTTCAGCTCTTTGAAATCCTCCTCTACAGAATCAGTTCATATAAGTTTGGCCTACCCCTCTATCTCCTTGCAATGGGTCTATAATTAAAAATTCTTAAAGTGAAGACGAGGGGTCCATTGGTCAGGTATGGCCATCAAATCTCAAGCAACATATTTTAATATAATTAAAGGTGTCTGCTTCTCCTTAAAAAATCTGTGAAGCTTGTAGTTGTATCTGTGTCACCGAAGTCCATTCTCATTTACAGCATCAAAAATCTTTCTAAGGAATTTTCGTTCAAATATTACAATTTGATTTGACTGAGTCTTTGTTAGAGTCCAGATTTCGCATACATAAGTGAGAACAGGTCCTATGATGGTTTTGTATAGCGTGCTTTTTGTAGATCTTTTGATCAGTTTCGATTTTAAGATAGTCTCTTCTCCAAATAAGCTGCGATTAGCAGCAGAAATTCTTCTCTTTACTTAAGAACTTATGCCATCATGAGAATCAACTTTAGAGCCTAGATAGGTTTCGTCTGCATAAACGTCCTAGATAGGTTTCGTCTGCATAAACGTCCTAGATAGGTTTCGTCTGCATAAACGTCCTAGATAGGTTTCGTCTGCATAAACGTCCTAGATAGGTTTCGTCTGCATAAACGTCCTAGATAGGTTTCGTCTGCATAAACGTCCTAGATAGGTTTCGTCTGCATAAACGTTTTGAATCATGTTTTCTGCAGATGTTTTGAGCGAGCTGAATGCCTCTATTAGGGCACATTTTGTTCTTGAGATTAGATTTTGTTCTTCAGACAGACTTAGTGAAAATAGTGGCCCTTGTGATAATGCCAGTTTCGAGAATGATCCACTCGAGAGTCCAATTAAACAGAAGACACGTAAAGGTATCGTCCTCCCTCACTCTATCTTCAACTTCAAATTAGTCTGTGAGACTACCTGACAGCTTTATGCAAGAAAGGGTACGAATCAGTGTCTCTTTGATAAACAGCATATATTTACCTGCATACCTAGCTGTTGAAGAGCTTCAAGTAAGAATTCACGATCAACACTGTCATAGGTTTATTTGAAATCTATAAATAAATAGCAAAGATTAGTATTGAGGTCGCTAGCATTTACATGTGTTTGACGTTATCTCAATGGATATTTATAATTGCTTACAAAGTTTTCATTCGTAAATTTAATGACTCTAAGCGTTCGTGCCAGTTCGATAAACCACAACAAGAACAATAACAATATACTGAGGTAATGAATAAAACAGCAAAAGACTTACCACCACGTGCTCTGCAAGACCAAGTCTGTATAAAAGCTGATTATAGGAAAAACTTTAAACACGTTCTAGCTGCATAATATCTACTTTAATTTATTTACACACTTTTCTTATTATTTATAGATTGATAACTTAATACACAATTTTACAAAAGGTAAATACACCTAATAAAATATTTCAAACAAAAACAGGTCACAGTTACTCGCTCACCCAGCGACAGTTCCTTCCTTCTTTCACTACATTATTAACCCACGGAGACATTCTGTTGAGGAGGATTCTCGAGAAAGTTTTATAGGTGGAATTCAGAAGGATAATACCTTTGTAGTAACCACAGTTTGTAGGATCTCCCTTTTTGTGGATTGGACAGATAATGCCAAGGCTCTAATCAGAGTGCAGAGCTTCATCGTTCCAAATATATATGATAATTTTATAAATTTGTTAAATTAGTAATCTTTATCCATGCCTGTGGAATTCAGCTGAAGTTCTATCAGGACCAGATGCCTTGTTTACCTTTAACGTCTTAACAGCTAGTTGAAATTTTTCGCAAACAAGTGGAAATACCTGAATGTCTTGATGGGTTTTTTTTGGCACAGAATAGCTGCATTGACAGAATGAAAGTTGTTAAGGAGTTAAGAAAATTATTCTACACATTTCTGGCATATTTCAGTGGCGTAACTGGGAATTTCATTGTTGCGATTTCTGTAGATTGTGATTCTGGATTTGAAGTCTTTTTGACTATCGTTAATTATCTTGTAGAAAGCTCTGCTTTCGTTGCTACTTTTTAGACGCTCAGCATCCGTGAGGAGCTCTTCAAAAATAGTAGCATTTCCGCTTTGTGATTCCTTTTTTCATTTCTCCTGGATTTTTTGTAGTCTTTCACTGATCTTCTGGTGAATCTTTTCTGGTGTTTTTCTGGTAGCGGTAAGCTTTATTTTTAAGATCAGTTGCTACTTTGCACCTGTCATAAAACCAGACTTTTTTATGATTCTTCTATACTTTTTCTAAATCTTGATCAGCAGTGGTAAGGATAGCTTCTTTTACATGTAGCTATTTGTCTTCAATACCGATAGGGTCAAAAGGTTCACAATCTCGAATTTTGTAATTCAACTTTTCTACAAATTCTTCTCTAATCTTCAGACTGTTTAGCTTTGAGCAGATAAACCTGCCCTCATTTTTTTTTATGCTTGTTCTCGAATGTTGATATCTCTTATTTCAATCACAACCAGATAGTGGTCAGAATCGGCGTTGGACCCACAGAATGACTTAACATACAAAAGGCTGGAGAAGTGCCGAGCGTCAATAAGAACATGGCCAATCTGATTACAAGTAGAGCTATCGGATGAATTCCATGTCCTTTTATGTATGTTTTTGTGTTGGAAGATGGTACTTCTAACAACCATGTCACTTTCGGGTGCAAACATCAATAAGCCTGATGGCATTTTCACTGGAAATTGAGTGCAGGCTGTAATATCCAATTATAGGTCAAAAAACATTTTCTTTCTGAATTTGGTATTAATGTCACCCAATTGAAATTTGATGTCACCTCGATGACATTCGCAACAAAGGGCATCTAAATCGTTTTAAAAAAAAGATCCTTCAGCTCATCATTCTTTCCTCCCATTGGTGCATGAGCACATATTACACTGTCGTTTTGAAACACACCATTTATGCTAATTCTGCACATTCCATTTGTTTTCGCCTTGAAATATAAAACAATGTACTTAATTTTTTTTGTTTAGAACAAATATTGTACAAAAAACAAATTTTTGTAAATTACAACTGTAAAATACAGTGTAGTTTAAAATTTCCAAAACTCCTTCTCCATTCTAGCACACCTCTTGAGTGGCAAGAATGTCAAATCAGTAAAAATTTATTTGTTCATTTAGCTAATCGAGAGCCTTACTTCTATAATATGAAAGAACGTTCCAACATTCAAATCTCAAATCTTTTAAACATTTTCCAGGTCGACTCCTAGAAAGCAATCCGGTTTCATAACTTTGACGATTATTACAGGGTGGGGTATTCAGCTCAACCGCCAACCTGCAGGAGTAGTCCCCTATGTAATCCGCAGGGGTAGGGTGACCGGCTACACCAACGAAAACTGGGTACCCATTATAATCGCCTTTTACGATACGCATGGACAACGTTGGGATTAGATTCTTACTCCCTCCTCCCCCCACCTAGTCACAACCCACGAAATAATATTCTAATAATAGAAATAATTTCAGAGAATTCTTTGGAACATTTTTGAAGTTATAGAGTGGCCATAGTTAAATCATTATCTCTGGTTTTAAGTAAGATATTCAATCACCCTCTTCAGTGTGGATTGCGTAATGATTCAGAATTTATTTTAAATTGGAGGTCATGGTCTAGTTAAGTTGCATATGCAGAAAATGATGTTAGAGTGATAAAAAACCAAAATAAAACCTCAAAGATTAAATTAATGCCAGCTAAATTTCTTATGTCAATTTTTCAGCAAATGTATAACATAAATTGTAAAAAAAAAAAAAAAAAAAAAAAAATCTTACAAAATATTGATTTTTTTATTGCTGCTTCTTTCAATCAATCATTGTTAACTCATTGTGATCTAAAGATGAGTATATGTGGCATCAGCTCCTCTTTCTGAATAAAAATCCTTTAAATTGTTTTGCTATAGATGCGGAACCAAATACACCGGAATAGTAAAAATAAATTAACTTTCTTTATAACTACAGAAAGTTTAAAATTGCTATTGATCATTTTTAAAGTTTAATAAAAAATGCTCAGTACAATTATTTTAATTCAAATTGTTGCTTTATTAAAATTTGTCCTTTATAGTAAATAAATTGGAAATATTATAACGATAGACAATTCATTTATTATTATAATCTACTTTAATATTTTTATATTAACGTAATTCTAAATAGCATTTAAAGACGCTAATATGGGAATCACCATAATTCCAGGTACAATTATAGCATGCTGGACTTAAGCAATTTAATAAAAAATTATATAAAAGATTTTCTGATGTTGTTGAAAAATCCATTGTACATAATATTTAAGAAGTTAAGCAACTGTAAATTGTAAAATGAAATCTTAATTCGAATTTGAAAAATTTGGATTATTAGTACGAAAGAAAAAAGACATGTGTCATAACACTAAAAAAATAAAGCATTTCCCCCATTCATTTTGCTTTATTTACAATGCAAAAAAAAAAAATAAATAAATAAATAACTGTCAGAAGAGGGATTTGAACCCACGCCCACATTCGTGGACCAGAACACTCACACTCTGCTATCAGAGCAAGGAGATACCTTGAGTCTGGCGCCTTAGACCGCTTGGCCATCCTGACATGTCTGTCATGCTGTTTCAAAACAACAATTGTGTTTTTATCAGACTACCACGTTTTCTGAAAAGGTAAGATAACAATTATTTTTATTTTTAGATAACAGACAGTCTCACATTTTAAATGTTATTTACACTCGCATCGTGAAAATAAAGGATTTCAATCCCCTCAGAATATTCATTTATTTTTAGAAGGACAGCTTGCATCCAGTCAGATGCTTTATATATTTTGCTGTCAACTCATCTTTGTGAACCATGGCTCCCCAACACATTCAATAAAATCCTTTGTAAAATATTTCTGTTTTTTAAAAAATGCGATTAACTTTCTAGAATTCCTTGAAATATGGAAAATTTTTTTATTTGTGTTCAAAATTGTTTTATATAAAAATTTAAGAACATAAAGCTTTTTATTTGATATGTTTTGCATAATTTATATTATCAGAAACATAATATGTTTTTGATATTGATATGCGTAAATGATTAAATCTTGATTTCATAAAATGCAAAATTCTATTTAAAGATATATAGTGTGATAAATAAACTATTTTCACAAATAAATAGTTTTCATTAGCTCAATAATTTCCAATATTGTTGTCACTTTTCTTAACAACTTAATCACTATAATTTAAATCATTTTTCAGTCTTGCACTAGTAAAATGATGAAAATATATTGCAATGTCTTTTAGGAAATCAAGTAGTTTGAAATATTTAGTTAATATATATTTAGTAGTATTCACATAAATTTAAATCATAGAAAATCACTTTTGATTACTCATACCTTAAAATATCTGAAATATAATTTATAAATTAATCGACTTTAAATTTAATATCCGATCACGCGAAGTATATTACAATTATTGACTTCAAACTTATAATAAGCTTGCATATTTTATAGTGTTACAGGCTGTTTAATATTTTACTAGTAGATTAAAAGCCAAATATAATAGAATGCCTCTAAATTTTATACACAAATATATTCTCTGATACTAATTTAGATTTGAGAAATATTTTTGAATTATTTATAATCATTTATTACGGCTTACACTGTATAGTTTAATAAAATACGATGTCAAAAAAAGCAAGTCTTCAAGAATTAAAAATTTTCTATTATTTACTCCTATATCTAATAAAAATTTCGATGGTTAGAAATTGACCATTTATAGTGAATTTAGAATAACTAATAATTATCATGTAAATACATAAATTAACAGAAAATATATAAATTTTATTATAATCTCCAGATAAATTACCTAAATACATTATTAAAATCTATAAAAAATCATTCGAAAACATTATAAAACTATATGTTAACAAACTCTCGAATGCTATGCTAATAAAAAAACAAGAAAAAATTCACTTATATAAAATATTTGAACTTTTTTAGCTGTTAATATTATAAAATTAGTTTTACTATAAGAAATCATTTTTTTAATAACAATTTTTTTATGTATGAGAAAGTTAACTTTAAACAGTTTCTTTACAAATACAGGAAAACAAATTTGTTTTTTTTTTAAATTTATAATATTTAAGGCTTTAAATGTCAATTGTAAATTCAAATATTTTTTAAATAAAAATAAACTCTTTTCTCAATACTTTACAAAGTTATTGCTCGAATGTTTTTTTTTAAAGGAATATATAGGGTTTATTGAAAAGATCGGTCGATTTTGGAATAAAACAAATTGCAAATTTTCCGAAACGTCATTAAACTTCATTAAATTATATATTTAGAATTATTAATGACTTTTTGCCAGTATGAGCGCAATTTGCAAATCTTATTTTTGAAAAACGTTTCAAATTTTCTTGCGAAAAATTGAAACCATGCTTGAATAATAACTTCATTATTTTTGAATTTTTTGTCTTTCAAAAAGTTCTGTAAAGACAAAAACAAATGATAATTGGAGGTTGATAAGACAAAAGAATATAGCGTATGGAACAGAATATCCCAGCCTTGTTTTCATGCTTTTTATTGAACTGTTTTTTTGGGATGCTCCCTTTAAATTATCCATTTGCTGACAATTCTTTTCCGTGAATTGAGCTTCTTATTTAATTTGAAGTGTTCATAATGTAATGATCCTCAAATGTCCCACCCTATACAAATTATTCTCTTGTTTAGAATTAAACTTTTTTTAGAGATCGAAGGGCTAGGTTTTCAACACAATATATCCTTTTCCTTACGATGTTTTTGTAGATAATCCATTTATCATCCCCAGTTATCATCTGCTTAAAACAATGATCGATTTGTACCAAACAAGCAGAGACAGGCATACAATTATTTTATCATCAAAATTCTTATGACTTAAATTATATCGAACCCATTTTGACTATTTCCACACCAATCTTATCTTCCGAATTTGTTCCAAAATAGTTTGCTGAGTTAAATATAGCTTTCTGCTGTCTCGGATGTTGCAATATAAAGATCTTTGTCTCTATAGTTTCTAACAACATTGTCATCGATCAATGGGCGCTACTTTCGTGTAGACCTTATATTTTAAGAATGTAATATAAGATTTAAATAAATTTTGTTTTTAACTTATATATAGTTTGTTGAATAATAATGTCAATACTATATTTTATATACACTTTTTAAGTTTGTTGAGTAAATTTCTGTATCGAATTAACATGTATTTTTTAAAAAAAAAAAAATGAATATTTTACATTTCTCATTCTATTAACAATGTATCATGTTTTACTTCGTTTAGCTTGTACAGTAGAATTAATAACTACAGATGAGTTACACCACATTAATTCAATTCCGGCCAACTTGTCTAGTAGTCAGCGTACCTGAGTACGGATACGGAAATCCTGTGTTCGAATCCCGGTTCAGGCATGAATGTACCTTCTCTCTCTATGTATACTGTCTTTGTCCTTTCCTTGTGTGTGAATGAGGTGTGAATGGGTGCCTACCCTTTAAATGGGTCATTGTGGCATGTGTGTGTACTCAAGAAGTCGGACTCCACTCGAAATGCGGTTCAGTTAAAAAAGTGGAGCAGTGTACCACAATTTGCCAGCCTACCTGGCACACGAAAACAACAGCATTTAACTCAATTAAAAAAAAGCAATCGGTAATATTCTATCTTAATATACGATATTTGTTTAATAACTGATTTTATTTGACTGAATCAAAAACCTAATTTCAAAGAAATAGACTCTTTTGAAGAAAAAGAAACGAAAAAAATATAGTCAAACACAGGAAATTTAAAATTTTCATCCCACATTAAAAAATAAGAAAAAGTGTACATTTGTACAAGTGTCATCATATAATTTTTTGCTCTTATTTTATAGTCAGAATTTATTTGAAAAAGTATTTTTTCATAATTTTACGGTACATTTTTTGTTAATTTAAAAAAAAAATGTGGATAACCACTTTAATATAATCTAACACTTTTATTAAATGATTTTTAAGGCATTCGAAAGATGCAATCGTTATTCCAATCTTTTTAATCGTCGATAATAAAAATTAAATTTTCTTATATCAAGATAGTTTAATTTTATATTAGAATATTCAAATATGATTTTGATACATTAAATAAAATTGCAAGTTTTAAAGTATTGTTATTAAACAAACTAATGACTCCAAATTTTGAAAACAAACACAATTAATTAACAAAGGAACAAAAAATTACAATGTAGTCATATTTGGGTTCGCTCACAACTCTCGCGCCTGCGTAGCGCACCAAAGTCAGTATCAATCTCCAAAAGAAAACGCAGCTTCTACAGACTGCTCCTGGCCCCAACGGTCTCCCTCCTCACCCTTCCAATCAAAGCTCTTGAAATCTCAAGTGCTGGCTATGAGACATTACAGTACAATTTAATGAAAATCTACCCTACATTTCATCGTCTTATCTATTCACTTTATTCCTCACGCATATTTTAAAATGCGTTTTTTAAAAAAAATTTTTATTTTTATACATTATTTTATAAGTATTTCACTCCTACAATATTTTGAATATTAAATTCATTTTGTATATAAATTGTACATTTTTTATTTAAATAGTTTGAAAAAAAAAACAAGTAAAATTTAGTTTTTAAGTAAAAGATAAATCAATTTTTTATTTGCTGAATTTTTAATGAAATTTTCTAAATTACTTATAATGATACCTAATCAATGAAACGTAATAAATATAAGTTAAATTAAAAAATATTCCAATTTATATATATATATTTTATATACCGAGTGAACCAAAAGTTCGTGAAAATTTTAAAAATTCATAAAAAAAGAAGAAAGTAAGATAAAGAAGTGCGGTTTGGAAGAAAAAGCTCACAAGTTAGTCGGATTTTTTTTTTTTTTTTTTTTTTTTTTTTTTAATGCAGCAAAAAATGTTTTAGTTAAACACATTAACGAATTTTAGTTGACCGAACCACAATGAACGGTATGCTCCATTCATTTATTCTGATAGTAAAAGTTGTTCAATATGGCCTCCAGTACATTGTACGACACAACTAAGGCCACTCGCAACGCCCGTTACAGCTGAATGCAATATGTCGGAATGAATTGTAGAATGCTCACGACAGATGGAATCTTTGAGTTCGGCCAATGTTGAAGATGAACGGTACACACGTGATTTAAAATAGCCCCACAACCAGAAGTCGACCGGAGTAAGGTCGGGTGATCGTGGAGGCCATGCGATCTTGCAACCTCGACTGATCAGTCTCTCTTCACCAAAGGTACTCAAAAGGAATCGTTTTACTGGATTGGCATAATGTGGTGGTGCGCCATCCTGCATAAAGTTTATTACAGATAACACACCTCTTTGATTTAATGCGGGCACGACTTTGTCACGCAAAAGAGTGAGGTAACGCTTAGCGGTTACTGTGCACGTTTTCCAGCCCAATCTGGGACACGGTTCTTCAAACAAGAAAGGTCCGACAATGAAAGATGAAGTGAAGCCACACCAGACTGTCAACTTGGCTGGATGCAGAGATTTCGTCGTGTATTCACGAGGGTTAGATGTTGCCCATATACGAGTGTTATGGGTGTTGACATCCCCGTGTAGTGTGAAGTGCGCCTCATCCGTCCAGAAAACGTTGAAAAACCCCTGAGGGTCGTTCTCGATTCTTGCCATAGCCCACTCGGCAAATGATTCCTGCATAGCTGTGTCTCCCGGTTGTAACTCCTGCAGTGACTGCAGTTTGTAAGGATAGAGATGCAATATCCCGTGTAGGATACGTCGAAACGATGATTGAGACACATCCAATATTCTTCCAGCTTCGCGAGCACTGCTACTCCCAACGGATGATTCCGCCGCTAAACCATTCATTGTGGTTTCCACCGCAGTAATTCGGCTCTCCGCCAACGAGGGTTTTCCACTGCGTGGCCGATCCTCCAAAGAGCCAGTTTCCTCGAACCTCTTGACAAGATTGACTATTCCAGGGCATGAGATGGGGCCTTTCTTCGTCTTCAGTCCTTTCGTCGTGCGAAATTTTAGCAACGCAATAGTTGCTGACTCTCCGTTCAAATAGAACATCTTCACCAAAAGCGCTCGATCGGGTAATGATAACATTCTGAAAGCGAATGAGAAATTCTCGAGTATCATAGCCTTTTATCGCAAGATTAATTTGCATAATTGGGCTAAATCTCTTGATGTCAGCGCCATCTATAGGTGACTTTTTTAACTAAAACATTTTTTGCTGCTAAAAAAATCCGACTACTTTGTGAGCCCTTTCTTGCAAACTGCACTTCTTTATCTCACTGTCTTCTTTCTTTATGAATTTTTAAAATTGTAACGAACTTTTGGCTTATCCGGTATATATATATATATGTGTGTGTGTGTGTGTATATGTATGTATAAACTCTAAATAATTGTATTTAATGTTCTTATACGCATTTATAAGTCTTTAAACTTCGGAAATTTTGATGAAAAGCTAATTACTTTATTTGATATTTGGAAAACTCTAATTCTATATTGAATCTTTTTTAAAGAATATTTAATTTTTTTTCTTCATTTAAAAATAGTAATTTGATGGATTATATATGTATATATAATTTGATACAAAGATTTTTATTATTTTTAAGATTTATAATCGTTTCATCAGGTGCATACTTTAAAAACATAACGCTTTTCGCAGTCGGTAGGAATCGAAACTACGCGGGAAGATCCCAATGGATTTCTAGCCCATCGCCTTAACCACTCGGCCACGACTGCTACACGTATACTTATCACATTATTTTAAGTATAAAATTTAGTCTATTATTAAAACGCTGTGTATAAGTATATTTATTATAAAGTCCCGACAATTAGGCCATTCTTTTTATATGCCGAAAAAAAAGTCACAGTATAATTTTTTGCCAAATATGTAGTGGAAAACGCATAATCGTTCCAAAGTGGATTTAATCATGTCATTAATATGAGAATGTTTTTGTAACTTCCTAGTTGCATGTTTTTATGTTTTACTTTATATATTTATGACTTTTGCTTATAACTTTGATCAAGTCTCATGAATAATATAGTCAAGACATAATTTTCCAACAATCAGATTTTTTATTTTTAAATTAAGCTGAAGCGTTTGTTTATAGTTAAAGCATTTATTTCCTTAATTCAATCATGAATTAAAGCTGAATTTTTGTATTGTTAGTGTAATTATATTGCCATTTTGTATAGTTAAATTTGTAATTATGCGAAAATCTCATGTTTTAAGTATATAATGTTTTTAAGTATAAAAAGCAGAAAACTTTAATACCTAGATTTAAATATTAGAATTAATATGCAACTAAATTTATTAATAAATAAAAAATGTGCTTTTTCTTAAAAATAGATAAATTGAAGAGTCTATTTTTCTAAAAGAGTCTTTTAAATATATTCTTGATTGAGATATCATAATTAAAAGCAATATTTCTGAAAAATTCTAATAAATCATTTTAATGTCAATAAATTAAATCAAATATACACAACTATTATCTGATTACTGCTAAATTAAAATAGTTCTTCAAAACTTTAAAATTTAATTGAAAAAAGAAATTAATTATTATTTATTCGGGAAATGTATCAAATGCAGCGTAATTTGAAAACTTATTTAAAGAGTCCCTATTTAATCAATAAATTTAAATGTTGCTATTAAAATGCGTTTTTTAAAGGCTGAAACTATTCCTCTTGAATAATTTGAAATATTTTATCTAATTAATTTATTCCTGGTTTTAAAATCAAATTTAAACATTAAAATTGCTTTGCAAGAGTGTAATTGGTCATGAAAAATATCATGTAAAATTGTAACTCTTTCGTCGCTTGCATATTTCATCATTCTATAAAAATTTGAAAAATGAAAAACAAATGGTTTGCCAATATAAATCCAGAAAAATGGATTTTGAGTGTCAAACCGCATTCTCTCTTCTAGCGATACATACTGTATCATAAAAAGTAATAAACTTTTTAAATGTAGAAAAAACTACCAGCTACTGACATTCATGAATTTATTCACAATAATATTTAAAATTATATGATTATAAATCTGTAAGAATCAAAATTTTTTACTTAAAATATCAAGTACTGCTTAGTGTTTACCTAAGATTTCATCATTTATTGAGCTATGTGAAATACATTTACATTTTATTATTATTAATTTATAAAGAGACACAGTTTAATATTATTATACATCTTTGAAAAAATCTTAATATAATAATTATAATAATTCTCCTAACTTGAGTAAAAGAGTTTAACCACTATATCATATCTTTGATTAAGCCCTAATTAACGATAGTTTCTATACATTATTTTTTTGTAAACCATGAAAACATATTACATTTTAGTAAACAAAATATATTTTATAATTGATTATTTAAAATGAAAATATTATTTATCTTTTAATCGGCAAATATTTGTCATTTTGTCGCCAAAGTTTTTCGGTTGTGTTTGAAAACACAAAATGCTGCAAAAAACACTTTGCAATGATACAAAATTAAAAAAATGGATAAAAAATTTTAAAATCAAATGTTTATTACCATATTCAACATTAGCCTGGCGCCAAATTGGCGAGAAGCCAAAATGCACCCTAAAATGTAGCCTAACTGTTCTGTCACTTAATTCTCTTTAGCTGTTAATATTATAATTTAATAATGATGACCGTCAAGATAGATTCATACTGAAATAAAATGTAACTATTGTGTTACTGCATTAAAATGATGTTTTAGTTCATAGAGATTTTATTTTATGCTTTGAAACTTACGAACAAGTGATTTTAAATCCTGGGTGTTCACTAGTTAATTCATTTAACAATAATTTCTTACTATAAGGTAAAATCGAAAATAACAATTTTGCAACTTTTTCACCCGGAAAGATGAATTTAAAGTTTCTTTGCTAATCAAAAATTTCTTTATATTACTCTGCAAATGAAAAAACTAAATTATATCACTTGAAACTGGAAATTATAAAACAACGTTTAAATTAGTAATAAGATATAATAAAAAATTATCACTTGCACACACATAATTTATCATTTATTTGGAATTAAAAAATAAATAACATATTAAAAAATGAAATTTCAGTGAAATGGTCGAGAAATACATTCCTTTTCTTATCCACCATGAAAGACAATAAATATTTTCACAAATACTTGAAATAATAGATTTCTAATATTAAAAATAGTTTCAGAAAATTGTTTTGAATATTTCTGAAGGGATATTTCTAGAGTGGTCAGTGAAATGATTATCTCTGGCTTTAAAAGTTCAATATTCAATCACCACTTTCAGTGTGGATTTCGTAATGATTCAGAATTTATATTAAATTATAGGTTATGGTCCACTTACGTTTCGTAGGCTAAACATGATGTTCGAGTGATATAAAACCTAAATAAAACTTCAAGAATTAAATTAATGTCAGCTAAATTTCTTCTATCACTTTTCCAGTTTCAAATGTAGAACATAAATTGTAAAAAAAAAAAATAGTTATAATAATAATAAATGAAAAAAATTTTAAAAAAAATAAATAAATAAAAATTAATAATAATAAATAAATAAAAACTTACAAAATATTTATTCTTTTATTGATGTTTCTTTCAATGAAGCATTTTTAACTCATTGTGCTCTAAAGATGAGTAAATCTGGCAACAGCTCCTCTTTTTTAACGAAAGTCCTTGATATTATTTTTCTATAGGCAAGAAACAAATTAACTTTTTTTATAACTACACAAATATTAAATATACTATTGATCATTTTTAATAATTAATAAAAAATACACGGAACACTTATATTACTTCAAATTGTTGCATTATTAAATTTGGTTTCTTATAGTACAATAACAGCATACCAGGCATAAGCAAAACTAATAAAAAATTATGTTAAAGAGGCTTATGTTGTTTAAAAATATGTTGTACACAATTTGAAAGAAGTTATGTAACTGTTAATAATAAAATGAAATTTTAAGTTGAATTTCAAAAATTAAATATTCAGTGCGAAAGAAGAAATATATATATAAAATAACGCTCAAAAAATAACACATTTCCCAAATTCATTTTGTTTTATTTACGATAAAAAATCAACTGTCAGAAGTGGGATTCGAACCCACGCCCACAATCGTGGACCAGAACACTCATACTCTGCTATCAGAGCAAGGAGACACCTTGAGTCTGGCGCCTTAGACCGCTCGGCCATCCTGACATGCAGCATTGCTGTTTCAAAACAACAATTTCCGTTTTATCAAAGTAACACGTTTTCTGATAAGGCTAGATGAAAAAATCACTTATCTTTAAAGAGTGAGTCGTTTTGAATGTTATTTATACTCGCTTAGTAGTTTAAGGATCTCAAACCCCTCAGAATATTAGGACCTACTAGATTTTAGAAGGAAAGCTTGCATCTTGTCAGACGCTTGTATTTTGCTCTCTCCGTCTCTGTCAATTTATCTTTGTGGAACATGGCTCCCGCAAACATTAAGGCCCTGCTAGACTTCCGTTGAGGAAAATCGAATGCTATGTTAATCCTATGGTTAATATTTTAAAGTGTCACAAGAGCTATTTTCATGATAGAAACTTCTGGTTTTTTGGAAATTACGAAAAACACAACTACTGTCACCTGGACGTCAATTTTTAGCGTTTAAAATTTTCGCAAAAAATTTAAAATGTCAAAATATTTCTACACGAGAAAATTTCAATTAAATTCTAATTTCATTGAGGTTGTAGAAAATTCTTTTTAAAGATATTTACTTTTTTTCAGCGTACATTTATAAAATGAATATTTTTGTTTATTTTATGCTAAAAACATTTTTGATTGCATCAATATTTCTTTAGGAATTTGGATTTGAAATCAAACTTATTCTCATTTCTGAAAATCCATCTCTATACAACGCCCCCTTATGAAGCTGAAAAATTTTTAACGCCAAACTTGGCTGATTTTCGACTGCTCTACGGTAACCTAAAGTAGGGGAAGTTTCTGGGAAAAACTGCTCCCCATATGATTCCCGCTGTTTTAAGATGGGGTTGGGAAACACTTCCAAATCGAGCAAGACTAATTAGTTTGCAAAGGGGATGCTATTAATTTTTTAAAATTCCTTGAAATTGAGAAAGTTTTATAATGTTTTCAATATTGTTTATAATACAATTTAAAAAAAATGGAACTATTTATATAATAGGTAAAGATGTCTATTATTTACATAATTTATATTATAATAAACATAATAGATTTTTGATATTGTTATGTTAAAATGATGAGATCTTGATTTCACAAAATGCAAAATTCTTCTTGAATATATGTACTGTGATAAATAAACTATTATTACAAAAAAAATATTTCGTTGGCATTATAATTTGCAATACTAATGTCATTTTTTCTTAACACTATAATTATCATAATTTAAATCATTATTCAGAGTCTTTCACAAGTAAAATGATAAATATATATAGCAATGCTTTATAGAGAATGTAAAGTCTCATATTTATTTGAAATATTTTATCAATATTTTTAGTATTATTCACATAAATTTTAAATTTAAATCAAATATATAGCATTATTGATAATTCATACCTTAAAAAAATCCGAAATAAATTTTATACATTAATCGGCTTTAGCGCTAATATTAGATCACGCGAAATATGTTACAATTATTGACTTCAATCTTTTAATAAGCATGCATAATTTATAGTGTTACTGGTTATATATTTTACAAGTAGAAAAAAAAAGCCAAATATAATTGAATGCCTGTAAAATTTATACACAAATATATTCTCTGATACTAACTTAGATGAGAAATATTTTTGAATTATTTATAATCATTTATTACGGCTTACACTGTAAAATTTACTAAAATATTATGTCAAAAAAAGCAAGTATTGAAGAATTAAAAATTTCCGAATGCTTACTTCTATGCAATAAATTTATCGATGGCTAGAAATTGACCATTTACAGAGAATTCAAAATAACCTATTAAACTTCTTGGAATTGAAATTTTATTCATAATTAAAATTTATAAAATAAAAGAAAAACTACTTTTTAAACTCAGATGAAATACCTAAATACATTATAAAAATCTATGAAATAATCATTCCAAAACAATTGTTATAAAAAAACAAGAAAAAATTCACTTATATAAAATATTTGAACTTTTTGATCTGCTAATTTTATAAAACTATAATGCTTAAAAATACTTTATTGATTTGGTAAAAAACTTATTTGATATAATTTAGGTCTATAAGAATTAACTATTGTTTTTTTTATTTGTTACTTATGAGTTAAATTAATATTTTAGAAAAATAACCGAAACTATTAAATGAACCTTTTTATTATTTTTTGTTCTGGTGTTTTCAAATTTTTATGTTTAAAAATGCTTGGAAATAAAAGTTGACTTTTACAAACGATATAATTTATATCGAATTCAATTTCAAAACAACGTGTTAGTTTTTATGAATATTTGGCTCTCTTAAGAAAAAAGAAAAATTGGTTTTCATTTTTGAAATCACGATTTTTTAATTACAATTTTTTTTATATATGATTAAATTAATTTAAACAGATTCCTTACAAATGCGGGAAAAACTATTTGAATTTAATTTGTAATATTATTTAAGGCCTTACACACACACACACATATATATGTGTGTCTAAATAACATAGCGTTTGGAATAATAAGTCTAGATAATATAGCGTATGGAACAGAAAAACCCAGCCTAGTTCTAAAATCTTTTGATGAACTTTTTTCTTGGTGTTCTCCCTTTAAAATGTCGAATTGCCGAAAATGCTTTTCCGAACTAAGCTTTTTATTCAATTCTTTATGTTCATAATGTATTGATTCTCAAATGTCCCACCCTATACAAATCATTCTCTTATTCAGAAATAAACATGTTTTAGAGTTGGAAGGGCTTACCAGCACAATATATCCTTTACTTTATGACGTTTTCGCAGATAATCCACTGTTCATCCCAAGTTATCATCCGGTTAAAAAAGGGTTCAATTTTGTTCAAACAAAGAGACAGACATATAATGCTTCTTCTGACTTAGTTCATGTGGCACCCATTTTGACTATTTCCACACCAATCGTATATTCCGGATGTTGTCCGAAATAGATTGCTGAGTTAAATTAAGATTTCTGCGATCTCTGAAGGGTCAGAAAAGGTCTTTTTCTCTATAATTTTTAATAATATCGTTATCTATTAATAGACAGAATTTTCCGGTAGACCTAATATATTTTTTTCTTTTGTGTAGTGCCAGCTTACCTGGCATGGACGCGCTTTTCCATATTTCCAACTGAACTGAATTTCGGAATGGAATCCAACTTCTTCAATAATCACTTGACGTAAGTACCCGTAGCTAATAGAGTAAGAATATAATATACAATACAAATAAATATTTTCTATAAGCTTTCTTATGTTTTTAAATTGTACGTAATTTTTTCAATAATATTGTTAATACGAAATTACTTTTATTCTTTCCTAGTTTGTAAAGTAAGTTATTTTTCTTTTTCTTTTTTAAATCAAATTTTCATATTTTTTTAAAAAAAATAAATATTTTTCATTGTATTAAAAACGTACTATGTTCTATTTCTTCTAGCTTCTAAAATAGATTTAATTAATTTATACCACATTAATTTAGTTCCATCAGGATTATAAAGGAATCGGTATTATTCTTTTGGAATTTCATTTCCAAAGGCAGGGCAATTACAAGGAATAACACAAATAAAACACATGAAAAATGACAAAATAGACATGAGACGAAGACGGGACAGATGAATACACTACTTAAACTGCTTTCGGCACTGTTTAAATGGCCGGTGCATTCTGTAAAATGTATAGTAATTATGTAGCATCGTAATATACGGTGTTTCTATAATAACTGATTTTACCTGAATAAATGGAAAAGCTAGTTTTAAAGAATCAGACTACAAGATGCACGTTTTGAAGAAAAGAAAAAAGAAACATAACTTGTCAATCACTGAAAAATTTAATTTTTCACCAAAAGTGTACATTCTTGAATAAGAATAATCATATAATAATATTTACTCTTATCTTTTAATCATAATTTATTTGAAGAAGTATTTTTTATACTTCAGTGGTAAATCTTTACGTAAGTATTTAATGCGTGAAAATCCATTCTAGAATTCATCGTATTATCTTGTCACTATCTTGCGTACACATATAATAAAATAAAGTTTTTTTTACATTCTTTCATTACATTATATTATTTTCTTCATTTATTTTTAAATTAATTCTCCTACATTTTTTTCAGATACAATATTTTAAATATTTAATTCTTTTTGAATATAAATTGCAAATTTTTCATTTAAGTTTTTTAAAAAATAAAACTAACCAGGAAAATTTACCTTACAATTTTAAAAATTCGACTTTTTATCTGTAGAATTTTTATTGAATTTTTTAAAAATTTTTTTAATGATTCCTAATTAAGGATACGTAATAAATGAATTAAAATAACATTTATTGCAGGAATTTCAGCAAAATAGTATAATTTTTCAAAAATTGTACTTAGAAGCTAAAAAGTTGTTCTGAGTTAGTTTAAATGTTATATCGAATAAAGTATTTAAATATAATGTATGTTACATAAACAATTGTGTATTAAACGATCTTATACGAACTTATAATTCTAAAAACTTCGAAAATTTTGATATCAAGCTAGTTACTTTTTTTAATATTAGGAACACTAATTCTATTGAATCTTCCTAAAAAAATATTTAATCTTTATTTTTTAATTTAAAAATACTAACTGTTTGAAGGTTTTTATGCATAAAAAACTGATGTAAACATTTACATTATTTGTTTTAATTGTAATGGTTTTTTCAGGTGAACCTGCGGCAAAAAAGTGATGACGCAGTCGGTAGGATTCGAACCTACGCGGGAAGATCCCAATGGATTTCGAGTCCATCGCCTTAACCACTCGGCCACAACTGCTGCACGATGCTTAAAACATTATTTTAAGTATAAATTTACAATCTATTATTAAAACAGCATTGTGTTTAAATGCACTTTTTATGGAGTAATGTCACAATAATTTGGCAATTATGGCATACGCCAAAAAAAAAAAAAAAAAAAAAAAGTGCACTGCATTTTATTTCGCTAAATTTTAAGAATAAAACGCATAATCGCTTCAATGTTGATGATATCACATCAAAAATATGAGACGGTTTTTGCAACTTTATAGTTGCAAGTTTTTGCGTTTTACTTTTATATTTATGACTTTTGCTAAAATATCTTTGATCAAGTCATATGTATAGTATATTCTTGAGATGCAATTTTCCAAAGATGCGAATATTCATTGTTAAATTATTCTATAGCTTTTGTGTATATCGTTAAAGCTTTTATTTCCTTAATTCAATCACGAAGGAATGTTGAACGCTTGCATTGATTTCCTAAATTATTAGTCATATTTTATTGCCATTTTGTATTGTTAAGTTTGTAATTATGCGGAAAACTCTTGTTTTAAGCACATTATTTGTTAATCCAAAACGTTGAAAATTTTAAGCCCTTGGTTTAAATATTGATATTAATATGCAATTCCAAATTGATTATAATAAATAAAAAATTAATTTTTTCTAGAAAGAAAATATAGTGAAGTTTTTTATGTAAAAGAATCTTTTAAATCCAATCTCAATTGAGAAATGTCATAATTAAAAGTAGTATTTTTAAAAAAATCCAGTAAATCATATTGATGACCATAGAATTAAATTAAACTTATACACCTGCCAAATGAATATTGCAAAAATAAACTAATTCTTCCAAACACTAAAATATATTTAATTAAAAAAACAGAAAAATAAGAAAAATAATTGTATTAAAACTCATTCAGGTGTTTCTAATGCACTGTAAATAGGAAATTTATTTAAGAGTCCCTAAGTTTAATCAATAAATTTAAATGATGACATTAAAATATACGCGCGCGTTTTTCAAAATTTGGAATTTTTAATCTTAATTTTTGATATAATTCATCGAATTAATTTTTTCCTGGTTTAGGAATAAAAGGAATGAAAAACAAAAGGTTTGCCAATATAAATCAAGAAAAATAGATTTTGAATCTCAAGCAGCATTCTTCTAGCAATTGACACTATATCACACACACAAAAAAAGATTTAAACTTGCGTACTATAAAAGAAAGCCACAAGCTAATGACACTCTATTCATTTATTTGTTCAGAATTTGAATGGATTAGAAATTTCTTAGCTCAGCGTTTTTCTGCTGTTAGATATGGCTGTGGAATTTCTGGTTTTAAACAGACTGAGTCTGGCCTTCCTCAGATTACGATTATTAGCTCGATTCATTTTAATGTTTTTATCAACGATTTACCGAATACTTAAGCACCGTCGGTGGATTCTGCCCTTTCCGCTGATGAATTGGTTATCTGGAGCAGTGCTTCAACAAAGAACCAGGATTGGTTGAATCAGATCCTCAATGGCGCCCAGATAGAACTGGTGAGCTGGTGCCTAAAAAATGGTATGATGGTGAATCGGGGTAAAACCACTTGTCAGTTCTTCTTTCTGAATAGACAGCCTTTTATGCCCCGAGTTTGACATATAAACGTGTAGATATTCAATAAAATTATTCTACTAAATACTTAGGTTGCACTCTCGATCCTCGTTTAAATTGGAGAAATCATGCAGAAAATCTGAAAAATAAAGCCGTTAGAAGACTTTCTGTCTTGAAACGTTTGGTTGGCTCGAGGTGGGGTGCAACTAAGAGGCATTGTTAACTACTTACAAATTATATATCCATCCAATTATTCACTATTGTTGTGAGATTCTCATCATAGCCCCACAGAAAGTAGTTAATTTTCTTTAGGTATCCCAGAACCACAAGCATTGCGAAATGTTACTGGAGATGTGAAAACTACCCCTGTTCTTGCAATGCAACTCCTAACCGACTTGGAACGTGTTCATCATTTTATTAAAAGAAAGACGATCCTGCTGTACCAAAAACTTGTGCGTTTACCTGGCAACGCTTTCTGGAGGAACTATAACCATGAGATCCCTAGAAATCTTAAGACTCAAATTGGTTTAATCCAAGCTGCTCAGAGAGAGTCCAATGCTTTAAATTTGAGTAGAGACTATTTAATTTTACTTCCTCCTACTTGTCCTATACATTATCTGAATTTGAATATAAATCTTGATCTTATTCAAAAAGTTGCTAAAAACGATATGAGTGATTTCAACTAAGATCTTTCGCAATAGAGACTATTGAGTTTCGCTATCCTGAAAATGAGTGCTTGCATGTTTTCACTGATAGTTCTATGTTAGAAAGAATACATGGTGCCGGAGCAGGTATCCATTGTGAGCTTTTCAGCTTTTATTTACCAATGGGTTCTCTTTCCACAGCCTTTGATGGTGAAATCGAAGCTATTACACTGGCTATCCAACAGCTATCGATTCGCAGTCACTTTTTTAAAAGATCGGTCATTCTGTCAGATTCTAAAAGTGCGATTCAGACTTTTTTGAATAATCCAAATAGTTCCCAAAGTATTTTTAAACATCCAAATATTTCCCAAATAGTTTCCAAAGTACATTTGCTTAAGGCTCTGATATACAGAATTTCCTTCCATTGGTACCCATTGTGGTATTTGGCGCAATGAAAAGGCTGGTTCACTTGGCTAAAAAGGGAGCCTTGAGAGATCAACGCATAAATAGCCCTCTTTCATTTCATTCAACTAAATTGTTTGTTAACCTGACTCTCAAGAAGACTCTTAAGCAAGATATGGTTCAACGTGCGACGCACAAGTGATGAAAGATTTCGGGGGAGGAAAGAGCTTTTCCCGTTTTTCCCAGAAAGACTGGGGTTGGGCTTTTTAGAGTTATATATTTAAAAAAGAGAAGTTTGAAATTATTATTCTTTGAATCTTATGATAATAATTATATTATTTGTCTTAACTTGAGTGAAATACTTCAAACTCTGAAATCAATCTTTGATTAAGCCTCAATCAGATATAATTTCTGTACTATAGTTTTTTGTAAACTGCAATAGTCCATTAGATTTTTGCAAAAAAACTAATTTATAACTGTCTCTCTCTCTCTCTCTCTCTCTCTATATATATATATATATATATATATATATATATATATACATACACCATTAAAATTGCTACAACAAGAAGGCGACATGCTACAGACGTGAAATTTATACGAAAGGAAGATGGTGCTGTGATATGCAAATGATTAGCTTTTCAGCGCCTTCAGACAAAGCAGGCGCCAGTAGCGACACCTACATTGTGTTTAAATAAGGAAATTTTTCAGCCGGTTCCTCATACACAAATTGCATTTGAACGTAGTTGCTTGGTGAAAAGTTGTTGTGATGCCCCGTGTAAGAAGGAGAAATGCGTACCAGCACGTTTCTGACTTTGATAAAGGTCGAATTGTAGCGTACCGGGATTGCGGTTTATCTTATCGCAGTATTGCTGTCGCGTCGGTCGAGATCCAATGACTGTTAGCAGAATATGGAATCGATGGGTCCAGGAAGGTAATACGGAACGCCATGCGGGATCTCAACGGCCACCTATCACTAGCAGCTGAGAAGACAGGTATATTTTCTGCATGGGCGTAATGGATCGTGGAACCATGTCACGAGCCGTGAGTCAAGAAACGGGGTCGTTTGGAAGACAACAAGTGTCTGCACGAACACTTCGACGACGTTTGAGGCAGGATGGACTCTCAGCACGGATACCATGGCTGAGGCTTCCCTTGACGCTGTCTCATAGACAAGAGCGCCTTCAATGGTGTGATCAACGACGAACCTGGGCGCTTGAATGGTGAGTCATCTTTTTAGATGAATCCAAGTTCTGTGTACAGCATCATGATGGTCGCATCCGTGTTTGGCAGCATCTTGTTGAACGCACACTGGCAGCGTGCATTCGTCATCGTCATACTGGCCCATCACCTGGCGTGATGGTATAGGGTGCCATTGGATAGACGGCTCGGTCACCTCTTGTTCGCATTGACGGTGCTTTGAACAGTGCACGTTACATTTCTTGTGTTTTACCATCCGTGGCTCTACCCTTTATTCGAGCCATGCGAAACCCTACGTTTCAGCAGGATAATGCCCGACCGCATGTTTCCGGTATTGAACAGACCTTTCTTGATAAGGAACATGTTCGGCTGTTGCCCTGGCCAGCACGTTCTCCAGATCTTTCACCAATAGAAAACGTCTGGTCAATGGTTGCCGAGCGAATGGCTCGTCACCAAACGCCAGTCACTACAGTTGATGAACTGTGGCATCGTGTTGAAGCTGCATGGGCATCTGTACCTGTACATGCAATCCAATCTCTGTTTGACTCAATGCCCAGGCGTATACTGCAGTTATTACTGCCAGAGGTGGTTGTTCTGGGTACTGATTTCTCAGAATCTATCTAGCCAAATTTTTTGAAAATTTAATCATTTGTTATTTCTAGTATATTTGTCCAATAAATATCATTTTGCTATCTGTATTTCTTCCTGGTGTAGCAGTTTTAATGGCCAGTAGTGAATATATATTTATATATTAATTGGTAAATATAGTTTTTATAAAAGAAAGCTCAATGTAATAAATTATCATATATTCGATCTTAAAAAATATTTGTCATTCAATTTTTCCCCTTGCAAATTAGATGCGAAGAGTTGACATTTTTCGCAGTTTTCTCCCTTGTATAACGTGAATATATCACACTCTTTATGAGACACATTTCTGCATAATAATTTTTTCATATGATCAATTAGACTTCAGCCATCAGGAATAGTTTTGATTTTCAGCTCTGACTGTGAAAGAGGTTCCAATTACTTAGATTGATTGATGCACTAATATTATTAATAATGGTTCCTCTCTCTTCATAAAGTAGAAAAACGTGACAATTTTTTAAACATCATGCAGAATTTATTTTAAAAACGTATGCTTATTTGATATTTTCTTTCTCAAACTGTTATAAAATTTAAATTTTTGAATTTAATTTTAACTAATATCATAGAGTTAGGCAGTCTGATATATATTTAAATTTATTTCAACAAAATTCATTTATATTTTTAAGCGCAGATTTAAAAAGTAATTCTTTTGCGAAAAATATTCCTAATAGTGCGCCTAAGCGAAAGTGGTCCTTTTTTTTTTTTTTTTTGTCGTAAAAGATTTTCGTGGGTGTGTTTGAAAACACAAAATACTACTAAAAACCCTATGGAATGATACAAAATTTGAAAAAATGATACAAATTTTAAAATCAAATGTTTATTACCATATTCAACATTAGTCTGGTGCCAAATTGGCAAAAAGCCAAAGTGCATCCTAAAATGTAGCCTAACTGTTCTGTCACTTAATTCTCTTTAGCTGTTAAAAATATAATTTACTAATGATGACCGTTATGATGGGTTCTCGCTGAATTAAAATGTAACTACTTAGGTTACTGCATTAAAATGTTATTTTAGTTTATAGATTTTTTTTTATGCTTTCAAAGTAAAGAAAAAGGTATGTAAAATATTGAGTGTTCACAATTTAATTCGTTTAACAATAATTTCTTACTAATAGGCATAACCCAAAATAAAAATTTTGCAACTATTTCACTCGGAAAGTTTAATTTAAAGTTTCTTTGTTAAGCAAAAATTTCAATCTTCATTATGCAAAAATTTCTTTATATTATTCTTTCAAATGACAAAACTAAAATATATCTCTTCAAACTGGTAATTTTAAAACAATGTTTATATTTAATAATATATGATGAAAAATTTTTACTTTCACACACATAATTTATCATTTATTTGGAATTAAAAAATAAGTAACACATGAAAAATTAAATTTTAGTGAAATGGATGAGAAATACATTCTTTTCCTAATCCATCAAAATAAATGTTTTCACAAATATTTGAAATTATTATTTTTTTTCGAATGGCAGATTGTAGACAGTTACAACTGCTACAGAGTCTATAAATCTGTTGTTCCCTGATACCAAGGAACCGACCAGAGAGACATCGACCGACCGATCAGAACTCTTAGCCGCCGAGGAGTTGCCCTGGGTGCACCCTCACACATGCCATTGGGACCCATTTATTGGGTAGGTAGTATTCATACTTCATTCACACACACAAGGAAAGGACAAAAACAGGATAGAGAGAGAAGAGTACATCCATGCCTGAAACGGGATTCGAGATCAGGACCTCCCTATCCGTAGTCAGGCACACTGACCACTAGAATATTTGAAATTATAGTTTTTTAATATAAAAAATTATTTCAGAAAGCTGTTTTGAACATATCTGAAAAGATATTCCTGGAGTAGCCAGGTAAATGATTATGTTTGGCTTTAAGTTCAATATTCAATCAGCACCTTCAGTGTGGATTTCGTAATGATTCAGAATTTATTTTTAAATAGAGGTCATGGTCCAGTTACCCTTTTTTATGTTAAACATGATATTTGAGTGATAAAAGAACTGAAGCAAAATCTCAAGAAATAAATTAATGACAAATAAATTTCTTCTATCAATTTTTCAGTTTCATGTGTAGAACATAAATTGTCCATAGAAATCCATACAAAATATTGAATTGCCTCATTGATGCTTCTCACAATAAATCATTGTTTCCTCAACACATTGTTCTCGAAATATGAATATATGTGGCAACAGCTCCTCTTTCGTAATGAAAATCCTTTAAATTATTTTGCTGTAGACGCGAAACAAAAAATATCGGAATAGTAAAAACCAATTAACTTTATAACTACCCGAAGTTTAAAATTGCTATTGATCATTTTTAAAATTGAATAAAAAATGCTCAGTGCAATTATTTTAATTCAAATTGTTGCATTGTTAAAACTGGTTTTTTGTATTAAAAAATTTGCAAATATTTTGACGATAGACGATTAATTTATTATTATAATCTATTTCGGTATTTTTATATTAACGCAAATCTAAATAGCATTTAAAGTCGCTATTATGTTAATCACCAAAATTCCAGACACAATAATAGTATGTTGGACATAAGCAATTTAATAAAAACAATATATAAAAGAATCTGATGTTGCTGAAAAATGTATTGTACATAATATGAAAGAAGTTAAGTAACTGTTAATAGTAAAATGAACTTTTAAGTTGAATTTAAAAGCTATAAATAATTAATGCGTTATAAAAGAGACATATTTGTAATATCGCTCAAATTATAAAACATTTCCCACATTCATTTTCTTTATTTACAATTAAAAAAAAAATTGCTGTCAGAAGTGGGATTCGAACCCACGCCCACATTCGTGGACCAGAACACTCACACTCTGCTGTCAGAGCAAGGAGATACCTTGAGTCTGGCGCCTTAGACCGCTCGGCCATCCTGACATGTCTGTTATGCTGTTTCAAAACAACAGTTGTGTTTTTATCAGACTACCACGTTTTCTGAAAAGGTAAGATAACAATTATTTTTATTTTTAGATAACAGACAGTCTCACATTTTAAATGTTATTTATACTCGCTTGTTGTAACTAAAGGATCTCAATCCCCTCAGAATATTCACTTATTTTTAGAAGGTCAGCTTTAATCAATGCTTTATATTTTGCTGTCAACTTATCTTTGTATAACATGGCTCCCCTACAAATTAAATAAAAATAATTTGCAAAAGATTTCTGTTCCTTATAAAATGCGATTAACTTTTTAGAATTCTTTGAAATATGGAAAAATTTTTGGTATTAGTTCAAGATCCCCATATATGCTTTCTCGCCAAATCTGGCGCCCAATGTTTTGCTCGCAGTGTTGCCGATTTCTGTTTTTGTTTTTATTGTAGTGTTGCCAAATACAGTTTTTGTTACTATTCTTTTATTTGTTGCCAGTATTCGTTTTTCTCTTTTTTTACATAATTTTTACGTTATATATGTGTTCTTTTTTTAGTGGCAACAGCTATTTAAGTTTAACTTCGAGTTTCTTTGTTCTAGAACTTTCTTTGTTCCACGTTACTATTGCAATTGGATGCCATTTGTCTTCTTTTTGCTTTTAGTGCAATTAGGAGATTTTCCCTCAGCTGTGTTTCGTTGTCGCCAGCGTCCAATCATCGTAAATTTTTCTTTTTTACAATTTCTTTTATATTATTTCTTTTTATTTGGTTTATTTATTACATATATTTTCATTTATTCATTTATTTTATTGCTTTCATGTATTTTTTGTATTGTATTCGTGTTTCATCTTTATATTCACTTATGAAATGTATAAATTTTTAAAAAAATACTTTTTTCATGTTTTTTTTAAAATTTTATAAAGTGAATATATTTAGAATAATATTTTTTCAATGCCTTTTTTTAAATTTTATAAAGTGTATATATTTGGAAAATTATTTTCACATGCTTTTATAAGTTTTATAAAGTGTATATATTTAAAAAAATATTTCTTGCATGCTTTTTTTTTTTTTTTTTAACTGAAATGTGACATTGGTGACAACGAAAAAAATGTTGAAGTAAATATACCAATTGGCATAGTAACATGACTTCATATCAAGTAAGTCCATCATTTATATTTCCCTTTTTAAATTTTCTATAATGCTTATTTTTCGATCGAACTTCGGAAATTTCCGGTGTTAATAAACGCGCGCTTAGCTTAGCGATTTGGAGACGAAAAAAATTCGCGGAGCTCGCCAATATATGGGGATACTGAACTAGTTACTATATAACGTGTTTTGTTTAATTTGTATTATTAGAAACATAATATGTTTTTGATATTGATAAGCGGGAATGATTAAATCTTGATTTCATAAAATGCAAAATTCTCAAAATATGTACTGTGATAAATAAATTATTTTTACATATAAATAGTTCGTTCTCGCAATAATTTCCAATTCTGATGTCAGTTTCTTAACAACTTAATCATTATAATTGAAATCATTATTCAGAGTCTTGCACTAGTAAAATGATGAAAATATATTGCAATGTCTTTTAGGAAATCAAGTAGTTTGAAATACTTAGTTAAAATATTTAGTAGTATTCACATAAATTTAAATCATAGAAAAATCATTTTTGATAACTCATACCTTAAAAAACCAGAAATATAATTTATAGATTAATCGGCTTTAGCGTTAATATCCGATCACGCGAAGTGTATTACAATTATTGACTTCAATCATATAATCAGCTTGCATATTTTATAGTGTTACTGGTTGTTTAATATTTTACAAAATTAGGAAAAAAACCCCAAATATAATTGAATGCCTGTAAAGTTTGTACACAAATATATTCTCTGATACTAATTTAGATATGAGAAAGATTTTTTAATTATTTATAATCATTTATTACGGCTTACACAGTAAAACTTGCTAAATATGAAGAAAAGAAAAAGCAAATCTTCCAGAACTAAAAATTTCCGAAATTTTACTTATATGTAATAAAGTTATAAATCGCTAGAAATTGTCTATTTATTGTGAATTCAGAGTAACCCATTCTATTTATCGAAATTAAAATTTTATTTATAGTATCAATTCATAATATGAATGAAAATATATAAATTTTATTTTAACTTCTAGAAAAAATAATTACATTTTAAAAATCTATGAAATGTAATTCCAAAACTTTACAAAACAATATGTTAATAAATTCGAATACTATGTTAACAAAAATACAAGAAAATACGCCTTTATAAAATACTTGAATTTTTGAGCGTTTAATATTATAAAACTATAAGATTTGAAAATACATTATTCATTTGGTATAAAAATTAATTATTTGATAAAAAATATTTTGATAATACGAACTTAGCTCGTGTTTTTCTATTTAAGTATTTTTAAGTTAAATTAATTTAGAAAATGAACGAAACACTTCGATAAAAATTTTTAATATTTTTTGCTCATGTGTTTTTAAATTTTTATGTTTACAAATACGTTTGAAAATAAATTGAATTTTTCAAACTATATAATTTATATAGAGTATACTTTCGAAACAGCGTGTTAATTTTTATGAATCATTTAGCGCTGAAGTAATATGAAAAATTAGTTTTAATATATGAAATCACTTTTTAATAACAATTTTTTTATGTATGAGGAAGTTACCTTTAAACAGTTTCTTTACAAATATGGGTAAACAAATTTTTTTTTAATTTATAATATTTAAGGATTTAAATGTAAACTCTAGTTTGAAATATTTTTAAATATAAAAATAAACTCTTTTTTCAATACTTCACAAAGTAATTGCTCGAAAGTTCTTTTAAAAGAATTACTAGAGATCTCGATCGATTTTTGGAAAAAACTAAATGGAAATTTTTCGAAACGTCATTAAACTTCATTAAATTATATATTTATCATTATTATTAAAGACTCTTCATCAGCATGAGCGAAATTTTTAATCCCTAGTTTTGAGAAATGTTGCAACTCTTCATGCAAAAAATTGACGCGGTCTTTGATTAAAATCTTCATTATTTTTTAATTTTTTGTCCTTCAAAAAGTTTTGTAAAGATAAAAACAAATGATAATTGGAGGTTGATAAGGCAAAAGAATATAGTGTATAGAACAGAATAAATATCCCAGCCTAGTTTCGATGTTTTTCGATGAATTTTTTTTTGGGATGCTCCCTTTAAATTATGCAGTTGCTGACAATTCTTTTCTTTGAATTGAGATTTTCATTTAATTTGTAATGTTCATAATGTAAGGATCCTCAAATGTCCCAACATATACATAATATTCTCTTGTTTTCATTGTTTTAGAGTTCGAAGGGCTAGGTTTTCAGCAAAATATATCCTTTTCCTTACGATGTTTTTGTGGATAATCCATTTATCATCCCCAGTTATCATCCGATTGAAACAATGATCAATTTGTACCAAACAAGCAGACACAGACATACAATGCTTCAATCATCAAAATTTTTTTCACTTAATTTCTGTGGAACCGATTTTGACTCTTTCAACACCAATTCTATCTTCCGAATTTGTTCCGAAATAGTTTTCTGAGTTGAATATAGCTTTCTGCTACCTCCGATGTTGCCATACAAACATCTTTGTCGCTATAGATTTTAACAACATTGTCATCGATCAATGGACACAAGTTTCCGGTAGACCTAATATATTCAGAATGCAATTTAAGATTTAAATAAATTTTGTTTTTAAATTATATAAAGTTTGTTGAATAATATTGTCAATACTATATTTTATATATACTTTTTATGTTTGTTGAGTAAATTTCTGTATCGAATTTGCAAATTTTTTTTTTTAAAAAACAATGAATATTTTACATTTCTCATTTTATTAACAACGGAACATGTTTTATTTCGTTTTGCTTGTACATTAAAATTAATAACTATAGATGAGTTACACCACGTTAATACGAGTGCCGGCCAACTTGTTTAGTAGTCAGCGTACCTGACTGCGTATAGGGAGGTCCTGTGTTTGAATCCCGGTTCAGGCCTGGATGTACTTTCCCTCTCTCTATTCTGTCTTTGTACTTTTCTTGTGTGTGAATGAAGTGTAAATGGTTGCCTACCCTATAAACGGGTCCCTGTGGCATATGTGTGTACTGAAGAAGTCGGACTCCACTCGAAATGCGTTTCAGTTATAAAAGTGGAGCAGCGCACCCCAATTTGCCAGCCTACCTGGCACACGAAAACAACAGCAGTTAATTCAATTAAAAAAAGCAATCGGTAATATTCTATGTTATTATACGATATTTGTTTATTAACTGATTTTATTTGAACGAAACAAAAACCTAATTTCAAATAAATAGACTCTTTGAAGAAAAAGAAACGAAAAAAATATAGTTAAACGCAGCAAAATAAAAATTTTCATCCTACTTAAAACATCAAGTATTGAACAATGTTTTCAAACAGTTTGCCATTTATAGAGCTATACGATATATATATTTAAAAGAAAACAGTTTAAAATTATTATATATATATCTTTGATTCTCATTATAATATTTTTCCTAACTTGAGTCAAAGAGTTCAATCAATGTAACGTATATTTGATTAAGCTTTAATTAACTAAAGTTTTTATACGATAGTTTTTGTAAACTGTAAAAATCCATTAGGTTTTTGTAAACAAAACCTTTTTATTATTGACTTAATAAAATAAAACTATTATATATTTCACCTGGCAAATACAGTTTTTATAAAACAGAGCTCAATGTAATAAATTATCATATATTGAATCTTAGGAAAATATTTATTATTTTGTTTTACCCTTGAACATTAGATGAGAAGAGTTGGACATTTTTTGCCGTTTTCTCCCTTGTACTCGTATGATGTGAATATATCACAATATTAATGAGACACCTTTTTTGCAAGTTAATATTTTCATATGATCAATTAGACTTAAGCCGTTTGGAATAGTTTGACTACTCAGATTTTACTGTGGTATAGATTTATATTACTTTGATTGATTGATACATTACTATTATTAATAATGGTTCCTTTTATCTTCATCAAGTAGAAAATCGTTGCAATTTTTTAAACATCAAACAGAATTTATTTCAAACACATCTACGTATTTGATATTTCTTGTTTAAAATGTTATTAAATCTAAATTTTTGATTTTTTTTTTCTTATTTAATTATCATTATGAAGTTTGGCAGCCTGATCTATATATTAATATATTTCAACAAAATATATATATATTTCGAAGCGCATATTTATAGAGAAATTATTTTGAGAAAAATATATTTTGTAATTTTCCTTGGCAAGAAATAGTCGACTTTTTATCACCAGAATTTTTCGGGTGTATTTAATGCTGCTAAAAATATTATGCAATGATACAAGTTTTACAAATAATTGCTTACTACCATTTTCAACATTACCCATGCTGGTGCCGAAATGGCGAGAAATCAAAGAGCTCCCTAAAACGATGGCTAATCATTCTATCACTTACTTCTCTTTAGCTGTGGGTATTCTAAATTATTAATTATGAACGTTACGATGGATTCATAATGAATTAAAATGTAACTACTTATGATACTACATTAAAATAGCATTTTAGATCTTAGATTTTATTTTATGCTTTTAAAGTAAAGAACAAGGAATGTAAAATCCTGGGTGTTCCCAATTTAATTCAGATGACAGTAATTTCTTACTATGAAGCAAAATCCAAAATAAAAATTTTGCAACCATTTCACGAATAAATTTCAGTCGGCAAGTTCGATTTTATTCTGAATTAGATTTATTCTGAAAAAGTTATTCTGAATTAGTTTAAATGTTTTAATACATTATTTATAATTCAATATATATATATATATAAATATTAAAATATTGTATTAAATGCTTTTGCACGCATTTGTAAGTCTTTGAACTTCGAAAGTTTAGGTAACAAGGTAGTTACTTTTTGGATATTTGAAACACTGTTTCTATTGAATCTTCTTAAAAAATATGAAATTATTTTTTTAATTTTAAAATAGTAATTTGACAGATTATATATGTATATATAAACTGATACAAAGATTTTTATTATTTTTAAGAATTATAATCGTTTCATCAGGTTCATACTTTAAAAACATAACGCTTTTCGCAGTCGGTAGGATTCGAACCTACGCGGGAAGATTCCAATGGATTTCTAGTCCATCGCCTTAACCACTCGGCCACGACTGCTACACATATGCTTATAACATTATTTTAACTACAAATTTCAGTATATTATTAAAAAACTGTGTATAAGTGTATTTATTATAGAGTAATGTCACGACAAAAAAAATTAGTCAATTCTATTTATATGCCGAAAAAAAAGTCACAGAATAATTTGTTGCCAAATATGTAGTGGAAAACGCATAATCGTTCCAAAGTGGATTTAATCATGCCATTAATATGAGAAGGTTTTTGTGACTTTAGAGTTGCATGTTTTTATGTTTTCGTTTTTATATTTATGACTTCTGCTTATAACTTTGATCAAGTCTCATGAATAATATAGTCAAGACATATAATTTTTCAACGATCAGAATTTTTATTTTTAAACTAAGCTGAAGTGTTTGTGTATAGTTAAAGCTTTCATTTCCTTACTTCAATTATGAATTAATGCTGAATTATTGCATTGTTAGTATAATTACATTGCTAATTTGTATTGTTATGTTTGTAATTATGAGAAAATCTCTTCTTCTAAGAATATAATGTGTTAATCTAAAACGCAGAAAAGTTTAATCCCTAGATTTAATTTTTAAAATTAATATGCAACTAAATTTATTAATAAATAAAAAATGTGCTTTTTTTAAAAAAATGAATAAAAGGTAGAGCCTATTTTTCTAACAGGAACTTTTAAATACCTATCTGAACTTTTTTAGCTGCGAATATTATAAAACCATAATGTTTGAAAATACATTATTGATTTCGAAAATACATTAATTATTTGATATAAAATATGTCGATAATAAGATCTTAGCTGGTGTTTTTCAATTAAGTATTATTAAGCTAATTTAATAATTTAGAAAAATAAACGAAACTCGTTGATAATTTTTTTTAGATATTTTTTTCAGGTGTTTTCAAATTTTAAATTTAAAATTGCTTGAAAATAAATTGCCTTTTTCAAATAATATAATTTATATAGTATTCGCTATCACAAAACAGCGTATTAGTTTTTAGGAATATTTAGCTGTTAAGAAAAAAGAAAAATTGGTATTAATTTTTGAAAACACGTTTTCTTAAATAGAATTTTTTTTATGTATGAGGAAGCTAAATTTAAGCAGTTTCCTTACAAATGTGGGAAAAACTATTTGGATTTAATTTGTAATATTATTTAAGGCTTTATATATAATATATATATATATATATATATATATATATATATATATATATATATATATATATATATATATATATATATATATATATATATATATATATATATATATATATATATATATATATATATATATATATATATATATATATATATATATATATATATATATATATATATATATATATATATATATATATATATATATATATATATATATATATATATATATATATATATATATATATATATATATATATATATATATATATATATATATATATATATATATATATATATATATATATATATATATATATATATATATATATATATATATATATATATATATATATATATATATAAATGTATAATATATATATATATATATATATATAAATGTTAACGTGAGTTTCAAACACTTTAAAATAAAAATAAAAATTCTTTTTCAATACTTCGCAATGTAACTGCTCAGTAATTTTTTTATTTTTAAAAGGAATATATTAAGTCTACCGGAAAGTTCTGTGCATCTTTGGAATAAAACAAAATAAAAAATTTTCTTAACCTCATTAATCTTTATTAAATTATATTGTTGTGTGCCTTTGTTATTATTGACTTTTTGCCTACAGGAAGGCAATTTGTACCACCCATTTCGAAAAATGTTTCGATTTTCGCATGAAAAATTGAAACAGGGCTTGATTAATATCTTCATCATTTTTGAATTTTTGTCCTGCAAAAAATTCTGAAGGAAAGAAACAAGTGATAATTAGATATAAGTCTAGATAATATAGCGTACAGAACAGAAAATCCCAGCCTAGTTCTGTTATCTTTTGATGAACTTTTTTCTTGGTGTTCTCCCTTTAAGTTGTCGAGTTGCTGAAAATGCTTTTCCGAACTGAGCTTTTTATTCAATTTTTAATATTCATAATGTATTGATCTTCAAATGTTCTACCCTATACAAAACATTCTCTTATTCAGAAATAAACATGTTTTAGAGTTGGAAGGGCTTATCAGCGCAATATATCCTTTACTTTACGATGTTTTCGCAGATAATCCACTGTTCATCCCCAGTTATCATCCGGTTAAAACAGGGTTCGATTTTATTCCAAACAAAGAGACAGACATATAATGCCTCTTCTGACTTAGTTCTCATGTGGCAACCATTTTGACTATTTCCACACCATTCCTATCTTTCGGATGTTGTCCGAAATAGTTTGCTGAATTGAATTAAGTTTCCTGCGATCTCTGATGTGTCTGAAAAGATAATTTCTCTTTAATTCTTAACAATATCGTCATCTATTGATGGACAGAATTTCCTTTTGTGTAGTGCCAGTTGTCCTGGCATGGGGCGCGCTTCTCCACATTTCTAGCTGAATTGAATTTCGGAGTGGAGTCCACCTTATTCAATACTCACATGCCGTAAATACCCGTAGCTAATAAAGTATATAAGAATGTAATATAAGATACAAATATATATTTTATATAAGCTTTCTTATGTTTTTAACATGAACGTAGTTTTTTCAATAATATCGTCAATAATAAATTATTTTTATGCTTCTTAAGTTTCTAGAGTAACCTTTCTTTTTTTTTTTTTTATCAAATTCTGTAAAATAACAATAAACGTTTTTCATTGTATTAGAAACGTACCATGCTCTATTTTTTCTAGCTTCTTCAATAGATTTAATTAATTTATACCACATTGATTTAATTCCATTAGAATTATAAAGGAATCGCTAATATTCTTTTTGAATTTCATTTTCAATGGCATGGCAAATACAAGGAATGACACAAATGAAACACATGAAAAATCACAAAATAGACATGCGACGAAGAAAGGAGAGGTAAACACACTACTTAAACTGCTTATGGCACTATGCAATGTATAGTAATTATGTAGCATCATATATGGTGTTTCTGTAATAACTGATTTTACCTGAAAAAAGTTAAAAGGCTAGTTTCATAGAATCAGGCTACAAGATGCACGTTTTGAAGAAAAGAAAAAAGAAACATAACTTGTCAAACACTGATAAATTTAAATTTTCACCAAAAATGTACACTTGAACAAGAATAATCATATAATGATTTTTACTCTTACCTTTTAATCAAAATTTATTTGAAGAAGTATTTTTTATACTTCAGTGGTAAATCTCTTTACGTAAGTATTTAATGTGTCAAAATTCATTCTAGAATTCATTGCATTATCTTGTCATTTTACTGCGTACACTTATTATAAAAAAAAAGATTTTTTTACATTCTTTTATTACATTATATTACTTTCTTCATTTATTTTTAAAATTATTTTCTTACCTTTTTTTATAAGTTCTTCACTCATGCAATATTTGAATATTTAATTCTTTTTGTATATAAATTGCCAATTTTTTATTTAAGTGATTTAAAAAATAAAACTAACCAGGAAAATTTAGTATATAATTTTCAAAAAAATCGACCTTTTATCTGTAGAATTTTTATTGAAATTTTTAAATTTTTTTAATGATTCATAATTAAGGATACGCAATAAGTGAATTAAAATAAAATTTATTTCAGGAATTTCATCAAAATAGTATAATATTTCGAAAATTGTACTTAGAAAATAAAAAGTTGTTCTGAGTTAGTTTAAATGTTATATTGCATAAAGTATTTAAATATAATGTATGTTACATAAACAATTGTATTAAACGATCTTATACGCACTTATAATTCTAAAAACTTCGAAAATTTTGATATTAAGCTAGTTACTTTTTTTTAATATTAGGAACTCTAATTCTATTGAATCTTCCTAAAAAAATATTTAATCTTTATTTTTTAATTTAAAAATACTTACTTTTTGAAGTTTTTATGCATAAAAACTGATGTAAACATTTACATTATTTGTTTTAATTGTAATGGTTTTTTCAGGTGAACCTGCGGCAAAAATGCGATAACGCAGTCGGTAGGATTCGAACCTACGCGGGAATATCCCAATGGATTTCGAGTCCATCCCCTTAACCACTCGGCCACAACTGCTGCACGATTCTTGAAACATTATTTTAAGTATAAATTTACAATCTATTATTAAAACAGGGCATTGTGTTTAAATGCACTTTTTATGGAGTAATGTCACGATAATTTGGCAATTATGGCATACGCCAAAAAAAAAAAAAAAAAAAAAAATTGCACTGCATTTTATTTCGCCAAATTTTAAGTGTAAAACACATAATCGCTCCAATGTTGATGCTATTATATCAAAAATATGAGACGGTTTTTGCAACTTTATAGTTGCAAGTTTTTACGGTTTATATTTATGACTTTTGCTAAAATATCTTTGATCAAGTCATATATATAGTGTATTCTTGAAATACAATTTTCCAAAGATGCGAATTTTCATTGCTAAATTATTCTATAGCTTTTGTGTATATCGTTAAATCTTTTATTTCCTTAATTCAATCACGAATGAATGTTGAACGCTTGTATTGATTTCCTAAATTATTAGTCATATTTTATTGCCATTTTGTATTGTTAATTTTGTTGTAATTATGCGGAAAACTCTTGTTTTAAGCACATTATTTGTTTATCCAAAACGTTGAAAATTTTAAGCCCTTGGTTTAAATATTGATATTAATATGCAATTCCAAATTGATTAATAAAAAAAATTAATTTTTTCTAGAAAGCAAGTATATTGAAGTTTTTTATGTAAAAGAATCTTTTAAATCCAATCTCAATTGAGAAATGCCATGACTAAAAGTAATATTTTAAAAAAAATCCAGAGTAAATCATATTGATGACCATAGAGAGAATTACATTAAACTTATACGACTGCCTAGTAAATATTGCAAAAATAAACTAATTATTCAAAACAATAAAAATTATGTGAATAATGAAAATAGAAAACTAAGAAAAATAATTGTATTAAAATTCATTCAGAAGGTGTTTCAAATGCACTGTAAATTGAAAATTTATTTAAAGACTCCCTAAGTTTAATCAATAAATTTAAATGATGACATTAAAATATACGCGCGTTTTTCAAAATCTCGAATTTTTCTCTTAATTTTTGAAATAATTCTTCGAATTAATTTATTCCTGATTTAGGAATAAAATAAATGAAAAACAAAAAGTTTGCCACTATAAAACTTGTGCATTTACCTGGCAACTCTTTCTAGAGGAACCATAACAGTAAGATCCCTAGAAATCTTAAGACTCAAATTGGCTTAATCCATGCTGCTCAGAGAGAGTCCAATGCTTTAAATTTGAGTAGAGACTATTTAATTTTACTTCCTCCTACTTGTCCTATACATTATCTGAATTTGAATATAAATCTTGATCTTATTCAAAAAGTTGCTAAAAAGGAAATGAGTGATTTGCAAAGTGATTCTACTTTTGTTGTTAGTTGAATATTGTTAGAAAGAATACATTGTGCAGGAGCAGGTATCCATTGTGAGCTTTTCAATTTTTATTTACCAATGGGTCCTTTTTTCCACGTATTTTGATGGTGAAATTGAAGCTATTACAGTGGCTATCCAACAGCAATCGATTCGCAGTCACTTTTTTAAAAGATCGGTCATTTTCTCAGATTCGAAAAGTGAGCTTCAAACGTTTTTGAATAATCCAAATAGTTCCCAAAGTATTTTGGAATATAGACATTTGCTTAAGGCTCTGATATACAGAATTTCCTTCCTGTGGTACCCATTGTGGTATTTAGCGCAATGAAAAGGCTGATTCACTGGCTAAAAATGGATTCTTGAGAGATCAACGCATGAATCGCCCTCTTTCATTTCATTCAACTAAATTGTTTGTTAACCTGACTCTCAAGAAGACTCTTAAACAAGATATGGTTCAACGTGCGACGCACGAGTGATGGAAGATTTCGGGGGAGGAAAAAGCTGTTCCCGTGTTTTCTAGAAACACTGCGGTAGCACATTTTTTAGAGGTCTAACTGGACATGATTGTTTACAAGACAATCTCTATAGGATTGGAGTGGCGGATTCCCCGGACTGTGTTTTGTGTGACTCTGGTCAACCAATGACTTTTGAACATTTAAATAATTGTGTGGTTCTTTCTCAGTATGAGGGCATTGTTGAAAAGTATTGAAGAACTCGTGAACTAATGGATTAGCCGCTAATGTTCGGCATTTGTAAATAAATAATAAATTTATTCAAAATAGAGTTTGTATAATATTATAGGATTATAAATAAGTAACAATTAAAATTTTGTTTTTATAACATCAAGAACTCAACAAAGTTTTTCTAAGAGTTCATCATTTATAGAGCTATATGAAATATATTTAAAAAAAGAGAGATTTGAAATTATGATATTTCTTTGAATCTCATGAGAGAGATAATAATTATAAGATTTGTCCTAACTTGAGTGAGAAACTTCAAATTCTACAACCAATCTTTGATTAAGCCTTAATTAAATATTATTTCTGTACTATAGTTTTTAGTAGACTGCAATAATCCATTAGATTTTTGCAAAGAAAACTAATTTATAACTGGCCATATATATATATATATATATATATATATATATATATATATATATATATATATATATATATATATATATATATATATATATATATATATATATATATATATATATATATATATATATATATATATATATATATATATATATATATGTATATATATATATTAATTGGCAAATATAGTTTCTATAAAAGAAAGCTCAATGGAATAAATTATCATATATTCGATCTTAAAAAATATTTTCATTCAATTTTTCCCTTACACATTAGATTAGAAAAGTTGGAAAATTTTCGCAATTTTCTCCCTTGTATAACGTGAATGTATCACACTCTTTATGAGACACATTTCTGCATAATATTTTTTTTATATGATCAATTAGACTTAAGCCATCAGGAATAGTTTTGATATTCAGCACTGACTGTGATAAAGATTCCAACTACACTACTGGCCATTAAAATTGCTACACCAAGAAGGCGACATGCTACAGACGTGAAATTTATACGAAAAGAAGGTGCTGTGATATGCAAATGATTAGCTTTTCAGCGCATTCAGACAAAGCAGGCGCCAGTATCGACACATACATTGTGTTTAAATGAGGGAATTGTTCATCTGGTTCCTCATACACAAATTGCATTTGAACGTTGTTGCCAGGTGAAACGTTGTTGTGATGCCTCGTGTAAGACGGAGAAATGCATACCAGCACATTTCTGACTTTGATAAAGGTCGAATTGAAGCGTACCGGGATTGCGGTTTAACTTATCGCAGTTATGCTGCTTGCGTCGGTCGAGATCCAATGACTGTTAGCAGAATATGGAATCGATGGGTCCGGGAAGGTAATACGGAACGCCATGCGGGATCTCAACGGCCACCTATCACTAGCAGCCGAGAAGACAGGCATATTATCCGCACAGCTGTAATGGATCGTGCAACCACGTCACAAGCCGTGAGTCAAGAAACGGGGTCGTTTGGAAGACAACAAGTGTCTGCACGAACAGTTCGACGACGTTTGAGGCAGCATGGACTCTCAGCACGGATACCATGGCTGAGGCTTCCCTTGACGCTGCGTCATAGACAAGAGCGCCTTCAATGGTGTGATCAACGACGAACCTGGGCGCTTGAATGGCGAGACGTCATCTTTTCAGATGAACCCAGTTTCTGTGTTCAGCATCATGATGGTCGCATCCGTGTTTGGCGGCATCGTGGTGAACGCACACTGGCAGCGTGCATTCGTCATCGTCATACTGGCCCATCACCTGGCGTGATGGTAGGGGGTGCCATTGGATACACTCTCGGACACCTATTGTTCGCATTGTCGGTGCTTTGAACAGTGCACGTTACATTTCTGGTGTGTTTCGAGCCGTGGCTCTACCCTTTATTCGAGCCCTGCGAAACCATACGTTTCAGCAGGATAATGCCCAACCGCATGTTGCCGGTATTGTATGGACCTTCCTTGATACGGAACATGTTCGGCAGTCGCCTTGGCCAGCACGTTCTCCAGATCTTTCACCAATAGAAAACGTCTGGTCAATGGTTGCCGAGGGACTGGCTCGTCACCAAACGACAGTCACTACGGTTGATGAACTGTGGCATCGTGTTGAAGCTGCATGGGCATCTGTACCTGTACATGCAATCCAATCTCTGTTTGACTCATTGCCCAGGCGTATAACTGCTGTTATTACTGCCAGAGGAGGTTGTTCTGGGTACTGATTTCACAGGATCCATCCAGCCAAATTTTTTGAAAATTTAATCATTTGTTAATTCTAGTCTAATATATTTGTCCAATAAATATCATTTTGTTATCTGTATTTCTTAATGGTGTAGCAATTTTAATGCCCAGTAGTGTACTTTGATTGTTTGATACACTACTATTATTAATAATAGCTCCTTTTCTTCCTTCATCAAGTATAAAAACCTGACAATTTTTTAAACATCATGCAGAATTTATTTCAAACACGTATGCATATTTGATATTTTCTTCTTCAAAATGTTATAAAATTAAAATTTTTGATTTTTTTTAACTATTATCATAGATTAAGGCAGTCAAATCAATGTATAAATTTTATATATTGATTTGACATAGGTTAATAACTATTTAGGTAAAATAACTACTTAGGTTATTGCATTAAAATGGTATTTTAGCTCATAGATTTTATTTTATTCTTTCAAAGTAAAGAACAAGTGATGTAAAATCTTACGTTCACAATTAAATTCAGATTACAGTAATTTCTTACTATAAGGAGAAATGCAAAATAAAAATTTTGCAACTGTTTCACAAATAAATTTCAGTCGGCAAGTTTGATTTAAAGTTTACTTGCTTCACAATCCTCCAGAAGCAAAAATTTCTCAAATTATTTGGTCAAATGCCAAAACTAAATTATGTCCCTTATAACTGGTGCTTAAAACATCGTTTGTTAGTAATAAAATATAATAATAAATTATCCTTGCGCACACATATTTTATTTCTTGTTTGGAATTAAAAAAAAAGATTGATTGAAAATTAAATTTCAGTGAAGTTGTCGATAAATACATTTTATTTTCTGATACACCAAAAAAATTAGATATTTTTACAGTTATTTGAAATAATAATTTTCTAATCTTCTTCTTTACTAGGGTGGCCCGGGCTGGTCAAGTCTTTCTTCAGAACACTCCTCTATTGTGTTCTCCGAAAGGCGAGAGTTCTCCAATTTGTAACTTTCAGCACTTTGAAATCCTCCTCTACAGAATCAATTCATATAAGTTTGGCCTACCCCTCTATCTCCTTGCAATGGGTCTATAATTAAAAATTCTTAAAGTGAAGACGAGTGGTCCATTCGTCAGGTATGGCCATCAAATCTCAAGCAACATATTTTAATATAATTAAAGGTGTCTGCTTCTCCTTAAAAAATCTGTGAAGCTTGTAGTTGTATCAGTGTCACCGAACTCCATTCTCATTTAAAGCATCAAAAATCTTTCTAAGGAATTTTCGTTCAAATATTACAATTTGATTTGACTGAGTCTTTTTTAGAGTCCAGATTTCGCATACATAAGTGAGAACAGATCCTATGATGGTTTTGTATAGAGTGCTTTTTGTAGATCTATTGATCAGCTTCGATTTTAAGAAAGTCTCTACTCCAAATAAGCTGCGATTAGCAGCAGAAATTCTTCTCTTTACTTAAGAACTTTTGCCATCTTAAGAATCAACGTTAGAGCCTAGATAGGTTTCGTCTGCATAAACGTCCTAGATAGGTTTCGTCTGCATAAACTTTATAAATCATATTTTCTGCAGATGTTTTGAGCGAGCTGAATGCCTCTATTAGGGCGCATTTTGTTCTTGAGATTAGATTTTGTTCTTCAGACAGACTTAGTGAAAATAGTGGCCCTTGTGTTAATGCCAGTTTCGAGAATGATCCACTCGAGAGTCCAATTAAACAGAAGACACGTAAAGGCATCGTCCTCCGTCACTCTATCTTCAACTTCAAAGTAGTCTGTGAGACTACCTGACAACTTTATGCAAGAAAGGGTACGAATCAGTGTCTCTTTGATAAACAGCATATATTTACCTGCATACCTAGCTGTTGAAGACCTTCAAATAAGGATTCACGATCAACACTGTCATAGGTTTATTTGAAATCTATAAATAAATAGCAAAGATCAGTATTAAGCTCGCTAGCTTTTACCTGTGTTTGACGTTATCTCAATGGAGAGTTATAATTGTTTACAAAGAGAGAGAGAGAGAGAGAGTTTGCATTCGTAAATTTAATGACTCTGAGCGTTCGTGCCAGTTCGATAAACCACACCAAGAAGAATAACAATATACTTAGGTAATGAATAAAACAGGAAAATACTTAACATCACGTGCTCTGCAAGACCAAGTCTATAAATATTAAGTATCACTTTATACACCTCTAACACAACAAATGGTCATATCTCCGAATCTATTCAAATACATTCAGAAAAATATTAAGTATCATTATATACACCTTTAAGACAACAAATGGTCATATCTCTGAATCTATTCAAAGACATTCAGAAAAATTTTAAGTATCACTTTATACACTTTTAAAACAACAAATGGTCATATCTCCGAGTCTATTCAGAAAATTATTAAATATCACTTTATACACCTCTAACAAAAGAAATGGTCATTTCTCTGAATCTATTTAAAGACATTCAGAAAAATATTAAGTATCATTATATACACTTTTAAGACAACAAATGGTCATATCTCTGAATCCATTCAAAGACATTCAGAAAAATATTAAGTTTCACTATATTCAAGGTAACATTTTTATTTAGTAACTTACACAAATAAATAACTATTATAAAACAGCAATTTATGATTATCTTTTTCCAGAGATAAGGCTGTTGTTGATCATTTTAATATTTTACTTAATTGTAAAAATAAACAGAGCAAGAATGAAAATTATCTATTGTTAAGCAAAGTAAGGCACCATTTTGAAGACCAAATCCTATTAAGTTCACCAAACGAGAATATTAGAAGCAAATCAAAAATTGAAATTAGAAAAATTAGATGGTATAATCTGTCTTTTTATAATATATATTATTCATACGTATAGAATTTAAATGACAAGCATGAGAAGAAAATGTCATAAGTACTTTTGTTACTTTTTGATCATTCATCAGCTTTTAGTAATTTATTAATGAATTCCATAAAACTGTTTCAAAAAAATCAATATGCATCGAAAAATAACAATTTTGGTAAATATGAAATTTTTTTCCCTCATATTTAAGCAATCCCCCATTACATTTTATGTAAAATTTAACAATGTCAGAAATAGGATTGGATACCACCCTTATATTCAAGCACCAGTATATAACTTTACTCTGCAAACAAAGCAAGGACATTCGTTTTCATGGTGCCTTATATCACTAGGCCATCCTGCCACTCTCTAGTTTTAAAAATGAGTCTACATTACGTCACTTAACCTCTGTGAAAATTTATATTGAAAAATAATATTCCTCAAAATTATTACTGTACTTTGCTTTTAGAAGCCATTAATATTTTTTCTTCAACTATAAAGAATTCTTGCTTTATCTCTTTGAGATAATGTTTGATTTTTTGTAAGAAAATTGATATATTTTATTTTTATGCTATAAACGCAACCCATAGGTTTTTTGAAAGGTGTTCGAAGTGTTTTGTGTAGGGTGTTTAGCAATATATGCCCTTTAACATTTTTAGAATAGTTGAAGATAGCATAATAACACAATCGAAAATCCAGATACACATAATATCTTCTGGAGTTTCTCTTGAAGAATCATCTCTCACGACGCAGAATCCTAGTCTTGTAAGTAGATAGATATATACATATTTTTGGTATATAAACAATATAATTTGAGAAAAAATTTTCTTGGTTAAATATTTCTATATTTCTGGGTTACAATACAAAATTGGAAACATATATTCAAATTACATGTTAAGTGCTTCCAAATAATTTTGATCTGCATAGCTTTATCCTTTGATAATAATAAAAATAGGGAATTATATAAATTATTGAATTAAATGAATAAAATCAAAATTTCTTTTATTTGAGTTACAAAATAAGTCAGGAATTTTAAATTTTGCAATTTCAAGTTCTGCCATCTATCGGAGAAAGAGTGAACTACCTGAACAAGAAAACATTATTTACAAACAATGTTTACCATTTCAGTTTTTGGCGTCTTCGATGGGAAACTCATGAAGTTAAAAATATAATTTTATGAGTTAGTAGAGGGCAACAATCTTAGGGTTGCTCTGGGTCCTTTGTTGCTTTTAGGATCATAAATGCTGTAGCTGGGTAAATTTTTAACTAACTCGCTGGGTAACTAAGTATTCCCTATATTATGAATACAATGATAAAGCTAGTAATTCGTTATTAACGTGAATTTATTGTACATAATACTAAGTTATGTAACACAGTCAAAATAAGACATAAAAAAAAAAACAATCAGTATAAGAGAAAGAGGAAATTTTGAATCACGAAAATAATCTACAACACGAACTCATAATTCTATATTTACAAAATGCTTGTGAAACCCTTCGAACATTTTTTTTTAAAAAATCCTTCACAATATTGCTTCAAGAATTTAACGAAATGGTTTTTAAACACATTAATATAATTTTTACCGAAAATTTATAATTTTTTTAATTATCGTGAAATTCAACTTAAGAATAGTTTTCGGTGAAATAAATTACTCAATGTAATTTGGTTATCTTATTCACTTCAAGATGGGAAATTCCCAATATCGATGTCTTCCAATTTAACGATTATTAAAAAATGCTTAAATATACCAATGCTAAAAATCAGGATATAAGAATTATTTTGGTTTATCGTGTGGATACTTGTCGAGTTCGGTATTTTAAAAAATTCAAGTTACCTTCTTTGTAATACTGGAATTCTCCCGATCTACATCTGTGAAACATCTACAACGCGCTATCCAAAGCATTCTAAAATTAAAATACACACATTTGACCACAATAAGACAAATATTATCGAAATTTCTCATTCTTGTTTTGTAATAAAAAGCAAAATGCAATGGAAATATTGATTTCACACTGATTCGTTTCGACACAAACTACTTTAATCACACGCAAATAATACAAGAAAGGAAAAGAATGTTCGATGCGCAGTCGGTAGGATTCGAACCTACGCGGGAAGATCCCAATGAATTTCTAGTCCATCGCCTTAACCACTCGGCCACGACTGCTTGCAACACATCTTGTTAACACACTAAGTAATCCAAATATTATGAATACAATGATAAAGCTATTAATTCGTTGTTAACGTGAATTCATTGTACATAATGCTAAGTTATGTTGCACATTCAAAATAGGACATAAAAAATGAAACAATCTGTATAAGTGAAGGATGAAAATGTGATTCATTAAAATAATCTATATCACGAACTCATAATTTAAATTTACAGAATACATTTGAATCCCTTCGAACGCGTTTTATTTTAAAAATTTTTCAATATCTTGTTTCAAAAATTTAACAGAAAGTTTTGTTTTGAAAATAACAGAAAGTTTTGCAATTTTTACCAATGATAATTGCATTATCAATATGTAATAAAAAATAGCATTTATGCATTTTTTATCTAATATATTCCATGATAAAATTATTTAAATTATTTCAAATTATTTTACAGTTGAAATCACTTATTTTTCAAAATTAATCTGAGCAAATTTTCTTATATATAGTTTTGAAACAAAAAAGTACATGAAAAAAATCGAATCTCTGAAATCTTGTGTATAAGTGTACTTCTTATGGAGTAATGCGACGACAATTAGGCAATTCTTTGTATACGCGAATAAAAGTGCACTGCATTATCTTTCGCCAAATTTAAAGTGTAAAACGCATAATTGTTCCAATGTGGATTTAATCTTGTCAAAAATGTGAGAATGTTTTGTAACTTTATAGTTGCATGTTTTTACGTTTTAACCTTTATATTTATGACTTTTACTTACAGCTTTGATCAAGTCTCATGTAATATATATTCAAGGCATATTATTTTCCAACCATGAAAATTTTCATTGTTAAATTAATGTCAAGCGTTTGTGTATAGGTAAAACTTTTATTTCCTTAATTCAATCATGAATTAATTCTGTAATTTTGTATTGCATTATTGTATTGTTAATAAAATTATATTGCCCTTTTGTATTGTTAAATTTGTAATTATGAGAAAAACACTTGTTTTAAGCATATTATTTGTAAATTCAAAACGGAGAAAAATTTTAATTCCTAGATTTAAGTATTGATATTAATATGAAATCACTAATTTATTAATAAATAAACAAAAAAAAAATGAGATTTTACTTTAAAATAAGTAAATTAAAGTGTCTGTTTTTTAAAAAAGTCTTTCAAATATATTCTTAATTGAGATATCATAATTAAACATAAGATTTTTTAAAAAATCCAATAAATCACTTTCATGTCAAGAAAATCAAATGAAATTTACACAACTGCTATTTGGTTACTGCATAATTAAAATACATTTTCAAAACTTTAAAACTTATATGACACTTACTTATTTGAAAAAAAGGAAAACAAAAAGCATAATTTTATTAATTTCTATTCAGGAAATATTTCAAATGCACTATAATTTGAATAATTATTTAAAGAGACAAAAAAAAAATTTAGTCAAAGAATGAAGCTTTTAAAGCATAGGACTATATATAGTTTTTTAAAAAAATCAATCGATATGGGAAAACAATTAATTTCCCAAATATGGAAATTTTTTGCATATAAATACGCAATTTCATTACCCTCGAATTGATGAAAATTTAGCTATATCAAATGTCAGATTTGAACCCACTCCGACATTCGTGGATCAAAACACACACACTTCACAAACAGAACAACAGAACAAAGATATTTCTTTAAGCGGACACATTAGACCGTTCACCAATTCTTACGCACAGAATTCCAATTTCAGAATTAAATCTGCTTTACCTGACTTTATGACGAAAACTAATATTTCTTAGTTTTATCAATGTCTTTTATCTTTGAAGCATTATTTATCTATTTATTTTTTAATTATAATGATATTCGTTCATTGCACCTTTCAAATAACGTCTGCTTTTTTATGAAATAATCGGCATATTTTATATTTATATTATAAATGCAGACAAAGCAGTTTTCGATTTACAGTAAGTTATAGATTATCAAACTACGAAAACAATACTTAGATTTTAGTTTAACTTTTATTAAATTATAATACTTAAAAAAATTAGTATGACATTTTTAAAACCAACATGACGAATTTTATCCTTATAAAATTATTGCGAAATTAAAATCTAATATCATCTGTAGGACGTCTAATATTAGATTTTAACATTATTTTCATGTTTTTCAAAGCAAATAATCAAACAAATATTCAACAGAAACCTATTATAAAGTTTAATAATAATATTAGCTTTTAATCGTCCAAATGAATTTATGCCCAAAAAATGTAACCGCATTTAATAGAAGAGAAATGCAATGGAAATAGCCTTGATTTTTTTCACTACAAACTACATTGATCACAAGCAAATCATAATAGAAAAATTTAAGGTTAAACCGCAGTCGGTAGGATACGAAACTACGCGGGAAGATCCCAATGGATTTCTAGTCCATCGCCTTAACCACTCGGCCACGACTGCTTGTTTAGTTTGAAGGTCCGAAACTAATCATAATCATATGAATAGAATGATATAGCAACAAAAATAAGCAATTGGTGCGATTTTATTCGTACATATTACTAAAATTATGAAATATATTCAAAGGGGGACATAATATATAAAATAATTCATATAAAGGAAAATAGAAAATTTCATTCCTAAAATTAATCAACAACCCGAACTTAGAATACTATTTTTACCGAATACTTGTGAAACCCATCGGACATTTTTTTTAAACAAAATCATTGTCTATTTTACTTCAAGAATTAAACAAACAGGTTTCCCCTTTCCTTCATTTATATTTCGAAGTGCAGATTTAAAAAGAAATTCTTTTTCGAAAAGTATTTTTTATAGCACAAAGTGAAAAATTTCAGATTTTTTTATTTTTATTTTTTATTGCCAGAACTTTACGCGGGTGTGTTTGAATACACAAAATGCTGCTAGAAACACTATGAAATGATACAAATTTTTCAAACAAATGTTTATTACCATATTCAACATTACCCAACCTGGTACCAAATTGGAGAGATACAAAGGACACCCAAAAATATAGGCTAATCATCGTATCACTTACTTCTCTTCAGCTGTTAGTATTCTAATTTGCTAATGATGACCGTTATGATGGATTCATACTGAATTAAAATGTAACAACTTATGTTACTCCATTAAAATAGCATTTTAGTTCTTAGATTTTATTTTATGCTTTTAAAGTAAAGAACAAGGAATTTAAAATCCTGGTTGTTCACATTTTAATTCATTTAACAATAATTTCTTACTATAATGCAAAACCCAAAATAAAAATTTTGTCACCATTTCACGAAGAAATTACAGTCAGCAAGTTCTATTTAAAGTTTCTTTGCTTCATAAACCTATTTAAACAAAAATTTCTTCATATTATTGTCAAATGTCAACACTAAATTTTATCATTGGAACTGGAAATTAAAACATCTTTTATTTTAATAATATAAGATATAATATTAAATTTTCACTTATGTAAAAATATTTTATCTCTTATTTAGATTTTTAGGGAAAAAAAATTACAGATTACAATTTAAATGTCGATGAAATTGTCGAGAAATACATTCCTTTTCTAATATAGTAAAAAAAAAAATAATAATAATAATAATAATAAATTTCTAATACAGTAAAAACAATAAATATTTATACAATTATTTGAAATCATATTTTCTTAATATTAGAAATAATTTCAGAGAATTGTTTTGATTATTTCAGAAGTGATATTCCTAGTGGCCAGTGAAATGATTTTCTCTGACTTTTCGTTTAATTTTCAATCCACACCTTCAGTATGGATTTTATAATGATTCAGAATTTATTTTAAATTACACGGCATTGTTCAATTCGAATCGTATACTCAACATGATGTTAGAGTGATAAAAAACCGAAACAAAACTTCAAGAATTAAAATCATTTCAAGTAAATTTCTGATTTCAATTTCACATGTAGAACATATAAATTCTCAATAAAAACCCATACGAAATATTGAATTCCATTATTGATGTTCATTACTATGAATCAATTTTAACTCATTGTGCTCTAAAGATGAGTGTATCTGGCAACAGCTCTTTTTCTTTAATGAAAGTCCTTTAAATTATTTTGCTATAGACAAGGAAAAAAATATCGGAACAGTAAAAACAAATTAACTTTCTTAATAAGTACACAAAGTTTGAAATTGCTATTAATCATTTTTAAAATTTAATAAAAAAATACACAGAACACTGATTTTATTTCAAATTGTTGCATTATTAAAACTGGCTTTTTATAGTAATTAAATTGGAAATATCATGACATTAAACGACTTTTTTATTCTTATAATCTATTTCTGTTTTTGTATATTAACGCTATTCTAAATAGCATTTAAAGACGCTAATATGGAAATCACCATAATTACAGGGACAATAATAGAATGCAAGACACAAGCAAACTAATAACAAATTATATAAAATAGGCTTATGTTATTAAAATATATATATTGTAAATAATATGAAAGAAGTTAAATAACTGTAAATAATAAAATGTAATTTTAAGTTGAATTTCAAAAATTAGATATTAACTGCTAAAAACGAAATATATATATATAAATGAATGTGGAAAATGTGCTACTTTTTTAACGTTTTAACGTTATTATATATATATATATATATATATATATATATATATATATATATATATATATATATATATATATATATATATATATATACATAAAGAAATATATATATATATATACGAGGGTTGCTATTTATATTTCTGGCCTAATAATGAAAAAACAAATATGTAGGATCGAAATTGGTTTTATTGTTTTTCAAAATATTCTCCATGATGATCAATACACTTTTGCATGCGTTTGAACCAATTTTCAAAGCACTTTTTCCAGTTCGATTGAGGTAACTCCAAAACATGCGTTTTGAATGCATCAACCGCTTCTTCGGGGGTCGAAAATCGTTGTCCACGTAATTTATTTTTGATGTGTGGGAATAAGAAGAAGTCATTGGGTGCCAAATCAGGACTGTACTGCGGATGACCCATCAGTTCGATCTTTCGCTCCGTCAGAAATGCCTTTGTTTGAGTCGATGTGTGAGAGCTCGCATTGTCATGATGAAGAATGATTCGCCTGTTCTTCTGCTTTTTTCGAATTTCTCCGATGACTTCTGGCAAACAAATGGTCGTGTACCATTCAGAATTGACCGTCCTGCGTTGCTCTAACGCCACTGTTGCCACATGACCGTTAATGCCGAAGAAACAGGCAATCATTTGTTTCGATGTGCTTCTTCCTCGAACAACTTTTGTTGGTTTTGCCTCGTCTTGGAAGACCCATACAATTGATTGCTGTTTTGTTTCCGGCTCATATGCATAGATCCATGATTCGTCACCTGTGTAGATGTTATACACAGCCTTTGATGTACCTTGAATGTATTTTTCCAACATTTCCTTGCACCAATCGACACGAGCCTTTTTTTGAGCGTTTGTCAGATTATGCGGGATCCAACGCGAACAAATTTTTTTACGCTCAAATGTTCCTGCAATATTTTATTGATGCTAGTCATACTAATGTCCAAAGACGCCTCTATCTCACGGTATGTCACATGACGATCTTGCTTTATCAGTTCACGCACAGCATTGATCTTTTCTGGCACAACAACGGATTTTGGACGACCTGCACGGGATTCGTCCTGGATCGAACATCGACCACGATTAAATTCGTTATACCAATTTTTTACAGTGCTGTAGGATGGCGCTTTATCGCCATCCTACAGCACTGTAGCACTGTATTGTGACAGCACTGTATTGTGACAATCTACGTCGAAAGTTATGAAAAATAATGGCACGAAAATGTTCACGATTCAATTCCATTTTTTGACAGAGAAGAACTTTTCAATTTACTGTCAACAACACAAATAAAGCTATAATGGCAAATCGTCTGCTGAATTTATGTTTAAAAATATCAAACTTTCGATTAATATCGTCTTCGGTCGCCTAGCAACACTTACTGTTGCCAAGGCCAGAAATATAAATAGCAACCCTCGTATATACACATATATATATATATATATATATATATATATATATATATATATATATATATATATATATATATATATATATATATAATAACGTTAAGAAATAACACATTTCCCACATTCATTTTGTTGGATTTACAATAAAAAAAATCAACTGTCAGAAGTGGGATTCAAACCCACGCCCACATTCGTGGACCAGAACACTCAAACTCTGCTATCAGAGCAAGGAGCCACCTTGAGTCTGGCGCCTTTGACCGCTCGGCCATCCTGACGTGTCAGATGTACTGTTTCCAAACAATAATGGCCGTGTCATCAGACTACCACGCTTTCTGATAAAGCTAGATGAAAAAATCACTTATCTTTAAAGAGAGTCGTTTTGAATGTTATTTATACTCGCTTAGTAGTTTAAGGATCTCAAACCCCTCAGAATATTAGGATCTACTAGTTTTTATAAGGAAAGCTTGCATCTTGTCAGACGCTTATATTTTTCTCTCTCTGTCTCTGTCAATGTATCTTTGTGAAACATGGCTCTAGCACATATTAAGGCCCTGCTAGACTTTCGTTGGGGAAAATCGAATCCTATGTTAATCCTATGGTTAATATTTTAACGTGTCACAAGTGCTATTTTCATGACAGAAACTTCTGGTTTTTTTGAAAATTACAAAAAAACAGAACTACTTTCACCTGAACGTCAATTTTTAGCGTTTAAAATTTTTGCAAATATTGCTAAAATGTCAAAATATTTCTACCCGAGTAAATTTCAATCAAATTCTAATTTCATTGCGGTTGTACAAAATTCTGTTTAAAGATATTTACTTTTTTCAGCATACAGTTATAAAATGAATATTTTTTTTTTAAACTAAAAATATTTTTGATTGCATCAATATTTCTTTAGGAATTTGGATATGAAATCAAACTCATTCTCATTTCTGAAAATCCATCTCTGTACACAACACCACTTATGAAGCTGAAAAATTTTTAATGCCAAACTTGGCTGATTTTCGACTTCTTTACGGTAACATAAAGTAGGGGAAATTTCTGAAAAAAACTGCTCCCCATATGATTCCCGCTGTTTTACGATGGGGTTGGGAAACATTTCCAAATCGAGCAAGACGAATTAGTTTGCAAAGCAGATGCGATTAAATTTTAAAATTATTTGGAATATGGAAAATTTTATAATGTTTTCAATATTGTTTAAAATAAAATTTTAAAACATAGAACTTTTTATATAATAGGTAAAGATGTGTAATATTTGCATAAATTATGTTATAAGAAATATAATAAATTTTTGATATTATTATGTTAAAATGATGAAATCTTGATTTCATAATATGCAAAATTCTTCTTGAATATATGTACTGTGATAAATAAATTATTATTACAAAAAAATATTTCGTTTGCTCTATAATGTTCAATATTAATGTCGGTTTTTCTTAACATCATAATTACCATAATTTAAATCATTATTCAGAGTCTTGCACAAGTAAAATGATGAAAATATATAACAATTTCTTATAGGAATTCAAGTGATTTGAAATATTTAATCAAGATATTTAGTAGTGTTCACATAAATGTAATTAAACATTTTTTTGTTTACTCATTCTTTAAAAAAATCCGAAATATATTTTATAGATTAATCGGCTTTAGCACTAATATCAGATCACGCGAAATATATTACAACTATTGACTTCAACATTATAATCAGCTGGCATGTTTCTTTGTGTTACAGGTTATTTAAGAGTTTACAATTATAGGAAAAAAAAGAGCCAACTATAAAACATAACCCTAAAATTTATAATATACAAATATACTCTGATACTATATTTTCGATATGAGAAAGATATTTTAATTATTTCTTATCATTTATAAGGCTTTTATTTATTTCTTAAGTGAATAAAATATGATGTTAAAAAGCAAATCTTCAAGAATCAAATATTTTCGATTAATTACTTCTATAGAAAAACAATTTCGGGGGTTAGAGAAAGACTATTTATAATGAATTCAGAATAAATAATTCAATTTATTGAAATTGAGAGTTTATTCATTATGTAAATTCATAAAATAAAACAAAATATATAAATTTTATTTTAACCTCTAGATAAAATAAATACCTTTTTAAAATTCATAACAAAATCATTCCAAAATATGATAAAACGATATTTTAATAAATTCCAATGTCATGTTAATAAAAAACAAGAAAAAACTTTCTAATAAAATACTTTTAATTTTTGAGCTGTTAATATTATAAAACTATAAGTTTTGAAACTATATTATTTAGAATTCACTTTCAAAACAGCGTGTGAGTTTTTAATAATATTTAGCTTCCTTAAGAAAAAAAAAAATTAGTTTTTGTTTTTGAAATAACGTTTTCTTAGTTACAATTTTTTTAATGTATGAGGAAGCTAACATACATTGCTTACACTACATTACATACATACATACACACACACACATACACACATACATACATACATACATATATCAACTCTTTTTTCAAATACTTTAAAATGAAAATAAAAGTTTCTTTTCAATACTTCGGAAAGTAACTGCTCCTATATTTTTTTTCATTTTTAAATGGAATATATTGGGTTTACCAGAAATTTCTGCCCATCTTTGGCATAAAACAAAACAAAAAATTATCTTAACCTCATTAATCTTTATTAAATTATATTGTTGCTTTTGTTATTAATGAATTTTTTCCAACAAGAAGGCAATTTGTACAACCTATTTTCGAAAAATGTTTTGATTTTCGCATGAAAAATTGAAACTGTACTTGATCAATATCTTCATTATTTTTGAATTTTTGCCCTACAAAAAAATTTTTAAGGACAAAAACAAATGATAATTAGAATGTGATATAAGTCTAGATAATATAGCGTATGCAACAGAAAATCACAGCCTAGTTATGATATCTTTTGATGAATTTTTTCTTGGTATTCTCCCTTTAAGTTGTCGAGTTGTTGAAAATGCTTTTCCGAACTGAGCTTTTCATTCAATTTTTAATTTTCATAATGTATTGATCCTCAAATGATCCACCCTATATAAATCATTCTCTTATTCAGAAATAAACATGTTTTAGAGTTGGAAGGGCTTATCAGCACAATATATTCTTTACTTTACGATGTTTGGCAGATTATACACTGTTCATCCCCAGTTATTACCTGTTCAAGCAGGCCTCGATTTTATTCCAAACATAGAGACAGACATATAATTTTTATTCTGACTTAATTCATGTGGTACCCATTTTGACTATTTCCACACCAATGCTATCTTTCGGATGTTGTTCGAAATAGTTTGCTCGGTTAAATTAAGATATCTGTAATCTCCGATGTTGCCAGTAAATGTAGCACCCATTTTGACTATTTCCACACCAATGCTATCTTCCGGATGTTGTCCGAAATAGAGTCTCAGTTAAATTAAGATTTCTGTAATCTCCGATGTTGCCAGTAAATGTAGCACCCATTTTGACTATTTCCACACCAATCCTATCTTCCGGATGTGGTCCGAAATAGTTTGCTCAGTTAAATTAAGATTTCTGTAATCTCCGATGTTGCCAGTAAATGTAGCACCCATTTTGACTATTTCCACACCAATCCTATATTCCGGATATTGTCCGAACTAGTTTGCTCAATTAAATTAAGATTTCTGTAATCTCCGATGTTGCCAGTAAATGTAGCACCTACTTTGACTATTTCCACACCAATCCAATATTCCGGATGTTGTCCGAACTAATTTGCTCAGTTAAATTAAGATTTCTGTAATCTGAGATGTTGCCAGTAAATGTAGCACCCATTTTGACTATTTCCACACCAATCCTATACTCCGGATGTTGTCCGAAATAGTTTGCTGAGTTAAATTAAAATTTCTGCGATATCTGAGTGGTCAGAAAAGGTCTTTTTCTCTATAATTTTTAATAATATCGTCATCTATTAATAGACAGAATTTTCCGGTAGACCTAATATATTTTTTACTTTTGTGTAGTGCCAGCATGGGGCGCGCTTTTCCATATTTCCAACTAAACTGAATTTCGGAGTGGAGTCCCACTTCTTCAGTGCACGCATGCTGTATGTACACGTACCTATATATATAATAAAGTAAGAATGCAATATAAGATAGAAATATATATTTTATATAAACTTTCTTATGTTTTTAAATTGTACGTAATTTTTTCAATAATATTGTTAATAACATTTTATTTTTATTCTTTCCTAGTTTTTAAAGTAAGTTATTTATTTTTCTTTTTTAAATCAAATTTTCGTATTTTTAAAAAACAATAAATATTTATCATTGTATTAAAAACGTACAAAATGTTCTATTTCTTCCAGCTTCTTCATTAGATTTAATTAATTTATACCACATTAAATTCCATCAGAATTATAAAGGAATCGGTATTATTCTTTTTCAATTTCATTTCCAATGACAGGGCAAATACAAGGAATAAAACAAATAAAACACATGAAAAATGACAAAATAGACATGAGACGAAGACAAGACAGATGAATGCACTACTTAAACTGCTTTCGGCACTGTTTAAGTGGCCGGTGCATTCTGTAAAATGTATAGTAATTATGTAGCATCGTAATATACGGTGTTTCTATAATAACTGAATTTACCTGAATAAATGGAAAAGCTAGTTTTAAAGAATCAGACTACAAGATGCACGTTTTGAAGAAAAGAAAAAAGAAACATAACTTGTCAATCACTGAAAAATTTAATTTTTCACCAAAAGTGTACACTCTTGAATAAGAATAATCATATAATAATATTTACTCTTATCTTTTAATCATAATTTATTTGAAGAAGTATTTTTTATACTTCAGTGGTAAATCTTTACGTAAGTATTTAATGTGTCAAAATTCATTCTAGAATTCATTGCATTATCTTGTCACTATCTTGCGTACACATATAATAAAATAAAGTTTTTTTTACATTCTTTCATTACATTATATTATTTTCTTCATTTATTTTTAAATTAATTTTCCAACATTTTTTTCAGATTTAATATTTTAAATATTTAATTCTTTTTGTACATAAATTGCAAATTTTTTATTTAAGTGGTTTAAAAAATGAAACTAACCAGGAAAATTTAGTTAAAATTAGAAAATTTAAATACGACTTTTAATCTGTAGAATTTTTATTGAATTTTTTAAAATTTTTTAATGATTCCTAATTAAGGATACGTAATAAATGAGTTAAAATTTATTGCAGGAATTTCAGCAAAATAGTATTATTTTTAAAAAATTGTACTTAGAAGCTAAAATGTTGTTCTGAGTTAGTTGAAATGTCTTAACACATAATGTATTTAAATATAATGTATATTAAATAAGCAATTGTATTAAACGTTCTTATGCGCACTTATAAGCCTAAAAACATCGAAAATTTTGATAAGAAGCTAGTTACTTTTTTTTAATGTGAGGAACACTAATTCTATTGAACCTTTTTTGAAAAATATTTACTCTTTATTTTTTAATTTAAAAATACTAATTTTTAGAAGGTTTTTATATATATATAAAAAACTGATGTGAACATTTCACTATTTTCTTTAATTATAATGGTTTTATCAGGTGAAATGGGGCATAAAATTGATTACGCAGTCGGTAGGATTCGAACCTACGCGGGAAGATCCCAATGGATTTCGAGTCCATCGCCTTAACCATTCGGCCACGGCTGCTCCACGTGATTGCTTCACACTACTTTAATTTTAAATTTACAATCTATTATAAAACAATGGATTGTGTATAATTTTTATGGAGTAATGTCACGAAAATTTGGCAATTATGGCATACGCCGAAAAATGTGTACTGCATAATATTTCGCCAAATTTTAAGTTTAAAACGCATAATCGTTTCGATGTGGATGCTATCATATCAACAATATGATACGGTTTTTGCAACTTTATAGTTGCAAGTTTTTACGTTTTAGCTTTTATATTAATGAAACTTTGCTTACAGCTTTGATCAAGTCACATGTATAATGTATTCTTGAGATATAATTTTCCAAAGATACGATTTTCCATTGTTCTGTAGTTTTGTAGTTCTGTTGTTTTGAAATTATTCTGTAGCATTTGTGTACATAGTTAAAACTTTTATTTTCCTTCATTCAATCACGAATTAATGTTGTACTCTTGTATTGCATTTCTCCATTATTAATCATATTATATTGCCATTTTTTATGTTATGTTTGTTTTTATGCAGAAAACTCTAGTTTTAAGCACATTATTTGTTAATCCAAAACGTAGAAAATTTTAAACACTTGATTTAAATATTGATATTAATATGCAATTCCAAATTGATTAATAAGTAAAAAACAAATTTTTTACTAGAAATAAACATATTGAAGTTTTTTATGTAAAAGAATCTTTTAAATCCAATCTCAATTGAGAAATGTCATGATTAAAAGTAATTTTTTTAAAATAATCCAGTAAATCATACTGATGACAAAAGAATTACATTAAACTTATACACCTGCCTAGTGAATATTACAAAAAAAAACTAATTATTCAAAACATTAAAATTTATTTGAATAATGAAAATAGAGAACTAAGAAAAAGAATTTTATTAAAACTCATTCAGAAGGTGTTTCAAATGCACTGTAAATTGAAAATTTATTTAAAGAGTCCCTAAGTTTAATCAATAAATTTAAATGATGACATTAAAATGTACGCGAGTTTTTCAAAATATCGAATTTTTCTCTTAATTTTTGAAATAATTCATCGAATTATTTTATTCCTTGTTTAGGAATAAAATGAATGAAAAACAAAAGGTTTGCCAATATAAATTAAGAAAAATGGGTTTTGAATTTCACACAGTATTATTCTAGCAATTGACACTGTATCACAAAGAAAAAAAAAATTATGTATTATAAAATAAAGCCACAAGCTAATGACATTCCATTCATAAATTTATTCCAAATTTGAATGAATTAGAAATTTTCTAGCACAGCGTTTTTCTGCTGTTAGATATGACTGTGGAATTTCTGGTTTTAAACAGACTGAGACTGGCCGTCCTCAGGAAACGATTACTAGCCCTATTCTTTTTAATGTTTTTATCAACGATTTACCGAATACTTTAGCACCGTCGGTGGATTCTGCCCATTTCGCTGATGAATTGGTTATCTGGAGCAGTACTTCAAAAAAGAACCAGGATGGGTTGAGTCAGATCCTCATTGGCGCCCAGATAGAACTGGAGAGCTGGTGCCTAAAAAATTGTATGATGTTGAATCAGGGTAAAACCTCTTGTCAGTTCTTCACTCTGAATAGACAAACTTTTACCCCGAATTTGACTTACAAAGGTGTAGATATTCAATATCATTATTATACTAAATACTTAAATTGCACTCTCGATCCTCGCCTAAATTTGAGAAATCATGCAGAATATCTGAAAAATAAAGCTGTTAGAAGACTTTCTGTCTTGAAACGTTTGGCTATCCCAAAACGGGCCTGCAACTGAGAGGCATTGTTAACTACTTACAAATTATATATCCGTCCAATTATTCGCTATTGTTGTGAGATTCTTATCACAGCCCCAGAGAAAGTAGTTAATATTCTTGAGGTATCCCAGAACCACAAACATTGCGAATTGTTACTGGAGCTGTGAAAATTACCCCTGTTCTTGCAATGCAACTCCTAACTGACTTGGAACGTGTTCATCATTTTATTAAAAGAAAGGCAATCCTGCTGTACCAAAAACATATGCGTTTACCTGGCAATGCTTTCTGGAGGAACTATGACAATGAGATCCCTAGAAATCTTAAGACACAAATTGGCTTAATCCAAGCTGCCCAGAGAGAATCCGATACTATAAATTTGAGTAGATACTATTTAACTTTACTTCCTCCTACTTGTCCTATAGATTATCTGAATTTGAATATAAATCTTGATCTTATTCAAAAATTTGCTAAGAAAGAAATGAGTGATTTGCAACTAAGATCGTTCGTAATAGAGACTATTGAGTTTCGCTATCCTGAAAATGAGTGCTTGCATGTTTTCACTGATGGTACTATGTTAGAAAGAACACATGGTGCAGGAGCAGGTATCCATTGTGAGCTTTTCAGTTTTTATTTACCAATGGGTCCTCTTTCCACAGCCTTTGATGTTGAAATTGAAGCTATTACAGTGGCTATCCAACAGCTATCGATTTGCAGTCACTCTTTTTAAAAGAACGGTCATTTTGTCAGATTCTAAAAGTGCACTTCAAACTTTTTTGAATAATCAAAATAGTTCCCAAAGAATTTTGGAATGTAGACATTTGCTTAAGGCTCTGATACACAGAATTTCCTTCCAGTGGTACACATTGTGGTATTTGGCGCAATGAAAAGACTGATTCACTGGCTAAAAAGGGAGCCTTAAGAGATCAACGCGTGAATCGCCCTCTTTCATTTCAGTCAACTAAATTGTTTGTTAACCTGACTCTCAAGAAGGCTCTTACACAAGATATGGTTAAACGTGCGACGCACAAGTGATGGAAGATTTCGGGGGTGGAAAGAGCTATTCCCGTTTTCCCCAGAAAGACTGCGGTAGCCCTTTTTAGAGGTCTAACTGGACATGATTGTATACAAGACCATCTCTGAAGGATTGGAGTGGTGGATTCCCCGGACTGTGTTTTGTGTGACTCTGGTCAACCAATGACTTTTGAGCATTTAAATAATTGTGTGGTTCTTTCTCAGTAGGAGGGCATTGTTGAAAAGCATTGGGGAACCCGTGAACTAATGGCTTAGGCGCTAATGTTCGGCATTTGTAAATAAATAATAAATTTATTCAGAATAGAGTTTTTATAATATTATAGGATTATAAATAAGTAACAATTAAAATTTTGTTTTTATAACATCAAGAACTAAACAATGTTTTTCTAAGAGTACATCATTTATAGAGTTATATGAAATATATTTAAAAAAGAGAAGTTTGAAATTATTATATTTCTTTGAATCTTATGATAATAATTATACTATTTGTCTTAACATGAGTGAGATACTTCAAACTCTGAAACCAAACTTTGATTAAGCCTCAATTAAATATAATTTCTGTACTATAGTTTTTTATAAACTGCAATAATCCATTAGATTTTTGCAAATAAATCTAATTTATAACTGTCTATATATATATATATATATATATATATATATATATATATATATATATATATATATATAAATACATATATATATATATATATATATATATATATATATATATACATGCATTATTAAAATTGCTACACCAAGAAGGCGACATGCTACAGACGTGAAATTTATACGAAAGGAAGAAGGTGCTGTGATATGCAAATGATTAGCTTTTCAGCACATTCAGACAAAGCAGGCGCCAGTAGCAACACCTACATCGTGTTTTAATAAGGAAATTTTTCAGCAGGTTCCTCATACACAAATAGCATTTGAACGTAGTTGCTGGGTGAAAAGTTGTTGTGATGCCTCGCTTAAGAAGGAGAAATGCGTACCAGCACGTTTCTGACTTTGATAAAGGTCGAATTGTAGTGTACCGGGATTGCGGTTTATTTTATCGCAGTATTGCTGCTCGCGTCGGTCGAGATCCAATGACTGTTAGCAGAATATGGAATCGATGGGTCCAGGAAGGTAATACGGAACGCCATGCGGGATCTCAACGGCCACCTATCACTAGCAGCTGAGAAGACAGGTATATTTTCCGCATGGGCGTAATGGATCGTGGAACCATGTCACGAGCCGTGAGTCAAGAAACGGGGTCGTTTGGAAGACAACAAGTGTCTGCACGAACAGTTCGACAACGTTTGTAGCAGCATGGCCCCTCAGCTCGGAGACCATGGCTGCGGCTTCCCACGACGCTGCGTCATAGACAAGAGCACCTTCAATGGTGCGATAAACGACGAACCTGAGCGCACGAATGGCGAGACGTCATTTTTTCAGATGAATCCAGGTTCTTTGTACAGTATCATGATGGTCGCATCCGTGTTTGGCAGCATCGTGGTGAACGCACACTGGCAGCGTGCATTCGTTATCATCATACTGGCCCATCACCTGGCGTGATGGTATGGGGTGCCATTGCATACACTCTCGGTCACCTCTTGTTCGCATTGTCCGTGCTTTGAACAGCGCACGTAACATTTCTGGTGTGTTACGACTCGTGGCTCTACCCTTTATTCGAGCCCTGTGAAACCCTACGTTTCAGCAGGATAATGCCTGACAGCATGTTGTCGGTATTGCACGGACCTTCCTTGATATTGAACATGTTCGGTTGTTGCCCTGGTATTCACGTTCTTCAGATCTTTCACCAATAGAAAACGTCTGGTCAATGGTTGCCGAGGGACTGGCTCGTCACCAAACGCCAGTCACTACGGTTGATGAACTGTGACATTGTGTTGAAGCTGCATGGGCGTCTGTACCTGTACAAGCAATCCAATCTCTGTTTGACTCAATGCCCAGGCGTATAACTGCTGTTATTACTGCCAAAGGTGGTTTTCTGGGTACTGATTTCTCAGGATCTATCCAGCCAAATTTTTTGAAAATTTAATCATTTCTTACTTCTAGTCTAATATATTTGTCCAATAAATATCAATTTGTTATCTGCATTTCTTAATGGTGTAGCAATTTTAATGCCCAGTAGTGTACTTTGATTGTTTGATACACTACTATTATTAATAATAGTTCCTTTTCTCTTCATCAAGTATAAAAACCTGACAATTTTTTAAACATCATGCAGAATTTATTTCAAACACGTATGCACATTTGATATTTTCTTCTTCAAAATGTTATAAAATCTTATCTTCTTTTTGATTTTTTTTAACTATTATCTTAGATTAAGGTCAATATACAAATTTTGTTCAATAAAATTCATTTATATTTTGAAGCTAATATTTAAAGTAATACTTTTTTTTCGAAAAATATTTCTTATTGTGCGCCTAAGCGAAAAGTGGTTGATTTTATGTCGCCAAAGTTTTTCAGGTGTGTTTGAAAACATAAAATGCTGCTAAAAACAAAATTTTAAAAAATGATACAAATTTTGCAAGAAAATGTTTATTACCATATTCAACATTACCCAACCTGGTGCCAAATTAGCGAGAAACCAAAGTGCACCATAAAATTTTGCCTTGTTGTTCTGTCACTTAATTCTGTTTATCTGTTAGTAATTTAATTTACTAATGATGACCGTTGGGATGGATCATACTGAATTAAAATGTAACTACTTAGGTTATTGCATTAAAATGGTATTTTATCTCATAGATTTTTTATTTTATTCTTTCAAAGTAAAGAAAAAGTAATGTAAAATCTTACGTTGACAATTAAATTCAGATAACAGTAATTTCTCACTATAAGGAAAAATACAAAATAAAAATTTTGCAACTTTTTCACGAATAAATTTCAGTCGGCAAGTTTGATTTAATGTTTACTTGCTTCACAATCCTCCATAAGCAAAGATTTCTCATATTATTCGGTCAAATGCCAAAACTAAATTATGTCCCTTATAACTGGTGCTTAAAACATCGTTTATTAGTATTAAGATAAATATCTCTATATATTATATAATAAATTATCTCTTGCGCACGCATATTTTATTTCTTGTTTGGAATTTAAAAAAAAGATAGATTAAAAATTCAATTTCAGTGAAGTTGTTGATAAATACTTTTTTATCTTATACACCAAAAAAAATTAAATATTTTTACAGTTATTTGAAATAATAATTTTCTAATCTTCTTCTTTACTAGGGCCGCTCGGGCTGGGTCAAGACTTTCCTCAGAACACTCCTCTATTATGTTCTCCGAGAGACGACAGTTTTCTTATTTGTAACTTTCAGCACTTTGAAAACTCCTCTACAGAATCAGTTCATATAAGTTTGGCCTACCCCTCTATCTGCTTGCAATGGGTCTATAATTAAAAATTCTTAAAGTGAAGACGAGGGGTCCATTCGTCAGGTATGGCCATCAAATCTCAAGCAACATATTTTAATGTAATTAAAGGTGTCTGCTTCTCCTTAAAAAATCTGTGAAGCTTGTAGTTGTATCTGTGTCACCGAACTCCATTCTCATTTACAGCATCAAAATTCTTTTTAAGGAATTTTCGTTCAAATATTACAATTTGATTTGACTGAGCCTTTTTTAGAGTCCAGATTTTGCATACATAAGTGAGAACAGGTCCTATGATGGTTTTGTATAAAGTGCTTTTTGTAGATCTTTTGATCAGTTTCGATTTTAAGAAAGTCTCTACTCCAAATAAGCTGTGATTAGTAGCAGAAATTCTTCTCTTTACTTAAGAACTTATGTCATTATGAGAATCATCGTTAGAAACTAGATAGGTTTCGTCTGCATAAACGTTATGAATCATATTTTCTGCAGATGTTTTGAGCGAGCTGAATGCCTCTATTAGGGCGCTTTTTGTTCTTGAGATTATATTTTGTTCTTCAGACAGACTTAGTGAAAATAGTGACCCTTGTGTTAGTGCCAGTTTTGCGAATGATCAACTCGAGAGTCCGGTTAACCAGAAAACACGCAAGGCCATCCTCCTTCCTCATTCCTTCTTCAACTTCAAAGTAGTCTGTGAGACTACCTGACAGCTTTATGCAAGAAAGGGTTCGAATCAGAGTCTATTTGATAAACAGCATATATTTACCTGCATATTGTGGAATAGCTTCAAATAAGTATTCACGATCAACACTGTCATAGGCTTATTTGAAATCAATAAATGAATAGCAAAGATCAGTATTGAGCTCGCTAGCTTTTACCTGTGTTTGACGTTATCTCAATGGAGATTTATAATTGTTTACAAAGTTTGCATTCGTAAATTTAATGAATCTGATCGTTCGTGCCAGTTCGATAAACCACACCAAGAACAATAACAATATACTGAGGTAATGAATAAAACAGGAAAAGACTTACCACCACGTGATCTGCAAGACCAAGTCTGTATAAAAGCTGATTATGGGAAAAACTTCAAACACGTTTTAGCTGCCTAATATCTACTTTAATTTATTTACACAATCTTCTTGGCAATTTATAAATTGATAATTTTGTATATACAATTTTACAAAAGGGCAATACACCTAATAAAATATTTCAAACAAAAACAGGTCACACTAACTCGCTCACGCAGCGACAGTTCCTTCCTTCTTTCCCTACATTATTAACCCACGGAGACATTCTGTTGAGGAGGACTCTCGAGAAAGTTTTATAGGTGGAATTCAGAAGGATAATACTTTTGTAGTTACCACAGTTTGTAGGATCTCCTTTTTGTGGATTGGACAGATAATGCCAAGGCTCTAATCAGAGTGCAGAGCTTCATCGTTCCAGATAGAGATAATAATTTTATAAATTTGTTAAATTAATAATCTTTATCCATGCCTGTGGAATTCAGCCGAAGTTCTATCAGGACCAGATGCCTTGTTTAGCTTTAACGTCTTAACAGCTAGTTGAACTTTATCGCAAACAAGTGGAAATACCTGAATGTTTTGATGGGTTTTTTTGGCACAGAATAGCTGCATTGACAGAATGACAATTGTTAAGGAGGTAAGAAAATTATTTTACACATTTTTGGCATATTTCAGTGGGGTAACTTGGAATTTCATTGTTGCGATTTCTGTAGATTGTGATTCTGGATTTCAAGTCTTTTTGACTATCGTTAATTATCTTGTAGAAAGCTCTGCTTTCGTTGCTACTTTTGAGACGCTCAGCATCCGTGAGGAGCTCTTCAAAAAATAGTAGCATTTCCGCTTTGTGATTCCTTTTTTCATTTCTCCTGGATTTTTTGTAGTCTTTCACTGATCTTCTGGTGAATCTTTTCTGGTGTTTTTCTGGTAGCGGTAAACTTTATTTTTAAGACCAGTTGCTACTTTGCACCTGTCATAAAACTAGACTTTTTTAGGATTCTTCTATACTTTTTCTAAATCTTGATCAGCAGTGGTAACGATAGCTTCTTTTACATGTAGCCATTGGTCTTCAATACCGATGGGGTGAACCGGTTCACTATCTCGAATTTTGTGATTCAACTTTTCTACAAATTCTTCTCTAATCTTCAGACTGTTGAGCTTGGAGCAGATAAATCTGCCCTCATTTTTTATGCTTGTTCTCGAATGTTGATAGCTCTTATTTCAATCACAACCAGATAGTGGTCAGAATCGGCGTTGGACCCACAGAATGACTTAACATACAAAAGGCTGGAGAAGTGCCGAGCGTCAATAAGAACATGGTCAGTCTGATTACAAGTAGAGCTACCGGATGAATTCCATGTCTTTTTATGTAAGTTTTTGTGTTGGAACATGGTATTTCTAACAACCATAACCATGTCATTTTCGGGTGCAAACATCAATAAGCCTGATGGCATTTTCACTGGAAATTGAGTGCAGGCTGTAATATCCAATTATAGGTGAAAAAACATTTTCTTTCTGAATTTAGTATTAATGTCACCCAATTGAAATTTGATGTCACCTCGATGACATTCGCAACAAAGGGCATCTAAATCGTTTTAAAAAAAGATCCTTCAGCTCATCATTCTTTCCTCCCATTGGTGCATGAGCACATATTACACTGTTGTTTTGAAACACACCATTTATGCTAATTCTGCACATTCCATTTGTTTTCACCTTGAAATATCAAACAATGTACTTAATTTTTTTTGTTTAGAACAAATATTGTACAAAAAACAAATTTTTGTAAATTACAACTGTAAAATACAGTGTAGTTTAAAATTTCCAAAACTCCTTCTCCATTCTAGCGCACCTCTTGAATGGCAAGAATGTCAAATCAGTAAAAATTTATTTGTTCATTTAACTAGTTGAGAACCTTACTTCTGTAATATGAAAGAACGTTCCAACATTCAAATCTCAAATCCTTTAAACATTTTCCAGGTCGACTCCTAGAAAGCAATAAGGTTTCATAACCTTGGCGATTTTTACAGGGTGGGGTATTCAGCTCAACCGCCAACCTGCAGGAGTAGTCCCCTATGTAATCCGCAGGGGTAGGGTGACCGGCTACACCAACGAAAACTGGGTACTCATTATAATCGCCTTTTACGACACGCATGGACAACGTTGGGATTAGATTCTTACTCCCTCCCCCCACCTAGTCACAACCCGCGAAATAATATTCTAATAATAGAAATAATTTCAGAGAATTCTTTGGAATATTTCTGAAGTTATAGAGTGGCCATAGTTAAATTATTATCTCTGGCTTTAAGTAAGATATTCAATCACCATCTTCAGTGTGGATTGCGTAATGATTCAGAATTTATTTTAAATTATAGGTCATGGTCTAGTTAAGTTGCATATGCAGAAAATGATGTTAGAGTGATAAAAATCCAAAATAATATCTCAAGGTTTAAATTAATGCCAGCTAAATTTCTCATGTCAAATTTTCAGTTCCAAAAATCTTACAAAATATTGATTTTTTTATTGCTGCTTCTTTCAATCAATCATTGTTAACTCATTGTGATCTAAAGTTGAGTATATGTGGCATCAACTCCTCTTTCTGAATAAAAATCCTTTAAATTGTTTTGCTATAGATGCGGAACCAAATACACAGGAATAGAAAAAATAAATTAACTTTCTTTATAAATACACAAAGTTTAAAATTGCTATTGATTATTTTTAATGTTTAATAAAAAATGCTCAGTACAATTATTTTAATTCAAATTGTTGCTTTATTAAAATTTGTCCTTTATAGTAAATAAATTGGAAATATTATAACGATAGACAATTCATTTATTATTATAATCTATTTTAATAATTTTATATTAACGTAATTCTAAATAGCATTTAAAGACGCTAATAGGGGAATCACCATAATTCCAGGTACAATTACAGCATGCTGGACATCAGCAATTTAATAAAAAATTATATAAAAGATTCTGATTTTGTTGAAAAATCTATTGTACATAATATTTATGAAGTTAAGTAAATGTAAATTGTAAAATGAAATCTTAATTCGAATTTGAAAAATTTGGATTATTAGTACGAAAGAAAAAAGACATGTGTGTCATAACACTAAAAAAATAAAGCATTTCCCACATTCATTTTGCTTTATTTACAATGGAAAAAAAAAAAAAAATTGCTGTCAGAAGTGGGATTCGAACCCACGCCCACATGCGTGGACCAGAACACTCATACTCTGCTATCAGAGCAAGGAGATACCTTGAGTCTGGCGCCTTAGACCGCTCGGCCATCCTGACATGCCAACATTGCTGTTTCAAAACAACAGTTGCGGTTTTATCAGACTACCACGTTTTCTGATAAGGTAAGACGAAAATTGTTTTCATTTTTAGATAACAGTCACACATACTAAATGTTATTTATACTCAATTGTTGTAACTAAAGGATCTCTGAATCTCCTAGGATCATTCACTTATTTTTAGAAGGACAGCTTGCATCCAGTCAGATGCTTTATATATTTTGCTGTCAACTCATCTTTGTGAACCATGGCTCCCCAACACATTCAATAAAATCCTTTGTAAGATATTTCTGTTTTTTAAAAAATGCGATTAACTTTCTAGAATTCTTTGAAATATGGAAAATTTTTTTTATTTGCGTTCAATATTGTTTTATATAAAAATTTAAGAACATAAAGCTTTTTATTTGATATGTTTTGCATAATTTATATTATCAGAAACATAATTTATTTTTGACATTGATATGCGTAAATGATTAAATCTTGATTTCATAAAATGCAAAATTCTATTTAAAGATATATAGTGTGATAAATAAATTATTTTCACAAATAAATAGTTTTCATTAGCTCAATAATTTCCAATATTGTTGTCACTTTTCTTAACAACTTTATCACTATAATTTAAATCATTATTCAGAGTCTTGCACTAGTAAAATGATGAAAATATATTGCAATGTCTTTTAGGAAATCAAGTAGTTTGAAATACTTAGTTAAAATATTTAGTAGTATTCACATAAATTTAAATCATAGAAAATCACTTTTGATTACTCATACCTTAAAAGATCCGAAATATAATTTATAAATTAATCGACTTTAAATTTAATATCCGATCACGCGAAGTATATTACAATTATTGACTTCAAACTTATAATGAGCTTGGATATTTTATAGTGTTACAGGCTGTTTAATATTTTACTAGTAGATTAAAACCCAAATATAATTGAATGCCTCTAAATTTTATACACAAATACTGATTACTCTGATACTAACTTAGATTTGAGAAATATTTTTGAATTATTTATAATCATTTATTACGGCTTACACTGTAAAATTTACTAAAATACGATGTCAAAAAAAGCAAGTCTTCAAGAATTAAAAATTTTCTCATATATCAATTATTTACTCATATATCTAATAAAAATATCGATGGTTAGAAATTGACCATTTATAGTGAATTTAGAGAATAACTAATAATAATCATGTAAATTCATAAATTAAAAGAAAATATATAAATTTTATTTTAATCTCCAGATAAATTACCTAAATACATTATTAAAATCTGTAAAAAAATCATTCGAAAACATTATAAAACTATATGTTAACAAACTCTCGAATGCTATGCTAATAAAAAAACAAGAAAAAATTCACTTATATAAAATATTTGAACTTTTTTAGCTGTTAATATTATAAAATTAGTTTTAATATATGAAATCATTTTTTAATAACAATTTTTTTATTTATGAGGAAGTTAAATTTAAAGAGTTTCTTTACACAAATATGGGAAAACAAATTTGTTTTTTTAATTTATAATATTTAAGGCTTTAAATGTCAATTGTAAATTCAAATATTTTTTAAATAAAAATAAACTCTTTTCTCAATACTTCACAAAGTTATTGCTCGAAAGTTTTTTTTAAATGGAATATATAAGGTTTACTGGAAAGCTCGGTCGATTTTGGAATAAAACAAATTGCGAATTTTCCGAAACGTCATTAAACTTCATTAAATTATATATTTAGCATTATTAATGACTTTTTGCCAGTATGAGCGCAATTTGCAAACCTTATTTTTGAAAAACGTTTCAAATTTTCTTGCGAAAAATTGAAACCATGCTTGAATAATAACTTCATTATTTTTGAATTTTATGTCCTTCAAAAAGTTCGGTAAAGACAAAAAGAAGTGATAATTGGAGGTTGATAAGACCGAAGAAAGGAAGCGTAATGAACAGAATATCCTAACCTAGTTTTGATGGTTTTTGATGAACTTTTTTTTTTGGGATGCTCCCTTTAAATTATCCATTTGCTGACAATTCTTTTCCGTATATTGAGCTTTTTATTTAATTTGTAATATTCATAAAGTAATGATCCTCAAATGTCCCACCATATACAAATTATTCTCTTGTTTAAAATTAAACTTGTTTTAGAGTTCGAAGGGCTAGGTTTTCAGCACAATATATCCTTTTCCTTACGATGTTTTTGTAGATTATCCATTTATCATCCCCGGTTATCATCTGGTTGAAACAATGATCGATTTGTACCAAACAAGCAGAGACAGGCATACAATTATTTTATCATCAAAATTCTTCCGACTTAAATTATATCGAACCCATTTTGACTATTTCCACACCAATCTTATCTTCCGAATGTGGTCCGAAATAGTTTGCTGAGTTGAATATAGCTTTCTGCTGTCTCGGATGTTGCAATAAAAAGATCTTTGTCTTTATATTTTTTAACAACATTGTCATCGATCAATGGGCGCTACTTTCCTGTAGACCTTATATATTAAGAATGTAATATAAGATTTATATAAACAAATATTGTTTTTAAATTATATATAGTTTGTTGAATAATAATGTCAATACTATATTTTATATACACTTTTTAAGTTTGTTGAGTAAATTTCTGTATCGAATTAACATATATTTTTTTTAAAAAACAATGAATATTTTACATTTCTCATTCTATTAAAAACGTATCATGTTTTATTTCGTTTAGCTTGTAAAGTAGAATTAATAACTAAAGATGAGTTACACCACGTTAATTCAATTGCCGGCTAACTTGTCTAGTAGTCAGCGTACCTGACTATGGATACGGATGTCCTCTGTTCGAATCCCGGTTCCGGCATGAATGTACTTTCTCTCTCTATCTATACTGTCTTTGTCCTTTCCTTGTGTGTGAATGAGGTGTGAATGGGTGCCTACCCTATAAACGGGTCCTTGTGGCATGTGTATGTACTGAAGAAGTCGGACTCCATTCGGAATGTGTTTCAGTTATAAAAGTGGAGCAGCGCACCCCAATTTGCCAGCCTACCTGGCACACGAAAACATCAGCACTTAATTCCATTAAAAAAAGCAATCGGTAATATTTTATATTAATATACGATATTTGTTTAAAAACTGATTAATATTTGAATGAATCCAAAACCTAATTTCAAAGAAATAGACTCTTTTGAAGAAAAAGAAACGAAAAAAATATAGTCAAACACAGCAAAATTAAAATTTTCATCCCAGATAAAAAAATTACAAAAAGGGTACATTTGAACAAGTGTCATCATATAATGATTTTTACTCTAAATTTATAGTCATAATTTATTTGAAAAAGTATTTTTTCTAAATTCTTCGGTACATTTTTTGTTAATTTAAAAAAAAAATGTGGACAACCACTTTAATATTATCTAACACTTTTATTAAATGATTTTTAAGACATTCGAAAGATACAATCTTTATTCCAATTTTTTTAATCGTCGATAATAAAATTTAAATTTTCTTATATCAAGATATTTTAATTTTATATTAGAATATTCAAATATGATTTTGATACAATAAATAAAATTCAAGTTTTAAAGTATATTTATGAAACAAACTAATGACTCCAAATTTTGAAAACAAACACATTTAATTAACAAAGGAACAAAAAATTACAAAGGAGTCATATTTGGGTTCGCTCACAACTCTCGCGCCTGCGTAGCACACCAAAGTCAGTATCAATCTCCAAAAGAAAACGCAGCTTCTACAGACTGCTCCTGGTCCCAACCGTCTCCCTCCTCACCCTCCACATCAAAGCTCTCGAAATCTCAAGTGCTGGCTATGAGACATTACAGTACAATTTAATGAAAATCTACCCTACATTTCATCGTCTCATCTATTCACTTTATTCCTCACGCATATTTTAAAGTGCGTTTTTTATAAAAATTTTATTTTTATACATTATTTTATAAGTATTTCACTCCTACAATATTTGAATATTAAATTCATTTTGTATATAAATTGTACATTTTTTATTTAAATAGTTTGAAAAAAAAAAAAAACAAGTAAAATTTAGTTTTTAAGTAAAAAATAAACCGATTTTTTATTTGCTGAATTTTTAATGAAATTTTCTAAATTCTTTATAAAGATACCTAATCAATGAAACGTAATAAATATAAATTAAAAATTATTCCAATTTATATATATATTTTATATACCGGATGAGCCAAAAGTTCGTTAAAATTTTAAAAATTCATAAAAAAAGAAGAAAGTAAGATAAAGAAGTGCGGTTTGCAAGAAAGGGCTCACAAAATATTCGGAATTTTTTTTTTTTTTTTTTGCAGCAAAAAAGTTTTAGTTAAACACAATGAATGAATTTTAGTTGACCGAAACACAATGAACGGTACGCTCCATTCATTTATTCTGATAGTAACAGTTGTTCAATATGACCTCCAGTACATTGTACGACACAACTAAGGCCACTCGCAACGCCCGTTACAGCTGAATGCAATATGTCGGAATGAATTTCAGAAACCTCACGACAGATGGAATCTTTGAGTTCGGCCAATGTTGAAGGAGATGAACGGTACACACGTGATTTAAAGTAGCCCCACAACCAGAAGTCGACCGGAGTAAGATCGGGTGATCGTGGAGGCCATGCGATCTTGCAACCTCGACTGATCAGTCTCTCTTCACCAAAGGTACTCAAAAGGAATCGTTTTACTGGATTGGCATAATGTGGTGGTGCGCCATCCTGCATAAAGTTTATTAAAGATAACACACCTCTGCGATTTAATGCGGGCACGACTTTGTCACGCAAAAGAGTGAGGTAACGCTTAGCGGTTACTGTGCACGTTTTCCAGCCCAATCTGGGACACGGTTCTTCAAACAATGAAAGGTCCAACAATGAAAGATGAGGTGAAGCCACACCAGACTGTCAACTTGGCTGGATGCAGAGATTTCGTCGTGTATTCACGAGGGTTAGATGTTGCCCATATACGAGTGTTATGGGTGTTGACATCCCCGTGTAGTGTGAAGTGCGCCTCATCCGTCCAGAAAACGTTGAAAAACCCCCCGAGGGTCGTTCTCGATTCTTGCCATAGCCCACTCGGCAAATGATTCCTGCATAGCTGTGTCTCCCGGTTGTAACTCCTGCAGTGACTGCAGTTTGTAAGGATAGAGATGCAATATCCCGTGTAGGATACGTCGAATCGATGATTGAGGCACATCCAATATTCTTCCAGCTTCGCGAGCACTGCTACTCCCAATGGACGATTCCGCCGCTAAACCATTCATTGTGGTTTCCACCGCAGTAATTCGGCTCTCCGCCAACGAGGGTTTTCCACTGCGTGGCCGATCCTCCAAAGAGCCAGTTTCCTCGAACCTCTTGACAAGATTGACTATTCCAGGGGCCTTTCTTCGTCTTCAGTCCTTTCGTCGTGCGAAATTTTAGCAACGCAATAGTTGCTGACTCTCCGTTCAAATAGAACATCATCACCAAAAGCGCTCGATCGGGTAATGATAACATTCTGAAAGCGAATGAGAAATTCTCGAGTATCATAACCTTTTATCGCAAGATTAATTTGCATAATAGGGCTAAATCTCTTGATGTCAGCGCCATCTATAGGTGACTTTTTTAACTAAAACATTTTTTGCTGCTAAAAAAATCCGACTACTTTGTGAGCCCTTTCTTGCAAACCGCACTTCTTTATCTCACTGTCTTCTTTCTTTATGAATTTTTAAAATTGTAACGAACTTTTGGCTCATCCGGTAAATATATATATATGTGTGTGTGTGTGTGTATGTATGTATAAACTCTAAATAATTGTATCTAATGTTCTTATACGCATTTATAAGTCTTTAAACTTCGGAAATTTTGATGAAAAGCTAATTACTTTATTTGATATTTGGAAAACTCTAATTCTATATTGAATCTTTTTTAAAGAATATTTAATTTTTTTTCTTCATTTAAAAATAGTAATTTGATGGATTATATATGTATAGATAATTTGATATACAAAGATTTTTATTATTTTTAAGATTTATAATCGTTTCATCAGGTGCATACTTTAAAAACATAACGCTTTTCGAAGTCGGTAGGATTCGAACCTACGCGGAAAGATCCCAATGGATTTCTAGCCCATCGCCTTAACAACTCGGCCACGACCGCTACACAAATATTTATCACATTATTTTAAGTATAAATTTTAGTCTATTATTAAAACGCTGTGTATAAGTATATTTATTATAAAGTCCCGACAATTAGGCCATTCTTTTTATATGCCGAAAAAAAATTCACAGTATAATTTTTTTGCTAAATATGTAGTGGAAAACGCATAATCGTTCCAAAGTGGATTTAATCATGTCATTAATATGAGAATGTTTTTGTAACTTTCTAGTTGCATGTTTTTATGTTTTACTTTATATATTTATGACTTTTGCTTATAACTTTGATCAAGTCTCATGAATAATATAGTCAAGACAATTTTCCAACAATCAGATTTTTTATTTTTAAATTAAGCTGAAGTGTTTGTGTATAGTTAAAGCATTTATTTCCTTAATTCAATCATGAATTAAAGCTGAATTTTTGTATTGTTAGTGTAATTATATTGCCATTTTGTATAGTTAAATTTGTAATTATACGAAAATCTCTTGTTTTAAGTATATAATGTTTTTAAGTATAAAAAGCAGAAAACTTTAATACCTAGATTTAAATATTAGAATTAATATGCAACTAAATTTATTAATAAATAAAAATGTGCTTTTTCTTAAAAATAAATAAATTGAAGAGTCTATTTTTCTAAAAGAGTCTTTTAAATATATTCTTGATTGAGATATCATAATTAAAAGCAATATTTCTGAAAAATTCAAATAAATCATTTTCATGTCAATAAATTAAATCAAATTTACACAACTATTATCTGATTACTGCTAAATTAAAATAGTTCTTCAAAACTTTAAAATTTAATTGAAAAAAGAAATTAATTATTATTTATTCGGGAAATGTATCAAATGCAGCGTAATTTGAAAACTTATTTAAAGAGTCCCTATTTAATCAATAAATTTAAATGTTGCTATTAAAATGCGTTTTTTAAAGGCTGAAACTATTCCTCTTGAATAATTTGAAATATTTTATCTAATTAATTTATTCCTGGTTTTAAAATTAAATTTAAACATTAAAATTGCTTTGCAAGAGTGTAATTGGTCATGAATAATATTATGTAAATTTGTAACTCTTTCGTCGCTTGCATATTTCATCATTCTATAAAAATTTGAAAAATGAAAAACAAATGGTTTGCCAATATAAATCCAGAAAAATGGATTTTGAGTGTCAAACCGCATTCTCTGTTGTAGCGATACATACTGTATTATAAAAAGTAATAAACTTGTTAAATGTAGAAAATACAACCAGCTACTGACATTCTACTCATGAATTTATTCACAATTGTATTGATAATTATATGATTATAAATCTGTAAGAATCAAAATTTTTTACTTAAAATATCAAGTATTGCTTAGTGTTTACCTAAGATTTCATCATTTATTGAGTAATGTGAAATACATTTACATTTTATTATTAATTTATAAAGAGACACAGTTTAATATTATTATATATCTTTAAAAAAATCTTAATATAATAATTATAATAATTTTCCTAACTTGAGTGAAAGAGTTTAACCACTATATCATATCTTTGATTAAGCCTTAATTAACTATAGTTTCTATACATTATTTTTTTGTAAACCATAAAAACCCATTATATTTTAGTAAACAAAATATATTTTATAATTGATTATTTAAAATGAAAATATTATTTATCTTTTAATTGGCAAATATTTGTCATTTTGTCGCCAAAGTTTTTCGGTTGTGTTTGAAAACACAAAATGTTGCAAAAAACACTTTGCAATGATACAAAATTTAAAAAATGGATATAAATTTTAAAATCAAATGTTTATTACCATATTCAACATTAGCCTGGTGCCAAATTGGCGAGAAGCCAAAATGCACCCTAAAATGTAGCCTAACTGTTCTGTCACTTAATTCTCTTTAGCTGTTAATATTATAATTTAATAATGATGACCGTCATGATAGATTCATACTGAAATAAAATGTAACTACTTGTGTTACTGCATTAAAATGATGTTTTAGTTCAGAGAGATTTTATTTTATGCTTTCAAACTTACGAACAAGTCATTTTAATTCCTGGGTGTTCACTAGTTAATTCATTTAACAATAATTTCTTATACTATAAGGTAAAATCGACAATAAAAATTTTGCAACTTTTTCACTCGGAAATTTAAAGTTTCTTTGTTAAGCAAAAATTTCTATCTTTGTTAAGCAAAAATTTCTTTATATTACTCTGCAAATGAAAAAACTAAATTATATCACTTGAAACTGGAAATTATAAAACAACGTTTAAATTAGTAATAAGATATAATAAAAAATTATCACTTGCACACACATAATTTATCATTTATTTGGAATTAAAAAATAAATAACAGATTAAAAAATTAAATTTCAGTGAAATGGTTGAGAAATACATTACTTTTCTTATCCACCAAGAAAGACAATAAATATTTTCACAAATACTTGAAATAATATATTTCTAATATTAAAAATATTTTCAGAAAATTGTTTTGAATATTTCTGAATGGATATTCCTAGAGTGGTCAGTGAAATGATTATCTCTGGCTTTAAAAGTTCAATATTCAATCACCACTTTCAGTGTGGATTTCGTAATGATTCAGAATTTATATTAAATTATAGGTCATGGTCCACTTACGTTTCGTAGGCTAAACATGATGTTCGAGTGATATAAAACCTAAATAAAACTTCAAGAATTAAATTAATGTCAGCTAAATTTCTTCTATCAATTTTTCAGTTTCAAATGTAGAACATAAATTGTAAAAAAAAAAAATAAATAAATAAATAAAAAAAAATAAAATAAAAATAAAATAAATAAATAAAAATAAACAATAAATAAATAAATAAATAAAAACTTACAAAATATTGATTCTTTTATTGATGTTTCTTTCAATGAATCATTGTTAACTCATTGTGCTCTAAAGATGTGTATATCTGGCAAAAGCTCCCCTTTTTTAATGAAAGTCCTTGATATTACTTTTCTATAGACAAAGAACAAATTAACGTTCTTTATAACTACACAAAATTTAAAATTACTATTGATCATTTTTAATATTTAATAAAAAATACACGGAACACTTATATTACTTCAAATTGTTACATTATTAAATTTGGTTTCTTATAGTACAATAACAGCATATGCAAAACTAATAAAAAATTATAGAAAAGAGGCTTATGTTGTTTAAAAATATGTTGTATACAATTTGAAAGAAGTTACGTAACTGTTAATAATAAAATGAAATTTTATGTTGAATTTCAAAAATTAAATATTCAGTGCGAAAAAAAAAAAAAAGAAGAAATATATATAAAAAATAACAATAAAAAATTAACACCTTTCCCAAATTCATTTTGTTTTATCTACAATAAGAAATGTAACTGTCAGAAGTGGGATTCGAACCCACGCCCACATTCGTGGACCAGAACACTCATACTCTGCTATCAGAGCAAGGAGATACCTTGAGTCTGGCGCCTTAGACCGCTCGGCCATCCTGACATGTCAGCACTGCTGTTTCAAAACAACAATTTCCGTTTTATCAGAGTAACACGTTTTCTGATAAGGCTAGAAGAAAAAATCACTTATCTTTAAAGAGTGAGTCGTTTTGAATGTTATTTATACTCGCTTAGTAGTTTAAGGATCTCAAACCCCTCAGAATATTAGGACCTACTAGTTTTTAGAAGGAAAGCTTGCATCTTGTCAGACGCTTATATTTTGCTCTCTCTGTCTCTGTCAATTTATCTTTGTGAAACATGGCTCTCGCGCACATTAAGGCCCTGCAAGACTTCAGTTAGGGAAAATCGAATCCTATGTTAATCCTATGGTTAATATTTTAACGTGTCACAAGAGCTATTTTCATGATAGAAACTTCTGGTTTTTTGCAAATTACGAAAAACAGAACTACTGTCACCTGGACATCAATTTTTAGTGTTTAAAATTTTTGAAAATATTTTTAAAATGTCAAAATATTTCTACCCGAGTAAATTTCAATCAAATTCTAATTTCATTGAGGTTGTACAAAATTCTGTTTAAAGATATTTACTTTTTTTCAGCGTACAGTTATAAAATGAATATTTTTGTTTATTTTATGCTAAAAACATTTTTGATTGCATTAATATTTCTTTAGGAATTTGGATTTGAAATCAAACTCATTCTCATTTCTGAAAATCCATCTTTGTACAACGCCCCCTTATGAAGCTGAAAAATTTTTAACGCCAAATTTGGCTGATTTTCGACTTCTCTACGGTAACCTAAAGTAGGGGAAGCTTCTGGGAAAAACTGCTCCCCATATGATTTCCGCTATTTTACGATGGGGTTGGGAAACACTTCCAAATCGACCAAGACGAATTAGTTAGTATATGGGATTAATTTTTTTAAATTCCTTTGAATATGGAAAATTTTATAATATTTTCAATATTGTTTAAAATACTATTTTAAAAGCATTGAAATTTTTATATAATTGATAAAGATGTCCAATACATGCATAATTTATATTATCGGAAACAATAGATTTTTGATATTGTTATGTTAAAATGATGAAATCATGATTTGATTAAATGCGAAATTCTACTTGAATATATGTATTGTGATAATCAAATTATTATTACATTACATTATATATATATATATATATATATATATATATATATATATATATATATATCGTTGGCGCTATAATTTGCAAAATTAATGTCATTTTCTCTTAACATCATAATTTTTTAAATTTAAATCATTATTCAGAGACTTGCACAAGTAAAATGATGAAAATATATAACAATTTCTTATAGGAATTCAAGTGATTTGAAATATTTAATCAATATATTTAGCAGTGTTCACATAAATGTAATTAAAAAATTTTTTGTTTACTCATTCTTTAAAAAAATCCGAAATATATTTTACAGATTAATCGGCTTTAGCACTAATATCAGATCACGCGAAATATATTACAACTATTGACTTCAACATTATAATCAGCTGGCATGTTTCTTTGCGTTACAGGTTATTTAAGAGTTTACAATTATAGGGGTAAAAAAAAGAGCCAACTATAAAACATAACCCTAAAGTTTATAATATACAAATATACTCTGATACTATATTTTCGATATGAGAAAGATATTTTAATTATTTCTTATCATTTATAAGGCTTTTATTTATTTCTTAAGTGAAAAAAAATATGATGTTAAAAAGCAAATCTTCAAGAATTAAATATTTTCGATTGGCTACTTCTATTGAATAAAAATTTCGGGGGTTAGAAAAATACTATTTATAATGAATTCAGTATAAATAATTCAATTTATTAGAATTGAAAGATAATTTATAATGTAAATTCATAAAATAAAAGAAAATATATAAATTTTATTTTAACTTCTAGGTGAAATATATAATTCATCTAGAGGTTAAAATAAAATTTATATATTTTTTAATGAAATTTATATATAAAAAGTTCATAAAAAAATCATTCCAAAATGTGATAAAACGATATGTTAATAAATTCCAATGTCATTTTAATAAAAAAATAAGAAAAAACTTTCTAATAAAATACTTTGAATTTTTGAGCTGTTAATGTTATAAAACTATAATATTTTGAAACTACACTATTGATTTTGCAATAAAATTAATTATTTATGTAAATTATATCGATAAATAGAACTAGCTCGTGTTTTCCTGTTTATTATTGTTAAGTTAAATTTATAATTTAGAAAAATAAACGAAAATATTAGATGAATCTTTTTAATATTTTTTGTTCAGTTGTTTTCAAATTTTTAAATTTAAAAAAGTTCTTGAAAATGAGTAGACTTTTTCAAACGATATAATTTATATAATATTCACTTTCAAAACAGCGTGTTAGTTTTTTAGAATATTTAGCTCTCTTAAGAAAAAGGAAAAATTGGTTTTCATTTTTGAAATCACGTTTTCTTAGTTACAATTTTTTTTAAGGAATGAATTAAGCTAACTTAGTGAAAAATTGAAACAATACTTGATTAATATCTTCATTATTTTTGAATTTTTATCATTCCAAAAATTCTGTAAAGACAAAAACAAATGATAAATAGATTGTGATATATATCTAGATAATATAGCCTAGTTATGATATCTTTTGATGAACTTTTTTCTTGGTATTCTACCTTTAAGTTATCGAGTTGTTGAAAATGCTTTTCCGAACTGAGCTTTTCATTCAATTTTTAATTTTCATAATGTTTTGATCCTCAAATGACCCACCCTATACAAAACATTCTCTTATTCAGAAATAAACATATTTTAGAGTTGGAAGGGATTATCAGCACAATATATCCTTTACTTTACGATGTTTTCGCAGATAATCCACTGTTCATCTCCAGTTATTACCTGTTCAAGCAGGCCTCGATTTTATTGCAAACATAGAGACAGACATATAATTTTTATTCTGACTTAATTCATGTGGTACCCATTTTGACTATTTCCACACCAATCCTATCTTCCGGATGTGGAATTTCTGGTTTTAAACAGACTGAGACTGAGATTCCTCAGGGAACGATTATTAGCTCGATTCTTTTTAATGTTTTTATCAACGATTTACCGAATACTTAAGCACCGTCGGTGGATTTTGAACTTTTCGATGATGACTTGGTTATCTGGAGCAGTGCTTCAAAAAAGAACCAGGATCGGTTGAGTCAGATCCTCAATGGCGCCCAGATAGAACTGGAGAGCTGGTGCCTAAAAAATGGTATGATGTTTAATCAGGGTAAAACCACTTGTCAGTTCTTCTCTCTGAATAGACAGCATTTTATACCCCGAGTTTGACATATAAAGGTGTAGGTATTCAATATAATTATTCTACTAAATACTTAGGTTGCACTGTCGATCCTCGTTTAAATTGGAGAAATCACGCAGAAAATCTGAAAAATAAAGCCGTTAGAAGACTTTCTGTCTTGAAAAGTTTGGCTGGCTCGAGGTGGGGCTGCAACTGAGAGGCATCGTTATCTACTTACAAATTATATATCCGTCCAATTATTCACTATTGTTGTGAGATTCTCATCACAGCCCCAGAGAAAGTAGTTAATATTCTTGAGGTATCCCAGAACCACAAGCATTGCGAATTGTTACTGGAGCTGTGAAAACTACCCCTGTTCTTTCAATGCAACTCCTAACTGACTTGGAACGTGTTCATCATTTTATTAAAAGAAAGGCGATCCTGCTGTACCAAAAACTTGTGCGTTTACCTGGCAACGCTTTCTTGAGGAACTATAACAATGAGATCCCTAGAAATCTTAAGACTCATACTGGCTTAATCAAAGCTGCCCAGAGAGAATCCGATGCTTTAAATTTGAAGAGAGACTATTTAATTTTATTTTCTCCTACTTGTTCTATATATTATCTGAATTTGAATATAAATCTTGATTCTTATTCAAAAAGTTGCTAAAAAGGAAATGAGTGAGTTGTACCAAAGATCTTTCGCAATACAGACTATTGAGTTTCGCTATCCTGAAAATGAGTGCTTACATGTTTTCACTGATGGTTCTATGTTAGAAAGAATACATGGTGCAGGAGCAGGTATCCATTGTGAGCTTTTCAGTTTTTATTTACCAATGGGTCCTTTTTCCACGGATTTTGATGGTGAAATTGAAGCTATTACAGTGGCTATCCAACAGCTATCGATTCGCAATCACTTTATTAAAAGATCGGTCATTTTGTCAGATTCTAAAAGTGAGCTTCAAACTTTTTTGAATAATCCAAATTGTTCCCAAAGTATTTTGGAATGTAGACATTTGCTTAAGGCTCTGATATAGAGAATTTCCTTCCAGTGGTACCCATTGTGGTATTTGGCGCAATTAAAGGGCTGATTCACTGGCTAAAAAGGGAGCCTTGAGAGATCAACGCATGAATCGCCCTCTTTCATTTCATTCAACTAAATTGTTTGTTAACCTGACTCTCAAGAAGAATCTTAAACAAGAAATGCTTCAACGTGCGACGCACAAGTGATGGAGAATTTCGGGGGAGGAAAAAGCTGTTCCCGTTTTTCCTAGAAACACTGCGGTAGCCCTTTTTTTAGAGGTCTAACTGGACATGATTGTTTACAAGACAATCTCTATAGGATTGGAGTGGCGGATTCCCCGGACTGTGTTTTGTGTGACTCTGGTCAACCAATGACTTTTGAGCATTTAAATAATTGTGTGGTTCTTTCTCAGTATGAGGGCATTGTTGAAAAGCATTGGAGAGCCCGTGAACTAATGGATTAGCCGCTAATGTTCGGCATTTGTAAATAAAAAATAAATTTATTCAAAATAGAGTTTGTATAATATTATAGGATTATAAATAAGTAACAATTAAAATTTTGTTTTTATAGCATCAAGAACTAAACAATGTTTTTCAAGAGTACATCATTTATAGAGTTATATGAAATATATTTAAAAATGAGAGATTTGAAATTATGATATTTCTTTGAATCTCATGATAATGATTATAATATTTGTCATAACTGGAGTGAGAAACTTCAAACTCTAAAACCAATGTTTGATTAAGCCTCAATTAAATATAATTTCTGTTCTATAGTTATTTGTAGACTGCAATAATCCATTAGATTTTTGCAAAGAAAACTAATTTATAACTGGTTACATATATATATATATATATATATATATATATATATATATATATATATATATATATATATATATATATATATATATATATATATATTAATTGGCAAATATAGTTTCTATAAAAGAAAGCTCAATGGAATAAATTATCATATATTCGATCTTAAAAAATATTGTCATTCAATTTTTCCCTTGCACATTAGATTAGAAGAGTTGGAAATTTTTCGCAGTTTTCTCCCTTGTATAACGTGAATGTATCACACTCTTTATGAGACACATTTCTGCATAATATTTGTTTCATATGATCAATTAGACTTAAGCCATCAGTAATAGTTTTGATATTCAGCTCTGACTGTGAAAGATATTCCAACTACACTACTGGCCATTAAAATTGCTACACCAAGAAGGTGACATGCAACAGGCATGAAATTTTATGGGAAAAAAAGAAGGTGCTGTGATATGCAAATGATTAGCTTTTCATTGCATCCGACAAAGCAGGCGGCAGTAGCGACACATACATTTTGTTTAAATGAGGAAATTGTTCAGCCGGTTCCTCATACACAAATTGCATTTGAACGTTGTTGCCAGGTGAAACGTTGTTGTGATGCCTCTTGTAAGAAGGAGAAATGCGTACCAGCACGTTTCTGACTTTGATAAAGGTCGAATTGTAGCGTACCGGGATTGCGGTTTATCTTATCGCAGTATTGCTGCTCGCGTCGGTCGAGATCCAATGAATGTTAACAGAATATGGAATCGATGGGTTCAGGACGGTAATACGGAACGCCATGCGGGATGGCCACCTATCACTAGCAGCCGAGAAGACAGGTATATTTTCCGCATGGGCGTAATGGATCGTGCAACCATGTCACGAGCCGTGAGTCAAGAAACGGGGTCGTTTGGAAGACAAATGTCTGCACGAACAGTGCGACGACGCTTGCAGCAGCATGGCCCCTCAGCTCGGAGACCATGGCTGCGGCTTCCCACGACGCTGCGTCATAGACAAGAGCGCCTTCACTGGTGCGATCAACGACGAACCTGAGCTCACGAATGGCGAGACGTCATTTTTTCAGATGAATCCAGAATCTTTGTATAGTATCATGATGGTCGCATCCGTGTTTGGCAGCATCGTGGTGAACGCACACTGGGAGCGTGCATTCGTCATCGTCATACTAGCCCATCACCTGGCGTGATGGTATGGGGTGCCATTGGATAGACGTCTCGGTCACCTCTTGTTCGCATTGACGGTGCTTTGAACAGTGCACGTTACATTTCTGGTATGTTACGATCCGTGGCTCTACCTTTTATTCGAGCCCTGCGAAACCCCACGTTTCAGCAGGATAATGCCCGACCGCATGTTTCCGGTATTGAACGGACCTTTCTTGATAAGGAACATGTTCGGCTGTTGCCCTGGCCAGCACGTTCTCCAGATCTTTCACCAATAGAAAACGTCTGGTCAATGGTTGCCAAGCGACTGTCTCGTCACCAAACGTCAGTCACTACGGTTGGTGAACTGTGGCATCGTGTTGAAGCTGCATGAGCATCTGTACCTGTGCATGCAATCCAATCTCTGTTTGACTCAATGCCCAGGCGTATACTGCTGTTATTACTGCCAGAGGTGGTTGTTCTGGGTACTGATTTCTCAGGATCTATCTAGCCAAATTTTTTGAAAATTTAATCACTTGTTATTTCTAGTATAATATATTTGTCCAATAAATATAATTTTGTTATCTGCATTTCTTCCTGGTATAGCAATTTTAATGGCCAGTAGTGTATATATATTTATATATTAATTGGTAAATATAGTTTTTATAAAAGAAAGCTCAATGTAATAAATTATCATATATTCGACCTTAAAAAATATTTGTCATTCAATTTTTCCCCTTGCACATTAGATGCGAAGAGTTGACATTTTTCGCAGTTTTCTCCCTTGTATAACGTGAATGTATCGCACTCTTTATGAGACACATTTCTGCATAATAATTTTTTCATATGATCAATTAAGACTTCAGCCATCAGTAATAGTTTTGGACTTTCAGCTCTGACTGTGAAAGAGGTTCCAATTACTTAGATTGATTGATACACTAATATTATTAATAATGGTTCCCTCTCTTTTCATAAAGTAGAAAAACGTGACAATGTTTTAAACATCATGCAGAATTTATTTTAAAAACGTATGCTTATTTGATATTTTCTTTCTCAAACTGTTATAAAATTTAAATTTTTGAATTTAATTTTAACTAATATCATAGAGTTAGCCAGTCTGATATACATTCAAATTTATTTCAACAAAATTCATTTATATTTAGAAGCGCAGATTTAAAAAGTAATTCTTTTGCGAAAAATATTCCTAATAGTGCGCCTAAGCGAAAGTGGTTCTTTTTTTTTTTTTAAAAAGATTTTCGCGGGTGTGTTTGAAAACACAAAATACTACTAAAAACCCTATGGAATGATACAAAATTTTAAAAAATGATACAAATTTTAAAATCAAATGTTTATTACCATATTCAACATTAGTCTGGTGCCAAATTGGCAAAAAGCCAAAGTGCATCCTAAAATGTAGCCTAACTGTTCTGTCACTTAATTCTCTTTAGCTGTTAATAATATAATTTACTAATGATGACCGTTATGATGGGTTCTCGCTGAATTAAAATGTAACTACTTAGGTTACTGCATTAAAATGTTATTTTAGTTCATAGATTTTATTTTATGCTTTCAAAGTAAAGAAAAAGGTATGTAAAATATTGAGTGTTCACAATTTAATTCGTTTAACAATAATTTCTTACTAATAGGCATAACCTAAAATAAAAATTTTGCAACTATTTCACTCGGAAAGTTTAATTTAAAGTTTCTTTGTTAAGCAAAAATTTCAATCTTCATTATGTAAAAATTTCATTATATTATTCTTTCAAATGACAAAAATAAAATATATCTCTTCAAACTGGTAATTTTAAAACAATGTTTATATTTAATAATATATGATGAAAAATTTTTACTTTCACACACATAATTTATCATTTATTTGGAATTAAAAAATAAGTAACACATGAAAAATTAAATTTTAGTGAAATGGATGAGAAATACATTCTTTTCCTAATCCATCAAAATAAATGTTTTCACAAATATTTGAAATTATTATTTTTTTTCGAATGGCAGATTGTAGACAGTTACAACTGCTACAGAGTCTATAAATCTGTTGTTCCCTGATACCAAGGAACCGACCAGAGAGACATCGACCGACTGATCAGAACTCTTAGCCGCCGAGGAGTTGCCCTGAGTGCACCCTCACACATGCCATTGGGACCCATTTATTGGGTAGGTAGTATTCATACTTCATTCACACACACAAGGAAAGGACAAAAACAGGATAGAGAGAGAAGAGTGCATCCATGCCTGAAACGGGATTCGAGATCAGGACCTCCCTATCCGTAGTCAGGCACACTGACTACTAGAATATTTGAAATTATAGTTTTTTAATATTAAAAATTATTTCAGAAAGCTGTTTTGAACATATCTGAAAGAATATTCCTGGAGTAGCCAGGTAAATAATTATGTTTGGCTTTAAGTTCAATATTCAATCAGCACTTTCAGTGTGGATTTCGTAATGATTCAAAATTTATTTTTAATTAGAGGTCATATTCCAGTTACCCCTTTTATTTTAAACATGATATTTGAGTGATAAAAGAACTGAAGCAAAATCTCAAGAAATAAATTAATGACAAATAAATTTCTTCTATCAGTTTTTCAGTTTCATGTGTAGAACATAAATTGCCCATAGAAATCCATACAAAATATTGAATTGCCTCATTGATGCTTCTCACAATAAATCATTGTTTCCTCAACACATTGTGCTCGAAATATGAATATATGTGGCAACATATCCTCTTTCGTAATGAAAATCCTTTAAATTTTTTTGCTATAGACGCGAAACAAAAAATATGGGAATAGTAAAAACCAATTAACTTTATAACTACGGAAAGTTTAAAATTGCTATTGATCATTTTTAAAATTGAATAAAAAATGCTCAGTGCAATTATTTTAATTCAAATTGTTGCATTGTTAAAATTGGTTTTTTGTATTAAAATATTTGCAAATATTTTGACGATAGACGATTAATTTATTATTATAATCTATTTCGGTATTTTTATATTAACGCAAATCTAAATAGCATTTAAAGACGCTATTATGGTAATCACCAAAATTCCAGACACAATAATAGTATGTTGGACATAAGCAATTTAATAAAAACAATATATAAAAGAATCTGATGTTGCTGAAAAATGTATTGTACATAATATGAAAGAAGTTAAGTAACTGTTAATAGTAAAATGAACTTTTAAGTTGAATTTAAAAGCTATAAATAATTAATGCGTTATAAAAGAGACATATTTGTAATATCGCTCAAATTATAAAACATTTCCCACATTCATTTTCTTTATTTACAATTTAAAAAAAATTGCTGTCAGAAGTGGGATTCGAACCCACGCCCACATTCGTGGACCAGAACACTCACACTCTGCTATCAGAGCAAGGAGATACCTTGAGTCTGGCGCCTTAGACCGCTCGGCCATCCTGACATGTCTGTCATGCTGTTTCAAAACAACAGTTGCGTTTTTATCAGACTACCACGTTTTCTGAAAAGGTAAGATAACAATTATTTTTATTTTTAGATAACAGTCTCACATTTTAAATGTTATTTATACTCGCTTGTTGTAACTAAAGGATCTCAATCCCCTCAGAATATTCACTTATTTTTAGAAGGTCAGCTTTAATCAATGCTTTATATTTTGCTGTCAACTTATCTTTGTATAACATGGCTCCCCTACAAATTAAATAAAAATAATTTGCAAAAGATTTCTGTTCCTTATAAAATGCGATTAACTTTTTAGAATTCTTTGAAATATGGAAAAATTATTGGTATTAGTTCAAGATCCCCATATATGCTTTCTCGCCAAATCTGGCGCCCAATGTTTTGCTCGCAGTGTTGCCGATTTCTGTTTTTGTTTTTATTGTAGTGTTGCCAAATTCAGTTTTTGTTACTATTCTTTTATTTGTTGCCAGTATTCGTTTTTCTCTTTTTTTACATAATTTTTACGTTATATATGTGTTTTTTTTTAGTGGCAACAGCTATTTAAGTTTAACTTCGAGTTTCTTTGTTCTAGAACTTTCTTTGTTCCACGTTTCTATTGCAATTGGATGCCATTTGTCTTCTTTTTGCTTTTAGTGCAATTAGGAGATTTTCCCTCAGCTGTGTTTCGTTGTCGCCAGCGTCCAATCATCGTAAATTTTTCTTTTTTACAATTTCTTTTATATTATTTCTTTTTATTTGGTTTATTTATTACATATATTTTCATTTATTCATTTATTTTATTGCTTTCATGTATTTTTTGTTATGTATTCGTGTTTCATCTTTATATTCACTTATGAAATGTATAAATTTTTAAAAAAATACTTTTTTCATGTTTTTTTTAAAATTTTATAAAGTGAATATATTTAGAATAATATATTTTCAATGCCTTTTTTTAAATTTTATAAAGTGTATATATTTGGAAAATTATTTTCCCATGCTTTTATAAGTTTTATAAAGTGTATATATTTAAAAAAATATTTCTTGCATGCTTTTTTTTTTTTTTTTTAACTGAAATGTGACATTGGTGACAACGAACAAAATGTTGAAGTAAATATACCAATTGGCATAGTAACATGTGACTTCATATCAAGTAAGTCCATTATTTATATTTCCCTTTTTAAATTTTCTATAATGCTTATTTTTCGATCGAACTTCGGAAATTTCCGGTGTTAATAAACGCGCGCTTAGCTAAGCGATTTGGAGACGAAAAAAATTCGCGGAGCTCGCCAATATATGGGGATACTGAACTAGTTACTATATAACGTGTTTTGTTTAATTTGTATTATTAGAAACATAATATGTTTTTGATATTGATAAGCGGGAATGATTAAATCTTGATTTCATAAAATGCAAAACTCTGCTTAAAAATATGTACTGTGATAAATAAATTATTTTTACATATAAATAGTTCGTTCTCGCAATAATTTCCAATTTTGATGTCAGTTTCTTAACAACTTAATCATTATAACTGAAATTATTATTCAGAGTCTTGCACTAGTAAAATGATGAAAATATAATATAATCAGCTTGCATATTTTATAGTGTTACTGGTTGTTTAATATTTTACAAAATTAGGAAAAAACGCCAAATATAATTGAATGCCTGTAAAGTTTATACACAAATATATTCTCTGATACTAATTTAGATATGAGAAAGATTTTTTAATTATTTATAATCATTTATTACGGCTTACACAGTAAAACTTGCTAAATATGAAGAAAAGAAAAAGCAAATCTTCCAGAACTAAAAATTTCCGAAATTTTACTTATATGTAATAATGTTATCGATCGCTAGAAATTGTCTATTTATTGTGAATTCAGAGTAACCCATTCTATTTATCGAAATTAAAATTTTATTTATAGGATCAATTCATAATATGAATGAAAATATATAAATTTTATTTTAACTTCTAGAAAAAATAATTACATTTTAAAAATCTATGAAATGTAATTCCAAAACTTTATAAAACAATATGTTAATAAATTCGAATTCTATGTTAACAAAAATACAAGAAAATACGCCTTTATAAAATACTTGAATTTTTGAGCGTTTAATATTATAAAACTATAAGATTTGAAAATATATTATTCATTTGGTATAAAAATTAATTATTTGATATAAAATATGTTGATAATACGAACTTAGCTCGTGTTTTTCTATTTAAGTATTTTTAAGTTAAATTAATTTAGAAAATGAACGAAACACTTAGATAAATATTTTTAATATTTTTTGCTCATGTGTTTTTAAATTTTTATGTTTACAAATACGCTTGAAAATAAATTGACTTTTTCAAACTATATAATTTATATAGAATATACTTTCGAAACAGCGTGTTAATTTTTATGAATCATTTAGCGCTGAAGTAATATGAAAAATTAGTTTTAATATATGAAATCATTTTTTAATAACAATTTTTTTATGTATGAGGAAGTTAACTTTAAACAGTTTCTTTACAAATATGGGTAAACAAATTTTTTTTTAATTTATAATATTTAAGGATTTAAATGTAAACTCTAGTTTGAAATATTTTTAAATATAAAAATAAAACATATTTTTCAATACTTCACAAAGTAATTGCTCAAAAGTTCTTTTAAAATGGAATATATAATAATTACTAGAGATCTCGATCGACTTTTGGAAAAAACTAAATGCAAATTTAACTAAAACATTAAACTTTATTAAATTATATATTTATCATTTTTATTAAAGACTTTTCGCCAGCATGAGCAAAATTTGTAATCCCTAGTTTTGAGAATTGTTTCAACTTTTCATGCAAAAAATTGAAGCGGTCCTTGATTAAAATCTTCATTATTTTTGAATTTTTTGTCCTTCAAAAAGTTATGTAGAGACACAAACAAATGATAATTGGAGGTTGATAGGCAAAAGAATATGGCGTATGGAACAGAATATCCCAGCCTAGTTTTGATGTTTTTTGATGAATTTTTTTTTGGGGATGCTCCCTTTAAATTATCCAGTTGCTGACAATTCTTTTCCGCAATTAGCTTTTCATTTAATGTGTAATGTTCATAATGTAATGATCCTCAAATGTCCCAACATATGCAAATTATTCTCTTGTTTAGAATTAAACATTTTGTAGAGATCGAAGGGTTAGGTTTTCAGCAGAATGTATCCTTTTCCTTACGATGTTTTTGTGGATAATCCATTTATCATCCCCAGTTATCATCCGATTGAAACAATGATCAATTTGCACCAAACAAGCAGACACTGACATACAATGCTTCTATCATCAAAATTTTTCTGACTTAATTTATGGGGAACCGATTTTGACTCTTTCAACACCAATTCTATCTTCCGAATTTGTTCCGAAATAGTTTGCTGATTTGAATATAGCTTTTTGCTGTCTCCGATGTTGCCAGAAAAAGATCTTTGTCTCTATAGTTTTTTTAACAACATTGTCATCGATCAATTGACACAAGTTTCCGGTAGACTTAATATATTCAGAATGCAATTTAAGATTTAAATAAATTTTGTTTTTAAATTATATAAAGTTTGTTGAATAATATTGTCAATACTATATTTTATATATACTTTTTATGTTTATTGAGTAAATTTCTGTATCGAATTTACAAATGTTTTTTTTTTAAAAAACAATGAATATTTTACATTTCTCATTTTATTAACAACGGAACATGTTTTATTTCGTTTAGCTTGTACATTAGAATTAATAACTATAGATGAGTTACACCACATTAATACGATTGCCGGCCAACTTGTCTAGTAGTCAGCGTACCTGACTACGTATAGGGAGGTCCTGTGTTTGAATCCCGGTTCAGGAAGGGATGTAATTTCTCTCTCTGTCTATCTTGTATTTGTCCTTTCCTTGTGTATGAATGAGGTGTGAATGGTTGCCTACCCTATAAACGGGTCCCTGTAGCATATGTGTGTACTGAAGAAGTCGGACTTCACTCGAAATGCGGTTCAGTTAAAAAAGTGGAGCAGCGCACCCCAATTTGCCAGCCTACCTGGCACACGAAAACAACTGCAGTTAATTCAATCAAAAAAAGCAATCGGTAATATTCTATCTTATTATACGATATTTGTTTAATAACTGATTTTATTTGAATGAAACAAAAACCTAATTTCAAAGAAATAGAATCTTTTGAAGAAAAAGAAACGAAAAAAATAAAGTTAAACGCAGCAAAATAAAAATTTTCATCCTAATTAAAATAATAATAATAATAATAATAACAAAAAGTGTACATTTGAACAAGAATCATCATATAAGGATTTTTACTCTTATTTAATAGACATAAATTATTTGAAAAAGTATATTTTCATAATTCATTGGTAAATTTTTTGTTAATATAAAATGAGGTCGATATCCACTTTAATATAGTCTGACACTTTTATTAAATGAATTCTTAGACACTCGAAAGACACAATAATTATTCCAATCTTTTTAATAAACGAAGATAAATATTAAATTTTCTTAGGTCAAGATAATTTAATTTATATTAGAATATCCAAAAATGATTTTGATACATTAAATAAAATTGCAAGTTTTAAAGTACTGTTATGAAACAAACAAATGACTCCAAATTTTGAAAACAAACACATTTAATTGACAAAGAAAAAAAAATTACAACGGAGTCGTATTTGGGTTAGCTAACAACTCTCGCGTCTGTAGAGAGCCAAAGACAGTATCTTTCTCTAAAATAAAACGCAGCTTCTACTGACTGCTCCTGGCCCCAACCGTCTCCCTCCTCACCCTACCCATCAAAGGCTCTTGAAATCTCAAGTGGTGGCTATGAGACATACAGTACTATTTAATGAAAATCTATCCTAGATTTCATCATCTCATCTTGTCTTTTTATTTCGTAAGCATATTTTAAAATGCTTTTCTTTTAAAAATATTTTATTTTCTTACACTATTTTTTATATTAAATTATTTTTTTATATAAGTTGTAAATTTTTTATTTAAATAGTTTGAAAAATAAAACAAGTAAAGTTTAGTTTTGAATTGAAAAATAAACCGATTTTTTATTTGCGGAATTTTTAATGAAATTTTCTAAATTCCTTTTAATTTTATAATATTATTTAGGTTTATTAATAAATTGGAAATTAATATGCAATTTTCCATTTATTAATAAACCTAAATGATGCGTAATAAACAAATTAAAATTAAAATTATTTCAGTATTTTCAGCAAACAGTATAATTTTTCAAAAATTTACTTAAAAGCTAATAAGTTGTTCTGAATTAGTTTATAAATGTTTAACACAGATAATACTTCAATCAATATATATATATATATATATATATATATATATATATATATATATATATATATATATATATATATATATATATATATATATATATATATATATATATATATATATATATATATATATATATATATATATATATATATATATATATATATAATGTTCTTATAAGCATTTTCTTATAAGTCTTTAAACTTCGAAAATTTTGATAACGAGCTAGTTAATTTTTTTTTGATATTTGGGGAACATCTATTGAATCTTTTTTAAAAATCATTTAATCTTTTTTTCTTAATTTAAAATAAGTAGTTTGTGACGGGTTATATATACATAAATTGATACAAAGGTTTTTATTATTTTTAAAAATTACAATCTCTTTATGAGGAGCATATTGCAAAAAAGCAAGACTTTTCGCAGTCGGTAGGATTCGAACCTACGCGGGAAGATCCCAATGGATTTCTAGTCCATCGCCTTAACCACTCGGCCACGACTGCCACACCTTACATTATTTTAACTATACATTTTACTATATCATTAAAACAATGTGTATATGTGCATTTATTATAGAGTAATGTCACGACAATTAGGCAATTCTTTTTAGATGCCGATGAAAAGTCACGGAACACTTTTTCGCTAAATTTGGACGGACACGGAATACTTTTCGCTAAATAATAATCTCCCATAATCCTTGCATAGGGGATTTAACAATGCCATTAATATGAGAATGTTTTTCTAACTTTATAGTTGCATGTTTTATGTTTTAGTTTTTATATTTATGACTTTTGTTTATAACTTTGATCACGTCTCAGGTATAATATATTCAAGACATATAATTTTTCAACGATTGGAATTTTTATTTTCAAATTAAACTGAAGCGTTTGTGTACAGTTAAAGCTTTTATTTCCTTAATTCAATCATGAATTATTGCTTTATTTTTGTATTGCATTATTGTTTTGTTTGTAAAATTGTATTGCCCTTTTGTCTGTTAAATTTGGAATTTTGCGGAAAACTCATGTTTTAAGCATATTATTTATAACACATTTTAATTCCTAGATTTAAATATTGCTATTAATGTGCAATTTTAAATTTATTAATAAAACTAATATATGAGCTTTTTCTTAAAAATTAATAAATTGAAGAGTCTATTTTCCAATGGGTCTTTTAAATATATTCTTAATTGAGATATCATAATTAAAAGTAACGTTTCTGTAAAAATTCAATAAATCACTTTCATGTTTAGAAATTTAAATTAAATTGTGGGTTGAGCAAAAATAAAATAATTCTTCAATCTTTCAAATTTTATTTTAAAAAAAGGAAATCAAACAAAAAGATAATTTTATTAATATTTATTCTGGAAATGTTTCAAATCACTCTAATTTCAAAAATTATTTAAATAATTCATAAATTTATTCAAAAAATGATGCTACTAAAATTATGTTTCTTTATATATATCTGGATGTTTTTGCTCTAAATTTTTGAACTATTTAATTTACTTAAGTTATGTCTGGTTTCGGAATAAAATGTAAACATTAATAACGCTTTTAAATAGGGTAATTTGTCTGGAATCAATTCTTGTAAATTTATAACTTAAGTGGCTAGTAACTTTCATCATTCTTTAAAAATTTGAAAAATGAAAAACAAATGGTTTTCCAGTATAAATCCAGAAAAATGGATTTCGAGTGTCAAACCTCTTTCTGTAAGCAATGCACATTGCATCATAAAACGTATTAATCCTGTGAAGTATAGTAGAAAGCAACCAACTAATGACATTCTATTCAAAAAATTATTTAGAATAGTTTTGATAAATTTTTTGATTATAATCCTGTAAAAAATTCAAATTTTCTATGTGCAACATCAAGTATTGAACAATGTTTTCGAACAGTTTGCCATTTATAAAGCTATACCATATATATATTTAAAAGAAAACAGTTTAAAATTATTATATATATATCTTTGATTCTCATTATAATATTTTTCCTAACTTGAGTCAAAGAGTTCAATCAATGTAACGTATATTTGATTAAGCTTTAATTAACTAAAGTTTTTATACGATAGTTTTTGTAAACTGTAAAAATCCATTAGGTTTTTGTAAACAAAACCTTTTTATTATTGACTTAATAAAATACAACTGTTATATGTTTCACCAGGCAAATACAGTTTTTATAAAACAGAGCTCAATGTAATAAATTATCATATATTGAATCTTAGGAAAATATTTATTATTTTGTTTTACCCTTGAACATTAGATGAGAAGAGTTGGACATTTTTTGCCGTTTTCTCCCTTGTATAATGTGAATATATCACAATATTAATGAGACACCTTTTTTGCAAGTTAATATTTTCATATGATCAATTAGACTTAAGCCGTTTGGAATAGTTTGACTACTCAGATTTTACTGTGGTATAGATTTATATTACTTTGATTAATTGATACATTACTATTATTAATAATGGTTCCTTTTATCTTCATCAAGTAGAAAATCGTTGCAATTTTTTAAACATCAAACAGAATTTATTTCAAACACATCTACGTATTTGATATTTCTTGTTTAAAATGTTATTAAATCTAAATTTTTGATTTTTTTTTCTTATTTAATTATCATTATGAAGTTTGGCAGCCTGATCTATATATTAATATATTTCAACAAAATATATATATATATTTCGAAGCGCATATTTATAGAGAAATTATTTTGTGAAAAATATATTTTGTAATTTTCCTTGGCAAGAAATAGTCGATTTTTTATCGCCAGAATTTTTCGGGTGTATTTAATGCTGCTAAAAATATTATGCAATGATACAAGTTTTACAAATAATTGCTTACTACCATTTTCAACATTACCCATGCTGGTGCCGAAATGGCGAGAAATCAAAGAGCTCCCTAAAACAATGGCTAATCATTCTATCACTTACTTCTCTTTAGCTGTGGGTATTCTAAATTATTAATTATGAACGTTACGATGGATTCATAATGAATTAAAATGTAACTACTTATGATACTACATTAAAATAGCATTTTAGATCTTAGATTTTATTTTATGCTTTTAAAGTAAAGAACAAGGAATGTAAAATCCTGGGTGTTCCCAATTTAATTCAGATGACAGTAATTTCTTACTATGAAGCAAAATCCAAAATAAAAATTTTGCAACCATTTCATGAATAAATTTCAGTCGGCAAGTTCGATTTTATTCTGAATTAGAATTATTCTAAAAAAGTTATTCTGAATTAGTTTAAATGTTTTAATACATTATTTATAATTCAATATATATATATATATATATAAATATTAAAATATTGTATTAAATGCTTTTGCACGCATTTGTAAGTCTTTGAACTTCGAAAGTTTTGGTAACAAGGTAGTTACTTTTTGGATATTTGAAACACTGTTTCTATTGAATCTTCTTAAAAAATATGAAATCATTTTTTTAATTTTAAAATAGTAATTTGACAGATTATATATGTATATATAAACTGATACAAAGATTTTTATTATTTTTAAGAATTATAATCGTTTCATCAGGTGCATACTTTAAAAACTTAACGCTTTTCGCAGTCGGTAGGATTCGAACCTACGCGGGAAGATCCCACGCGGACCTACGCGGGATTTCTAGTCCATCGCCTTAACCACTCGGTCACGACTGCTACACATATGCTTATTACATTATTTTAACTACAAATTTCAGTATATTATTAAAACACTGTGTATAAGTGTATTTATTATAGAGTAATGTCACGACAAAAAAAATTAGTCAATTCTTTTTATATGCCGAAAAAAAAGTCACAGAATAATTTGTTGCCAAATATGTAGTGGAAAACGCATAATCGTTCCAAAGTGGATTTAATCCTGCCATTAATATGAGAAGGTTTTTGTGACTTTAGAGTTGCATGTTTTTATGTTTTCGTTTTTATATTTATGACTTCTGCTTATAACTATGATCAAGTCTCATGAATAATATAGTCAAGACATATAATTTTTCAACGATCAGAATTTTTATTTTTAAATTAAGCTGAAGTGTTTGTGTATAGTTAAAGCTTTCATTTCCTTACTTCAATTATGAATTAATGCTGAATTATTGCATTGTTAGTATAATTACATTGCTAATTTGTATTGTTATGTTTGTAATTATGAGAAAATCTCTTCTTCTAAGAATATAATGTGTTAATCTAAAACGCAGAAAAGTTTAATCCCTAGATTTAATTTTTAAAATTAATATGCAACTAAATTTATTAATAAATAAAAAATGTGCTTTTTTTAAAAAAATGAATAAAAGGTAGAGCCTATTTTTCTAACAGGAACTTTTAAATACCTATCTGAACTTTTTTAGCTGCGAATATTATAAAACCATAATGTTTGAAAATACATTATTGATTTCGAAAATACATTAATTATTTGATGAATAAAAGGTAGAGCCTATTTTTCTAACAGGAACTTTTAAATACCTATCTGAACTTTTTTAGCTGCGAATATTATAAAACCATAATGTTTGAAAATACATTATTGATTTCGAAAATACATTAATTATTTGATATAAAATATGTCGATAATAAGATCTTAGCTGGTGTTTTTCAATTTAGTATTATTAAGCTAAATTAATAATTTAGAAAAATAAACGAAATTCGTTGATAATTTTTTTTAGATATTTTTTTTCAGGTGTTTTCAAATTTTAAATTTAAAATTGCTTGAAAATAAATTGCCTTTTTCAAATAATATAATTTATATAGAATTCGCTTTCACAAAACAGCGTATTAGTTTTTAGGAATATTTAGCTGTTAAGAAAAAAGAAAAATTGGTATTAATTTTTGAAAACACGTTTTCTTAAATAGAATTTTTTTTATGTATGAGGAAGCTAAATTTAAGCAGTTTCCTTACAAATGTGGGAAAAACTATTTGGATTTAATTTGTAATATTATTTAAGGCTTTATATTTATATATATATATATATATACATATATATATATATATATATATATATATATATATATATATATATATATATATATATATATATATATATATATATATATATATATATATATATATATATATATATATATATATATATATATATATATATATATATATATATATATATATATATATATATATATATATATATATATATATATATATATATATATATGTATATAAATATTAACGTGAGTTTCAAACACTTTAAAATAAAAATAAAAATTCTTTTTCAATACTTCGCAATGTAACTGCTCAGTAATTTTTTTATTTTTAAAAGGAAAATATTAAGTCTACCGGAAAGTTCTGTGCATCTTTGGAATAAAACAAAATAAAAAATTTTCTTAACCTCATTAATCTTTATTAAATTATATTGTTGCCTTTGTTATTATTGACTTTTTGCCAACAGGAAGGCAATTTGTACAACCCATTTCGAAAAATGTTTCGATTTTCGCATGAAAAATTGAAACAGGGCTTGATTAATATCTTCATCATTTTTGAATTTTTGTCATTCCAAAAATTCTGTGAAGACAAAAACAAATGATAAATAGAATGTGATATATATATCTAGATAATATAGCCTAGTTATGATATCTTTTGATGAACTTTTTTCTTGGTATTCTCCCTTTAAGTTATCGAGTTGTTGAAAATGCTTTTCCGAACTGAGCTTTTCATTCAATTTTTAATTTTCATAATATTTTGATCCTCAAATGACCCACCCTATACAAAACATTCTCTTATTCAGAAATAAACATGTTTTAGAGTTGGAAGGGCTTATCAGCGCAATCTATCCTTTACTTTACGATGTTTTCGCAGATAATCCACTGTTCATCCCCAGTTATCATCCGGTTAAAACAGGGTTCGATTTTATTCCAAACAAAGAGACAGACATATAATGCCTCTTCTGACTTAGTTCTCATGTGGCAATCCATTTTGACTATTTCCACACCATTCCTATCTTTCGGATGTTGTCCGAAATAGTTTGCTGAGTTGAATTAAGTTTCCTGCGATCTCTGATGTGTCTGAAAAGATAATTTCTCTTTAATTCTTAACAATATCGTCATCTATTGATGGACAGAATTTCCTTTTTGTGTAGTGCCAGTTGTCCTGGCATGGGGCGCGCTTCTCCACATTTCTAGCTGAATTGAATTTCGGAGTGGAGTCCACCTTATTCAATACTCACATGCCGTAAGTACCCGTAGATAATAAAGTATATAAGAATGTATTATAAGATACAAATATATATTTTATATAAGCTGTCTTATGTTTTAACATGAACGTAGTTTTTTCAATAATATCGTCAATAATAAATTATTTTTATGCTTCTTAAGTTTATAGAGTAACCTTTCTTTTTTTTTTTTTTATCAAATTCTGTAAAATAACAATAAACGTTTTTCATTGTATTAGAAACGTACCATGCTCTATTTCTTCTAACTTCTTCAATAGATTTAATTAATTTATACCACATTGATTTAATTCCATTAGAATTATAAAGGAATCGCTAATATTCTTTTTGAATTTCATTTTCAATGGCATGGCAAATACAAGGAATGACACAAATGAAACACATGAAAAATCACAAAATAGACATGCGACGAAGAAAGGAGAGGTAAATACACTACTTAAACTGCTTATGGCACTATGCAATGTATAGTAATTATGTAGCATCTGAACATAAGGTGTTTCTGTAATAACTGATTTTACCTGAAAAAAGTTAAATGGCTAGTTTCATTAGAATCAGGCTACAATATGCACGTTTTGAAGAAAAGAAAAAAGAAACATAACTTGTCAAACACTGATAAATTTAAATTTTCACCAAAAATGTACACTTGAACAAGAATAATCATATAATGATTTTTACTCTTACCTTTTAATCAAAATTTATTTGAAGAAGTATTTTTTATACTTCAGTGGTAAATCTTTACGTAAGTATTTAATGTGTCAAAATTCATTCTAGAATTCATTGCATTATCTTGTCACTTTATTGCGTACACTTATTATAAAATAAAGATTTTTTTACATTCTTTTATTACATTATATTACTTTCTTCATTTATTTTTAATATTATTTTCTTACCTTTTTTTATAAGTTCTTCACTCAGGCAATATTTGAATATTTAATTCTTTTTGTATATAAATTGCAAATTTTTTATTTAAGTGATTTAAAAAATAAAACTAATTAGGAAAATTTAGTTTATAATTTTAAAAAAATCGACTATTTATCTGTAGAATTTTTTTTGGAAATTTTTTTTAAATTTTTTCAATGATTCCTAATTAAGGATACGTAATAAATGAATTAAAATAAAATTTATTTCAGGAATATCAGCAAAATAGTATAATATTTCGAAAATTGTACTTAGAAGCTAAAAAGTTGTTCTGAGTTAGTTTAAATGTTATATTGTATAAAGTATTTAAATATAACGTTACATCAACAATTATATTAAACGATCTTATACGCACTTATAATTCTAAAAACTTCAAAAATTTTGATATAAAGCTAGTTACTTTTTTTAATATTAGGAACACTAATTCCATTGAATCTTCCTGAAAAAATATTTAATCTTTATTTTTTAATTTAAAAATACTAACTTTTTGAAGGTTTTTATGCATAAAAAACTGATGTAAACATTTACATTATTTGTTTTAATTGTAATGGTTTTTTCAGGTGAACCTGCGGCAAAAATGTGATGACGCAGTCGGTAGGATTCGAACCTACGCGGGAAGATCCCAATGGATTTCGAGTCCATCGCCTTAACCACTCGGCCACAACTGCTACAAAATTCTTCAAACATTATTTTAAGTATAAATTTACAATCTATTATTAAAACAGAGCATTGTGTTTAAATGCACTTTTTATGGAGTAATGTCACGATAACTTGGCAATTATGGCATACGCCAAAAAAGAAAAAAAAAATGTGCACTGCATTTTTTTTCGCTAAATTTTAAGTGTAAAACGCATAATCGCTACAATGTTGATGCTATCATATCAAAAATATGAGCATTTTGTGCAACTTTATAGTTGCAAGTTTTGGCGTTTTACTTTTATATTTATGACTTTTGCTAAAATATCTTTGATCAAGTCATATGTGTAGTATATTCTTGAGATACAATTTTATAAAGATGCGAATATTCATTGTTAAATTATTCTGTAGCTTTTGTGTATATCGTTAAAGCTTTTATTTCCTTAATTCAATCACGAATGAATGTTGAACCCTTTTATTGATTTCCTAATTTATTAGTCATATTTTATTGCCATTTTGTATTGTTAAGTTTGTAATTATGCGGAAAACTCTTGTTTTAAGCACATTATTTGTTAATCCAAAACGTTGAAAATTTTAAGCCCTTGGTTTAAATATTGATATTAATATGCAATTCCAAATTGATTAATAAATAAAAAATTAATTTTTTCTAGAAAGCAAATATAGTGAAGTTTTTTATGTAAAAGTATCTTTTAAATCCAATCTCAATTGAGAAATGTCATAATTAAAAGTAGTATTTTTAAAAAAATCCAGTAAATCATATTGATGACCATAGAATTACATTAAACTTATACACCTGCAAAGTGAATATTGCAAAAATAAACTAATTCTTCAAAACATTAAAATATATTTGAATAAAAAAATGGAAAACTAAGAAAATGAATTGTATTGAAACTCATTCAGGTGTTTCTAATGCACTGTAAATAGGAAACGTATTTAAGAGTCCCTAAGTTTAATCAAAAAATTTAAATGATGACATTAAAATACATTCGCTCGTTTTCCAAAATCTGGAATTTTCAATCTTAATTTTTGAAATAATTTATCGAATTAATTTTTTCCTGGTTAAGGAATAAAATGAATGAAAAAAACAAAAGGTTTGCCAATATAAATCAAGAGAAATGGATTTTGAATCTCAGAGAGCATTCTTCTCGCAATTGTCACTATATCAGACACACACGCAAAAAAATTTAAACTTGCTTTCAATAAAAGAAAGCCACAAGCTAATGACATTCTATTCATTTGTTTATTCAGAATTCGAATGGATTAGGAATTTTCTAGCACAGCGTTTTTCTGCTGTTAGATATGGCTGTGGAATTTCTGGTTTTAAACAGACTGAGACTGACCTTCCTCAGGGAACGATTATTAGCTCGATTCTTTTTAATGTTTTTATCAACGATTTACCGAATACTTAAGCACCGTCGGTGGATTCTGCCCTTTTCGCTAATGAATTGGTTATCTGGAGCAGTACTTTAAAAAAGAACCAGGATGGGTTTCATCAGATCCTCAATGGCGCCCTGATAGAACTGGAGAGCTGGTGCCTAAAAAATGGTATGATGTTGAATCAGGGAAAACCACTTGTCAGTTTTTTCTTGAATAGACAGCCTTTTATGCCCCGAGTTTGACATGTAAACGTGTACATATTCAATATAATTATTCTACTAAATTCTACTAAATACTTAGGTTGCACTCTCGGTCCTCGTTTAAATTGGAGAAATCACGCAAAAAATCTGAAAAATATAGCCGTTAGAAGACTTTCTGTCTTGAAACGTTTGGCTGGCTCGAGGTGGGGCTGCAACTGAGAGGCATTGTTAACTACTTACAAATTATATATCCATCCAATTATTCACTATTGTTGTGAGATTCTCATCACAGCCCCAGAGAAAGTAGTTAATTTTCTTGAGGTATCCCAGAAACACAAGCATTGCGAATTGTTACTGGAGCTGTGAAAACTACCCCTGTTCTTGCAATGCAACTCCTAACCGACTTGGAAGGTGTTCATCATTTTATTAAAAGAAAGGCGATCCTGCTGTACCAAAAACATATGCGTTTACCTGGCAACGCTTTCTGGAGGAACTATAACAATGAGATCCCTAGAAATCTTAAGACTCAAATTGGCTTAATCCAAGCTGCCCAGAGAGAATCCGATGCTTTAAATTAAGTAGAGACTATTTAATTTTACTTCCTTCAACTTTTCCTATACATTATCTGCATTTGAATATAAATCTTGATCTTATTCAAAAAGTTGCTAAAAAGAAATGAGTTATTTCAACTAAGATCTTTCGCAATAGAGACAATTGAGTTTCGCTATCCTGAAAATGAGTGCTTGCATGTTTTCACTGATAGTTCTATGTTAGAAAGAATACATGGTGCCGGAGCAGGTATCCATTGTGAGTTTTTCAGTTTTTATTTACCAATGTGTCCTCTTTCTACAGCCTTTGATGGTGAAATTGAAGCTATTACACTGGCTATCCAACAGCTACCGATTCGCAGTCACTTTTTTAAAAGATCGGTCATTCTGTCAGCTTCTAAAAGTGCGCTTCAGACTTTTTTGAATAATCCAAATAGTTCCCAAAGTATTTTTAAACATCCAAATAGTTCCCAAAGTACATTTGCTTAAGGCTCTGATACACAGAATTTCCTTCCAGTGGTACCCATTTTGGTATTTGGCGCAATGAAAAGGCTGGTTCACTTGGCTAAAAGGGAGCCTTGAGAGATCAACGCATGAATCGCCCTCTTTCATTTCATTCAACTAAATTGTTTGTTAACCTGACTCTCAAGAAGGCTCTTACACAAGATATGGTTAAACGTGCGACGCACAAGTGATGGAAGATTTCGGGGGTGGAAAGAGCTATTCCCGTTTTCCCCAGAAAGACTGCGGTAGCCCTTTTTAGAGGTCTAACTGGGCATGATTGTATACAAGACCATCTCTGAAGGATTGGAGTGGTGGATTCCCCGGACTGTGTTTTGTGTGACTCTGGAAAACCAATGACTTTTGAGCATTTAAATAATTGTGTGGTTCTTTCTCAATATGAAGGCATTGTTGAAAAGCAATGGAGAACCCGTGAACTAATGGCTTAGGCGCTAATGTTCTGCATTTGTAAATAAATAATAAATTTATTCAGAATAGAGTTTTGATAATATTATAGGATTATAAATAAGCAATAATTAAAAATTTGTATTTATAACGTCAAGAACTGAACAATGTTTTTCTAAGAGTTCACCATTTATAAAGCTATATGAAATATATTTAAAAAAGAGAAGTTTGAAATTATTATATTTCTTTGAATCTTATGATAATAATTATATTATTTGTTTTAATATGAGTGAGATACTTCAAACTCTGAAACCAAACTTTGATTAAGCCTCAATTAAATATAATTTCTGTACTATAGTTTTTTATAAACTGCAATAGTCCATTAGATTTTTGCAAATAAATCTAATTTATAACTGTCTCTCTCTCTCTCTCTCTCTCTAAATATATATATATATATATATATATATATATATATATATATATATATATATATATATATATATATATATACATGCACCATTAAAATTGCTACACCAAGAAGGCGACATGCTACAGACGTGAAATTCTTACGAAAGCAAGAAGGTGCTGTGATATGCAAATGATTAGCTTTTCAGCGCATTCAGACAAAGCAGGCGCAGGAGCGACACCTAAATTGTGTTTAAATAAGGAAATTTTTCAGCCGGTTCCTCATACACAAATTGCATTTGAACGTAGTTGCTTGGTGAAACGTTGTTGTGATGCCCCGTGTAAGCAGGAGAAATGTGTACCAGCACGTTTCTGACTTTGATAAAGGCCGAATTGTAGCGTACCGGGATTGCGGTTTATCTTATCGCAGTATAGTATTACTGCTCGCGTCGGTCGAGATCCAATGACTGTTAGCAGAATATGGAATCGATGGGTCCAGGAAGGTAATACGGAACCCCATGCGGGATCTCAACGGACACCTATCACTAGCAGCCGAGAAGACAGGCATATTATCCGCAAGGTCGTAATGGATCGTGCAACCACGTCACAAGCCGTGAGTCATGAAACGGGGTCGTTTGGAAGACAACAAGTGTCTGCACGAACAGTTCGACGATGTTTGAGGCAGCATGGACTCTCAGCACGGATACAATGGCTGGGGCTTCCCTTGACGCTGCGTCATAGACAAGAGCGCCTTCAATGGTGTGATCAATGACGAACCTGGGCGCTTGAATGGCGAGACGTCATCTTTTCAGATGAATCCAGGTTCTGTGTACAGCATCATGATGGTCGCATCCGTGTTTGGCTGCATCTTTGTGAACGCACACTGGCAGCCTGCATTCGTCATCATCATACTGGCCTATCACCTGGCGTGATGTTATGGGGTGCCATTGGATAGACGTCTCGGTCACCTCTTGTTCGCATTGACGGTGCTTTGAACAGTGCACGTTACATTTCTGGTGTGTTACGATCCGTGGCTCTACCCTTTATTCGAGCCCTGCGGAACCCTACGTTTCAGCAGGATAATGCCCGACCGCATGTTTCCGGTATTAAACGGACCTTTCTTGATAAGGAACATGTTCGGCTGTTGTCCTGGCCAGCACGTTCTCCAGATCATTCACCAATAGAAAACGTCTGGTCAATGGTTGCCGAGCGACTGTCTCGTCACCAAACGTCAGTCACTACGGTTGGTGAACTGTGGCATCGTGTTGAAGCTGCATGGGCATCCGTACCTGTACATGCAATCCAATCTCTGTTTGACCCAATGCCTAGGCGTATAACTGCTGTTATTACAGCCACACAAGTGGTTGTTCTGGGTACTGATTTCTCAGGCTCTATATATCCATCCAAAATTTTGAAAATTTAATCACTTGTCATTTCTAGTATAATATATTTGTCCAATAAATATCATTTTGTTATCTGCATTTCTTCCTGATATAGCAATTTTAATGGCCAGTAGTGTATATATATTTATATATTAATTGGTAAATATAGTTTTTATAAAAGAAAGCTCAATGTAATAAATTATCATATATTCGATCTTAAAAAATTTTTGTCATTCAATTTTTTCCATTTGCACATTAGATGCGAAGAGTTGACATTTTTCGCAGTTTTCTCCCTTGTATAACGTGAATATATCACACTCTTTATGAGACACATTTCTCTGCATAATAATTTTTTCATATGATCAATTAAGACTTCAGCCATCAGGAATAGTTTTGATTTTCAGCTCTGACTGTGAAAGAGGTTCCAATTACTTAGATTGATTGATACACTAATATTATTAATAATGGTTCCCTCTCTCTTCATAAAGTAGAAAAACGTGACAATTTTTTAAACATCATGTAGAATTTATTTTAAAAACGTATGCTTATTTGATATTTTCTTTCTCAAGATGTTATAAAATTTAAATTTTTGAATTTAGTTTTAACTAATATCATAGAGTTAGGCAGTCTGATATATATTTAAAAATTATTTCAACAAAATTCATTTATATTTTTAAGCGCAAATTTAAAAAGTAATTCTTTTGAGAAAAATATTCCTAATAGTGCGCCTAAGCGAAAGTGTTTTTTTTTTTTTTTTTGTCGTAAAAGAATTTCGGGTGTGTTAGAAAACACAAAATACAACTAAAAACTCTATGGAATGATACAAAAATTTAAAAAATAATACAAATTTTAAAATCAAATGTTTATTAACATATTCAACATTAGTCTGGTGCCAAATTGGCAAAAACCCAAAGTGCATCGTAAAATGTAGCCTAACTGTTCTGTCACTTAATTCTCTTTAGCTGTTAATAATATAATTTACTAATGATGACCGTTATGATGGGTTCTCGCTGAATTAAAATGTAACTACTTAGGTTACTGCATTAAAATGTTATTTTAGTTCATAGATTTTATTTTATGCTTTCAAAGTAAAGAAAAAGGTATGTAAAATATTGAGTGTTCACAATTTAATTCGTTTAACAATAATTTCTTACTAATAGGCATAACCTAAAATAAAAATTTTGCAACTATTTCACTCGGAAAGTTTAATTTAAAGTTTCTTTGTTAAGCAAAAATTTCAATCTTCATTATGTAAAAATTTCATTATATTATTCTTTCAAATGACAAAAATAAAATATATCTCTTCAAACTGGTAATTTTAAAACAATGTTTATATTTAATAATATATGATGAAAAATTTTTACTTTCACACACACAATTTATCATTTATTTGGAATAAAAAAATAAGTAACATATGAAAAATTAAATTTTAGTGAAATGGATGAGAAATACATTCTTTTCCTAATCCATCAAAATAAATATTTTCAGAAACATTTGAAATTATTTTTTTTTCTATTGGCAGATTGTAGACAGTTACAACTGCAACAGAGTCTATAAATCTGTTGTTCCCTGATACCAAGGAACCGACCAGAGAGACAACGACGACCGACCAGAACTCTTAGCCGCCGAGGAGTTGCCCTGGGTTCACCCTCACACATGCCATTGGGACCCGTTTATTGGGTGGGTAGTATTCATACTTCATTCACACACACAAGGAAAGGACAAAAACAGAATAGAGAGAGAAGAGTACATCCATGCCTGAAACGGGATTCGAGATCAGGACCTCCCTATCCGTAGTCAGGCACACTCACCAATAGAATATTTGAAATTATAGTTTTTTAATATTAAAAATTATTTCAGAAATCGGTTTTGAACATATCTGAAAGAATATTCCTGGAGTAGCCAGGTAAATGATTAGGTTTGGCTTTAAGTTCAATATTCAATCAGCACCTTCAGTGTGGATTTCGTAATGATTCAGAATTTATTTTAAATTAGAGGTCATGGTCCAGTTACCCCTTTTATGTTAAACATGATATTTGAGTAATAAAAGAACTGAAGCAAAATCTCAAGAAATAAATTAATGACAAATAAATTTCTTCTATCAGTTTTTCAGTTTCATGTGTAGAACATAAATTGTCCATAGAAATCCATACAAAATATTGAATTGCCTCATTGATGCTTCTCACAATAAATCATTGTTTCCTCAACATATTGTGCTCGAAATATGAATATATATAACAGCTCCTCTTTCGTAATGAAAATCCTTTAAATTATTTTGCTGTAGACGCGAAACAAAAAATATCGGGATAGTAAAAACCAATTAACTTTATAACTACACGAAGTTTAAAATTGCTATTGATCATTTTTAAAATTGAATAAAAAATGCTCAGTGCAATTATTTTAATTCAAATTGTTGCATTGTTAAAATTGGTTTTTTGTATTAAAAAATTTGCAAATATTTTGACGATAGACTATTAATTTATTATTATAATCTATTTCGGTATTTTTATATTAACGGAAATCTAAATAGCATTTAAAGACGCTATTATGGTAATCACAAAAATTCCAGATAAAATAATAGCATGTTGGACACAAGCAATTTAATAAAAACTTATATAAAAGAGGCTGATGTTGCTGAAAAATATATTGTACATAATATGAAAGATGTTAAGTTAATCTTAATAGTAAAATGAACTTTTAAGTTGAATTTAAAAGCTATAAATAATTAAAGCGGTATAAAAGAGACATATTTGTAATATCGCTCAAATTATAAAACATTTCCCACATTCATTTTCTTTATTTACAATTTTAAAAAAAAATTGCTGTCAGAAGTGGGATTCGAACCCACGCCCACATTCGTGGACCAGAACACTCATACTCTGCTATCAGAGCAAGGAGATACCTTGAGTCTGGCGCCTTAGACCGCTCGGCCATCCTGACATGTCTGTCATTCTGTTTCAAAATAACAATTTCGTTATTATCAGACTACCACGTTTTCTGAAAAGGTAAGATAACACAATTATTTTTATTTTTAGATAACAGACAGTCTCACATTTTAAATGTTATTTATACTCGCTTGTTGTAACTAAAGGATCTCAATCCCCTCAGAATATTCACTTATTTTTAGAAGGACAGCTTTAATCAATGCTTTATATTTTGCTGTCAACTTATCTTTGTGTAACATGGCTCCCCTACAAATTAAATAAAAATAATTTGCAAAAGATTTCTGTTCCTTATAAAATGCGATTAACTTTTTAGAATTCTTTGAAATATGGAAAAATTTTTGGTATTAGTTCAAGATCCCCATATATGCTTTCTCGCCAAATCTGGCGCCCAATGTTTTGCTCACAGTGTTGCCGATTTCTGTTTTTGTTTTTATTGTAGTGTTGCCAAATTCAGTTTTTGTTACTATTCTTTTATTTGTTGCTAGTGTTCGTTTTTCTCTTTTTTTACATAATTTTTACGTTATATATGTGTTCTTTTTTAGTGGCAACAGCTATTTAAGTTTCACTTCGAGTTTCTTTCTTCTAGAACTATGTTTGTTCCACCTTTCTATTGCAATTGGAAGCCATTTGTCATCTTTTTGCTGTTGGTGCAATTAGGAGATTTTCCCTCAGATGTGTTTCGTTGTCGCCAGCGTCCAATCATCGTAAATATTTCTTTTTTACAATTTCTTTTACATTATTTCTTTTTATTTGGTTTATTTATTATATATATTTTCATTTATTCATTTATTTTATTTGAATTCTATTGCTTACATGCATTTTTTTTATTGTATTCGTGTTTTATCTTTATTCACTTATAAAATGTATAAATTTAAAAAAAATACTTTTTCATGTTTTTTTTTAAAATTTTATAAAGTGAATATATTTAGAATAATATTTTTTGAATGCCTTTTTTTAAATTTTATAAAGTGTATATATTTGGAAAATTATTTTCCCATACTTTTACAAGTTTTATAAAGTATATATATTTAAAAAAATATTCCTTGCATGCTTTTTTTTTTTTTCTTTTTAACTGAAATGTGACATTGGTGACAACGAACAAAATGTTGAAATAAATATACCAATTGGCATATTAACCTGACTTCATATCAAGTAAGTCCATCATTTATATTTCCCTTTTAAAATTTTCTATAATGCTTATTTTTCGATCGAACTTCGGAAATTTCCGGTGTTAAGGCTCTTCAAGACCTACGTGAGAACTTTTGTTGTCTTGTCGCTCCATCTGGTGTTAGTTCTCAAAGCTTGTAGTGGGGAGTATCCCAAATATTATATTTGGTTGAAATTGCTTGTCAATCAATCCTTCGAAGTTACGGTGTCTGCCAGAATTGGCGCGTTATATCATGAAAAATTAAAGTGCTAACGCCATAAAAACAGCCAAAAAGAGAGTTTTAAATTTGCTCCTAACAGATGTTTACCTCAAATTACCCTCAGGGTTCTTAGAATAGTGGTGGGGGCATAGAGCAAGGAATAAGGGGAGGGGAAATTTCCCCCTTTCGATGAAGTATCAACTGTAACCGAGCGGCGATATTAGTTGGATAAGAAAAGCGCTTATTTTGTATGCAATAACATAAGTGCTAAATTTATTTCTTAATTTTTGATATTTAAGTTACATTATTTTCTTAATTTGAATTTAAAAGAAGAAATGACATCTTGTGTAGCATTCGGATGCACTAATAGAAGGTCCAAGAAATTGGAAGGAATAACATTTCACAGGTAAGAAAAATTTTGTGCTCAGCTTAAGTGTTGCTTATTTGCAGTTTGCTTAGCTATCGTTTTATTATTTAATGTATTAATGATTGCATAAAAATTACATTAAGTTAAATGATAGTTTAATAATTATTAAATTATATTATTTTTTAAGTAATTTCTCGTTTAAAACAATATTGAAATTCATGTTGTATGTATAGAACCATAAAGCAATGATTAACTCTATGCATGCTTTCTAAGCCTTATGTATGGAACAGATATTTTAGTACATGGAAATAAAAATATATATAATTTATGTATAAATTATCTTTCTAATTATTATTACTAAGCTTCTTATATCAGTTAATGTTAACGAATATAATGTGTTTTGATTAAGGACAGTAATTCTACTAACCCTTTGATAATCCAGTTGATTTTTCTTGGTTTCCTTAAAAATATTATAAAAATTTTAAAAATTCAATTACAATGTAGAATATTTTTATCATGAACTCATACAGTACTATTGCATGTTCATCTGTTATTCCTCAAACCTGAGTTTGCAAAGGGTTATAAAATAGCTTAAAATATATATTTAAGATAAATATTTTAATTGTTTATAGTTTTTATAAAATGTTTCTTTTTAGAAAAAGTAAAGAAAAAATTTGTTTTTATGACAATTAAGCATGTATTTGTATATATAAGTATCTATTTTTATATTGTATAATGTGTTTTCCATAATGATTTTAATCCAAGTGAAGAATTAGCAAAATGTTTTATTTTTACTTTCTATGTGTTATAGTTATTCCATGTATTGTTATTTCATTATCTGTTAAAGTTGGTTCACATTAAAGTAACATTTTTTTTCTAAAACCATAATTATGTTTGTCGCTAAAATATTTAGTAATAAATGTGATGATCAAATTTAATATTCTAGTATTATGTCTAGCCCTTATAAAATATGGATATTCAATTTGTAAGAGTTTTAATTATCTGAGATGTATCGCCAATATCCAAAAGTTAATGTCTAGATGATGTTATTTTATGATATCGAGTGGACATCCAAGTTTTGAATATCTCAAGGATTTGATGCAGATCTAATAGATATCTGGATATGAATTGAAATTGATCTGGTTATCACATAGATATTTGTGGTTGTGTGGGTAATGTTAATTCTAGTTGAAGAATAAGCAAATTATTATGATTTTATATTCTATATGTTATACTTATTTCATGTATGTTTTTTATTATCTGTTAAAGTAAGTTTATAATAAAATAATATTTTGTCCCAAAAACATATTTATGTTTGTCAGTAAAATATTTATTTATAAATGTGTTGGTTAAATTTAATGATATTTCTTTATTTTGGAGCTAAGCATTAGAAATATTTCATACAAAATGGCAATTTATCATTTAAGTGCTTACATGAATATGGTTTTGGTATATAGCATAGAGCTAAGAGCTATTCCTTGCTCTATGGTATATAGGATAGATAGCTTAACTTCGGCACATAACAAGTTAAATCAATTTTGTCTTTCTGTCATTGAGTATGTAGCTGAAATAGTAATATATAAGGAACTTAGTTCCATTCTAACTATATTCTGTAACTTTTAATGAAAGATGTCATTTTTAATATTCTAATTTCTTTTCATAGTTTTCCAAAAGATGAGCAGCGGAGAGAAATTTGGATCAAAGCTGTACGTCGGCAAAATTGGCTTCCCTCCAAACATAGTAAGCTGTGTTCAGCACATTTCCCTGAAGAAATGATAGATCGGACATCTCTTTCTTGTGTCAGATTAAGAGATGATGCTTATCCAGTTATATTTAAAGAATTTCCATCCTATTTGCAAAAGGTAAGATTGTTATAAAATATTTTCCAAAATTCATAATTTTTACTTAATGAGAAATAAAAATGCATCTTTTAATCATTTTAAAAGGTAGAATATATCGTTTTACAAGAAAATTCTTTGGAGTTAAATACAATCAGAATTTTCTTATTTACTTTGTTGATATTTTTAAAAATATCATATTTTTTTTAAATTTTTCGTTTTAAACAATGCATAACATTAAATAATTTTTATTGTATTTGCCATGCATTCAGAATGCATACAATATTATAAAAGTTGCTTTTTCTACATATTTCTTTTAATATTAAAAATTATCTGAATAAATTGCTGATGAAGTTTTTAACATTTGTAATGATGTGGATCAATTTTTTATTTTTCAGAAATATAATCCTCGGAAACCGCGAAGCAGTAGTAATATTAAAGATCAATCCAGCCTGTCTACAAATGAAACTATAAAGGATAGGAGTGAAACTACAGCTGTGCCAAGTACTTCTAATGTTGTTGATGCAATTCCTATGTCAGTAACAAATACTAAAATGGAATTATCATCTCCAACAAAAATAGTTTATAAACGAAAAATAGAGAATCTGAATGAAATAATTAAAACCAAAAATAAAAAAATTAAAATTCTCCAACAAAAAACACGTCGTTATAAGAAAAAAATTTGTGACTTAAATATGCTTCTTGAAGAACTTAAAAACCTCAACTTTATTGATGATGATGTTCTGCATGTTTTAGAGACTGTTAGTCTTGTTAATAAGGAATTTCTTACTCGTCAACTTGCAAGTGTAACAGAACAAAATTTGCCTAAAAGTTATTCAAAACAATTAAGATCTTTTGCTCTGACTTTGCATTTTTATTCACCAAAAGCATATGAATTTGTTAGAAAAACCTTCAATTTGGCACTTCCCCATCGACGTACTTTATCAAAATGGTATCAACATATTGATGGAAATCCTGGATTTTCTAAAGAATGCTTCAAAGCATTGGATACTAAAATTAAAAATAGTAAATATCCTTTATATTTTTCTTTAATAATAGATGAAATGGCCATTCGTCAGCATATTGAATATGATGGTAAAGAATTCCATGGCTACATTAATATGGGGCTTTCTGAAAATGAAGATTCTTTACCTGTAGCTAAAGAAGCATTTGTTATTCTTTTGGTTTCTATCAATGATAACTGGAAATTACCTCTAGGCTACTTCCTTACAAATGGGATTAATGGTCATCAAAAAGCTAATTTAATTCAAAATGTTCTCTCCCTATTAAAAAACACTGGTGCTACTGTTGTTTCCTGACATTTGATGGATTAGCATCTAATTTGACAATGGCTAAAATTCTTGGCTGTTCACTTGATATTAATAATCTTATAACTACTTTTCCACATCCTGATGATGAAAATTCCAAAATTGCAATATTTTTTGATCCTTCACATATGCTGAAACTTGTAAGGAATACTTTTGGAGATAAAAAGCTTGGCTTTTAATAATTCTCTTATAAATTGGAAATATATTGATGAATTACATAAACTTCAAGAATCAGAAGGATTACATATGGGAAATAAATTAAGGGCTTCTCATATGTCTTATCACAAACAGAAAATGAAGGTCAAATTAGCAGCTCAAGTGTTGAGTAAAAGTGTTGCAGATGCAATTGAATATTGCAACAACAAGTTAAAACTCAATAATTTTAAAGGCAGTGAAGCTACAGTAGAATTTTTAAGAATTTTTAACACTCTGTTTGATATTTTAAATTCTAGATCTAATAAACAATATGGTTTTAAAAAAGCTCTAAGTCAATCTGATATGCAAAATGTTAAATTATTTCTAAAGCAAGCAGATGAATATATTTCCAATTTGAGGGTAAGTGTTGGTGGTCCAAAAATTTTAGATTCCAACAGGAAAATTGGATTTTTAGGATTTAAAGTATGCATTCAGAGTGTATTGCATATAGCAGAATCATTAATTTGTCCTACAAATCCTCCATTATTTTACTTTCCATTTTACAAGGTCAGCCAAGATCATTTAGAACTTTTCTTTTCATCAATAAGATTTCATGGTGGCAGCAACAACAATCCAACAGCTCGCCAATTCAAAGCAGCTTATAAAAAATTGCTTGTGAATGCAGAATTGAAACCTGCATCTTCTGGTAATTGTATTCCTTTAACTGAAATCAGTATTTTAAGTGTACCTAGTCACAATTCACCTATTAATGTTATCAATATGTCAACCTCTCAAAATAATATTGTACATTCATTAACAACCTTAAATAGAAGTTCTGATTTGATGATAGAAGAGCAAGATATATTTTTTAAACTAGATTTACTTAATGAATTTTCTTGTGATATAATTTATTATATTGCTGGATTTGTAGTAAAAAAATTAAAGCAACTTATTAAATGTGAAGTATGTTTAAATGTATTACAAGCAGTTACTCCCTATAATTTGTCCTTGATTTCCTTCAAATCACAGGGTAAATTGATATACCCATCAGATGATGTTTACAAGATTTGTAAAGTGTGTGAATCTGTATTTAGAAGAAATATGTTACACTCATTTTCAAAATTAAAAAATGTCAGAAAGATAAACATTCAATGTGAATTGGATGCTTTATCTGCATTAAATATTGAAAATATATTTTCTCAATTGAAGCTACATCAATTTGATCATGATCCTCTGGATAATCATGTCATCCAACTAATTAGAGCTGTAATCAAGCATTATTTTGTTATCCGTATTAAGCATTATTGTAAAAACACTTTAAATAATATGAACTCTGTAAGACAATTATATACAAAAGCAATTCTTTTTAAAGGTCAGTAATATATTAGCTTCCTTTTCTAAATAATCAATAGATTTTTTGTATTTGATAAAATAATATTCAAGCATACTTTGTTTATTTTTAATTTCATTCTATAAGAGAAATTTAATTAAAAATTATTAACATTTAGTGAAAACAGTGTGTAAAAAAATTTACATTTGGAGGTTTATTACACACATTCAAAACTTTCTTCTACTTTCACTGTTTTTAAAAATGCTCTAAAATGTTATAGATGAGTGACATGTATGACAAAAATAAAATTTCTAATCTTGAAAGAAATTTATGTAATTAATAATAATTTTTATAACTTATTTCCCAGCTTGTAAGAAATGTCAGAAAAATAAACGTTCAACGTGAATTGGATGTTTTATCTGCTGTGAATATTGAAAAATATTTCCTCAATTGTGAAACTTCATCAATTTGATCATGATCCTGTGGATATTTATTTCATCCAACTAATTAAATTGTAATTAAGCATTATTGTAAAAATGCTTTAATATATTAGCTTCCTTTTCTAAATAATCAATAGATCTTTTGTATTTGATAAAATAATTTTCAAGCATTCTATGATTATTTTCAATTTCACTCTCTATAAGAGAAATTTAATTAAAAATTATTAACATTTAGTGAAAAGAGTGCAATAAAATTACATTTGGAGGTTTTTTACATTCAAAACCTTCCTCTACTAACAATCACATTTTTAATGGTACTAAATTATATAGATGAATGACATGTATGTTTTATAATTTATTTCCCAGCTTGTGAAAAATGTCAGAAAAATAAGCCTTCAATGTGAATTGAATGTTTTATCTGCTTTGAATATTGAAAATGTATTTACTCAATTGAAACTTCATAAATTTCATCATGATCCTCTGAATAATCATGACATCTTACTAATTAAAGCTGTAATTAAGTATTTTGTTATCTATGTTAAGCATTATTTTAAAAATACTTTAAATAATGTGTACTCTATAATTATATATACTAAAGTAATTCTTTTTTTTTTTTTTAAGGTCTATAATATGTTAACCTCCTTTTATAAATCAAGAAATGTCTTGTATTCAATAAAATATTGAAGCATACTGTGTTTATTTTTAATTTCACTCTATACAAGAGATTTAATTCAAATTAACATTTTTAGTGAAAAAGGTGTGTAAAAGAATTACATTTAGTGATTAATATTCAAAGCCTTCCTCTACTTATAGTCATTTTTTCTTTAAATGCACTAAATTATATAGATGAGTAATATGTATGACAAAAATATTTATTTCTAATTTTTAAAAGAAATTTATGTAATTAAATAACTCTTCTCAGCTTATAAAAAATTACATATTCATTACAAATTGTACATTTTATTTCACACAAAAAATCTATTCTGTACAAATTGTTTTCTTTATGAAAAAAATATCTTTTAATTAATTTGAAGTTATTCTTTGCTATATTTATCGAAATATTGGTGCATGCGCAAATTGTGCTTTTCTTGCGCATGCGTAGTTTATGAATCACTCGACGCGTTCTTCCCTATCAGCATTTGATGCTCCAACCAAGATGGCGGAAATGGCTTCAATCGGGCCTAATGCATTTGATAGGATATGCCCTCTCCACTACTCCTAGCTCTATGCCTTTTACCATCTTCCGGTTGTAGCACTATTCCATACTCATAAAATCGTTGATTTTTAACAGCAGAAAGCTGATGCAGGTAGGAAAAATGAAATTACTTTCCGAACAACCCAATAATAACTTTACTGTCATAAATTAAATAGTAATTTCATAATAAAATTTATCCATAAATTAATTAAGGAAATTTTTTTACTGATAGAAAATTTTCAGAAAATTTTTAACGAAAATAAGTTTAATTTCCAATTTTTAAATAATTAATTTTTGTTAAGATTACGAAAGTTAAATTAATAATAGAAACATGGATTTTGACTGGAAATCATTTGTGACAAGGCAGATATGAAAACGACATTAAGCTGAAGAAAAAAATTTATAAAGTCACTCATTAACGCCTTTATTCTTTCAATATAAATTGCAAGCTCACTATTGCACAACACTCACTCACAACGATACTAAGCAGCCCGCGAAGACAATCATTTTTCAATCGACTTGCGAGAGGATAAAAAAGATAATTTTTTTTTCTTTGAGCCGATGACATATGAGGAATTTACACATCATGAGACAGGTGTTAATTAAAGCAAGCCCTGATAAATGGACGACCGTGACAACCGGTACCTTAATTGTTCCGAGTTATTTTATTAACTGACAGGATATCAGTGCCTCCCCTTTACTTCCTACTGACAGGAAACAACACTGAGTTGCCCTGACTGCTTATCGTGTCGCGTTTAAGAACTTTGCTCAGTTAGATCATTAGTCTTAGAACGTGAGTGGAATTTCCCTCAATATGGTTTCATTCACGCGGTTTTGTTTACTAATTTAATATTTTTACATTGAAGATATTTAACCTTGTTCCAGTTTTTCAAAATGTGTCGCTATTCTACTGATAAATTAAACAATTATCTATGACTACTCAAATTATGAAGATAAGCAGTTAGAACTTTAATTCATTCCTGTTATGCATCGATAAAAATTCAATAAATCTTAATGAAATACATGCCTGGATTCTATTACATTAGAATTATTTAAGAATCTGTCACAACTAGATTGTAATTAAGTAAATTTTTTTAATTTAAAGTGTAAAATATTATATAAGAATATAAATATGAAAGAAAGATCCTTTAATTTCTTATTTTCAATTAGTTATAAAATATAACTTTTCCACATTTTTTCAACGCAATAAAAAATCTCGTCGCATGATTATTTGCTATTAAATAAATAGTTTTATGTCTTGCAGTATATAACTGTATTATGTGGAACTTAAAAATTCTACTTAAAAAAATGGCGCAAGGTCTAGCTTATCCTGAATGATAAAATATAACATTTTCATGAATACAAATATAAATAAGAATGAAATAAAGTATAAAAGTCTAAAGTATTTAACCCAAAAACATTCCAATAATTCAAGCAAAATCATTAATTTGTTAGAAAAATGTTTTTTAGAACAAAGAGGAAGTCATAGTCTCACAAAGCAAAACCTAGTAACAGAAGATAGCATCAACTTCACCAAATTTTGTGAAGAGAAAAATAATATTTATTCACACACTCTCACACACACACACACAAATGAAGAACCAATGGATGATACTTACCTTTTGTAATCTAACTTCTTATACAAGATCATTTTATAGTATACACAATTTTGAAGTTTTGTAGTGAACATACATCCACATAAAAATTCAGATTTCATTTTACAAACATGATTCACAGGAAAAAGGTTCAGAGATCTCTTTTAAGGGAATAAAAACAATCTTTTAAAGGAAAAATAAAAGTAAAACGAAATTACCGAGTCAAAAACAATACCAAAATCGGTTTTTAAACAACTCAAATTCGAACCAAACCACTATATAAAATTTCGCATTACCAAAAATATTTCTAAAGAAACAAAACTTTAGAATAAAAAGTCCACAAGCAAACGATATATAGCAACAGACGATATACAGAAAGCAGACGATATAGTCATACGATAGCCTAGTTATATAATATTGCACACATAATATTTGGTTCGCTATATTTATACTAAAATATATATCCTAAATTAAAGATAAATTATCTAACACACAACAGATTGCCATTAACATATTTTGAAATTTAATCCTGTGCATTGCGGAAACTTGATTTTAATATTTCAATTTTAAATCTTCAACTATAATAGTATTCATTTTTTTAAATAAAGGAAACAGTTTATTTTATAAAAGTAAAATTTATAATCAATATAGATCCCTTTCTTTCAAAAAAATCAATGGAATATAATCAGATAATATTATTCAATACTATTTCACACAGTAAGTTTTAAAATCATATGGAGAAATAATTGGTTAATTCATTTCATATTACAACTCTCTCTGCTCCTCATCTTATAACGACAAATTAAGGTAAATATCCTTATAAAACATTTTTATAACATATTCTCTTCTCCCTGGCGAACAGACTAAAAATTTTAAAGATTCATCGAAAGGCTGAGGTACTAAACGAATACATTGTATGGACAATTAATTTAATGAGAAAACCATGGAATAAAGAAATTAACTTATGCAATATAATCTTTTCCAAGAAAATAAAAAAATCATAATCCAAAAAATATAAAAAAGAAATAAATAAAATTTAAAAATCAAAGTTATTAAGCAATTTTTATTGGAAAGATTGCCTTTTGGTCAAGTGTGTTCAAAAGTAGAGTAAGTTGAGAAAATTTAACCCAATCATCAAAACAAATTTACAATGAATTAAAAAAAATATTATTTAAATAAAAAGCAAAATATATTTAAATCACTCTTTAAAATATTTTTGTGTGTTTTGGAAGACTAAATTTGAATCAAAAACGAAATGCATGTCAAATAATTATTTCAATAAACTAATGAGTCATTGTAACACAAAATATGACCTGTAAACGGTACTTTGTTTTCCAAAACAAAAAACATTCGAGTATATTATCGAATGCTGCAGATGGAAAAGTTTAGATAAGTTCTTGAATATCATAGAATAATTTTCAATAGTATCTCTTTCATGAGAGTAAAGGGGGAAATGATACGAAGAAATCACAGAATCTCTTGAAAAAAATAGAAAAATATAAAGGAAAAAACTGGACTAAATTGTTTAGAAATAAAAATATTTGTTTTTTTGTATCGATTGTATAAAAGTAAAAACATTGTAAAGCTAGATTTTATATAATGACTTATTTAGATTAAATCACAAAGAATCTAGCTGAAAGTAAATTTTTATAACTGGAATTAGAAGGAAGTTTTATAATCGAGTTTTTTTTTCTGCATTTTTTTTAATATTTTATGTTTTCCCTCATAAAATTTTATAATGCCTCCCTCCAAATTTTGTAAAGGTTATCAAACTTATAATTAATGTTTTTTACTAATAATTTTCATACATATTATAATCGTAACTTTTCTGATAAACCAATTATCTGTGTGTGAAGATCAGAACACTAACTTTTAAACGTGAATAGTAAAAGAATACAAAATTCGTACTTAACGTTTAAAGCTCTGAAATGAAATAGACAAAGTAAATAATTAATTAAACAAATTGATAAAAGTGCTTTTTATCATGACTAATATATTTATAAAAAAGATTAAACATGATTCCTTATATTAAATTTATTACAAAAATTAAAGTATGATAAATTATGTCCTTTTATTTATTCATAAAATTTATAGAAATGATAGCAATAAATTAGATTAAAAAATGCAATTAAATTTCAATCTATTTAAACATCGTAATTATTAAGTTGGTTATATGACTTACATTTCTGGTGAATTTTTTTAATGTCAGAAAACTGCTTTTGTTGAAATTTTGTATTAAATCATTTATTATTTTCGTTTGAATATTTTAATTAAATAACACCAAGCTTCCCCTGAGCATACCCTGAATTGTATGAATATATTATGGGGCGATATCTACACCTCTCCTCGCCTTGTCATCGATTTCCTCTCTGTCAACGGATTTCTTGATTTGGTCTGACTCCGTCAGACCCATTGGAGATAAGCAACAACAATTAAAAAATAAAGAAGTTTGAACGTGAATTTTTAAAAACTGAATTTCTACCATGATTATAGGGTTTCAGATTCTGGATTTCTAATACCACGTCTTTATAAAAAATTGTCTAACAAGTTTGAAATGTTTTTCCACTGGTCAATTTCATTGGACTAATCTACTGAAAAATTTCGAACGAAGGAGATTTGGCAATGTCTATGCAAAATTCTAAACTAAACTTAGCGGTACGACAACCCCTATGTCTTGAAATTCTACAGTGCCCACATCTGTTTTTTTTTTTTTTTTTTTTTTTTTTTTTTTTTGACACAAGTACCTGAAATTTGAAGCGGTTAGAGTGGTCGACTGACAGGTAATGATCACAATTGCGTTACAAGAATAGGGACATCTACCTATGAAGAGTCTTCTCAGAAAGCAAAGGACAATAATAGCTTCAAAAAAAATTAAAAGAAAATTTTTAATGTTGGCGTAAGCAAGGCAATAAACTTAACAATCAAAAGAGATTGTTAACCAATATTGAAATTATTCATTTAGAATTTAATGGAACATTTAAAGATTTAAATAGTCCTTGTCGATTTTAAGTAACCATAAAGTGGCTGTTCTGTAATTTTTTTTCATTTTATTTTTCCTGATATCCACGTATTAAAGGCTTGAATCAATAGAAAATGACTTCTCAAGCCGATGCTTTGATCTTTACATAAGAAATCGTCTTATTAACAAAATGAACTTTGACACTATTCTCAGGCATTTCGATGATGGAATTTGAATTGCTTAGTGCCGCTCGAAGAATGCAGGGACGATTGGCAGGCAACAAATTCGTCGACAAGTCGGGTTTACAAGGTCGTCTCAATACGATATCATAATTAATTATGTGTGAAACGTTATCTGACATCATAGATATTTTAATCCAATGAGAATCGTAATAATGCGGCGTAGTCAATTATAACGTAGTTATGGTTAGAGTAATTTCATATGATTTCAAACAAATCAATGCATAGACTTAACATAGGCTAGAGGTAGGACCATATTCCTTAGAGTTCTAAGATCTCTTTTCGATACCAGGCTCTATTAAACTCTGAATTTGATTTGTTTTCCTATTCCGGTTAGTTCCCCACATGAAGCTAATTCAAATTAAGAAATGGAAGAAGGGATAACAATGTAAAGTGGATTCCAATCTTTAGTTATATTTTTCAATCAAAAGATCCAACTGGACTCAAATTGTTTCATAAAGATATACTCCAAGGCAATCCTTTCTGTAAGGTGCAAATAATTTCTTCATTTAAATCAATATTTCAAATAGTAGTAGACTTGAATGCTAGGTACAACGAATATAATTGTAAGCAATTTACATTTCTGGATGTTTTACTCGATAATTTTTGTCCAAATAAACTTATGCATAATCTCTGAATCGATGGTAGCCTAGTGATTAGGGTATCAGTTTTCCATCCTGAAGGGCGGGGTTTGATTCCCAATGCCGCCAAAGACACACTGAGTACATGCAACATACGTGTTCGTTAAATCTGTGTAATCAAAAGTCCTGTGATCGCTCATTGAATAGTTAGTTACCATGGGTGTAATTGTCTGGAGAATATTTCCGCCCCCTTCAGATCAATGCCAAAATTGAGGAAGTAAATCCTCTAGTAGTGCCATCTATCGGAGGATGTAAAAAAGAGCAAAGACGTAATTTCACCTTCGTGGTGCTCTGATTAAAATGAAAGGCGCTCCCTATTGACGCTCCCTATATATATATATTTATAAATACATACATATATATCTGTATATATATACATGCGTATATATATATACACACGTATATGTATACAAACATGTATATATATGTGTATACATATAAGTATATATGTATATTGATTATTTTTTCTACCACTTCAATAATTAAGTTTTTTAACTATTGATTTTCCCTGCATTAAAAATATCATTCACATTTCCTATACACAAAAACTGGTTGCTGATTTTTATGGATAAAATTCGTATAAAATATTCAATCTCTAACAACTAAACAAATCTGCCAGAGTTTTTTTTTATATCTATGAAATTATGAAACATGTCTCCAGTCTTCCAAGATAATTTTTGTAATTATTATAATCTGGTAAAACTGGTTCCACTGAACCACACTTGAATTTAATTCTGTCATTAAAATAATGGATTCTTGAAACATTTCCTAATATCCAATTAAAATGTAATAAATGATAATTAGAATTTGCCCAATCTGATTTAAGATAATGGTTACAAGCTCAAACAAGCCAAATCCAGTAATTAACTGTCAATAACATTCTGTTTTTCTTTTTTTACTTGAGAGACTTCCAAATATTGAAAGTACTTCTTATAGCTTATACCTGATTTTCATTATCCTTCGGTGTTCGATTTCAAAATGAGATTTTTTTCAGAATTTTCGCTATGAATTAAAACTTATAAAGGTTTACTTCTTTATTATAGAATTTTGATAAATCTAAGAATTAAAATCGTTATTATTTTTGGTGATGACGAAACTTCCGGTTTAGTACTTTAACTTCATTAAACTAATCCGAGATAAATACTTTAACAATTTTTTTTTTAAAATTCGAGTTATTTCTTTTCAACTAAACTCACAAAATTTCGTAAATTTAAAGGTTAATAAAAATTATAATAATAATGAATGCTTAAGAACTATTTAATATTGATTGCAAAATTTTTAAAAAATTATTTAACATAAATAACCGGAAACTATTGAAATAATTTTCATGAAATATTTATTTAAGTTCACATTAAAAATGTAATTCATAAAGCACTGGTAATTCTAATTTAACTCCTGATATGTAGCATTTGCTTGAAAAAATGAACAAAGAAAGCAATAATTGTTTTGAAATTCATGGATTAATTTTAATTATCAATTTATTCGATCCATTTAAATCTGATTTAATTTAACCTTAGGTCAGATTTAAATTATAGCATAAATTCTAATGCATTAATTCAGATAATTGAAAATGCAATAATTCAGATAATTGAAAATGAAATGTTTTCTTATATAGAACACTATTATTTTGTATCATAACTATAAACAACACCTGTGTAATGAAAATTATTTTATGTTTTTTCTTAATCTTACGTAATAATTATTTTTTTTCTGCAATTATTTCCAGAAAAATTTCATATGGGAAAATATTAGACTATGAAGTTATTAATATAATGTCTGCAGTTGTGAAATACAGATCTGTCATAGATTTTTCAAATAAAAATACTTACTTTACTATTTTATTGTAAGGTATCCTATCAAAATATTAGCTTCATACTTTGCACTAATATAGGAAATACCTGATTAATGTAGCTTTTATTATATTAGAACATACACATAAGTATACTCAGGCTCAAGTGATGAAGTCGCCAATGGCATACCAATCTTTATATAACCAGTTATCACCAGTTCATGGCCATCATGCTAAACTTTTTATCGTATGTAAAATGTTTAAGCGATATCAAAATATTGATTTCTCCAAAAAATAGATTACATTATCACTGATATTTACAGTTTTATTTGAATTCCACATTTTATCACCAAAAATGGTTGGAAGAAAATTTTGCCAATGATGTGTAAGAATATACACAAACCTCACAACTTTATTAATGTACGATAATTTTTTTAGCATGTTCTTGAATTGGTGATAATATAATTCATATTAGTATGATATTTAAATAATTATGACGAAGATTTTTTCAAATGTCTATTATTATGAAATTGTTGAAAGACAGTACAGGTAAACTTGTTTAGACACATTTTGTCATGTTTAAGATTCCTGGTAAGACTCCTACCAAACAAAAATAAATAAATAAATATCCACAAAATTTAATGTAAACTATTTTGAAATTTATAAAATTTTTTTTAAAATTCTCTTCTGTAAAATCTATTTCTTAAATTGCTTAAAAATAAAATGTGATCCACAATTTTTTCCTATATGCAGTATGATTGAAAATTGGCGAAATTTTAAAAAGCAGAGTGCCAATCGTCTTCAGTGGCAACCCTGTTGATTTGGAATATTTCAAATCTTCAGCTAAGGACATTATCTTACTTTCAGCCCCTATGGACTTTTTCTTTTGATATGATATTCTGAGAGCCCCAGGGCATTGATAACAACTTTCCTTTTGGATGGCCTGATTTTTCTTTTCACTTCTCTCTTTTTTTTCTTCCTTCCTTCTATTTTTATTTCTCTGCTGAAGATTCGTACTGAAATCATTTACAGAACAAGATTTTTTACGAAATTTATGTACTTATTTATGTTCTTTTTTCGGCCTATTTTACAGAGAAAAGCTGATGTTTATAATATAATGAGTTATAGAAAATTCTATACTTGAGAAGAATTAAAGGTATTTTGAATCTATCTGGAAATTCTAAAAAATAGTTAAAGTATAAAAAATATGTATATATATATATCTGGAAAAAAATTATCGTTTGACTTTTTTCTAAATAAATTCTTTATTTCAAGTAAATCATTCATACAAGCACAGTTAAATTGAATATTAAGACTATAAGATAAGTTATTAGGAAAGTATTTGATTTGCTTGAAAACCAAATTATCCGTGTTTTAAAATTAAAGATTCAGAAGCTCATTACACGTAGCGTGAAGTCAATAATTTGAGTATTCAGAGTTACATAAGCATTAATATCAATACTGATAAAACATTTCCTTGTCAATAATAATGGGAAGACACACATTGGATTTTCTATAATTACAATACTCTGATTAAATTAGTATAATTTCAAAAACTAAATTTTCTTAGTCTTTTATTCTAAGATAAAACTTTAATAAAACCACATATGCTGAGATTCCTTATTTAAGGAAAGTAATAAGAGATGTTTTAAAAATAATATTGATTATAAGAAAACTTTTGTTTTTCTAAAAAGTATATAAGATTCTATTATACTATTTAATCATAAAAAGAACCTTAAAGGAAATTTTTTTAAAACTCTAGAATTATAAGGCAAACCTTTTAGAAAAAATGATATCGTTAAAGAAGTAATTGTTCTTAACAAAATAATAAAACTTAAATCAGCGTTGAACTAACGCATTAAATTCAAGTCAAACCAAAATTAAATATTAAAATCAAAATAATAAAACTAATGGGGTACATACAAATTAAAATAATAATTTGCGCATATCATCAATAGAATATCGAAAATGTAGTGTTTCAAGGAAACAAAATAATCGCTCATTTTCAAACCATATTATTAAAATATTTCAGACAAATATGGCTGACGAAGAATGAGGGTCACTATTAATCAAGCATGTATGCATACATTTATTAATGTATATATGCGTTAATAATTTACACACGTACTAATTGATGATTTTAAAATGTCCACTTTTATGCAATTTAATGCGATGACTGACAATTTTATTAATGGTTTCGAAGAAATCTTGTCTAGTTTTTTATGGTACCCTTCAAGTGTCAATGCAGATAAGCAAATTGAAATTGCTTAGCATGAAAAATTAGTTCGATAATTTATCTTGAAATATGCATACTGTATATCATTTGACAACATCTTGTCATCAAGCCATAAACAAAGTTGTCCTTCTACACAATATTTTGGTAATAATATTGAGCAACAATAAATCAGCTTTACTATCAATTACCTTTATGGCTATAAATAAACGACAACATGCTTGTTTTTTTACTGTTTCAATGAGTACAAAATCGAATCTCACGATAAATATTTAATCCATTTATGTATTCAAAGAGAATCGTGAGTTTGGCATCAAGTGCAATATTGCTATCTAGTTCCTGTTCTCACATCATTCAATTAATGCAAACGAGCGCATGTGATGGTATTTAAAGTAATTATTTGAGATTTTTTTTTTTGATAAGGAAAAAAAATTGTTATAAATCTGCCAATGGAACAAAGAGGCTTGTAAAGCAGATGCTTATTTATATGGACTTTTTGAATATAAACACTTATCTGTATTTTGGGGAAATAAAATTTTCCTGTGTGATAGGGCGTGAAAAATATTGCAGGCATGGAATTCTCTTTTTCTAAGCGCCTACGCAATTGGACCTGTCGAGTAATTTGTGTCTAAAAAAGATAAGGAAAGACGATTATTTGCAATATTTTCAATAAATATTAGGTATGTTTGAATATTAAAATGATAAAAATAGTTATTGTATTTTGGATGTTATTTGAAGATTTAAAGATTGATATGATAATTATGTAAATGTACTATATAGTATACATATTTATATACATTTGTAAATATCATTTTACATGCATGCGTTTTGAATTATTTACGGCTGAATGAAGTTTCAGAAGTTTTGAAAAAAATCACTATACTATTTTTTTTTAAATAAATTGGAACTGAATTTTAACAGTGACTAAAATTTTTTCTGCTTATTTAAAAATGGCGTTTATGTTCAGTGAGGGATTTTCTGAACAAATTAAATTTCAAAGTATTTAAAAAAACAATTTAAAAAAAAATATTTTTAGGTTAGCTCTTTTTTTGCTTAGAGCATTAATTTCATTAAAAATCATTATTCAAAACGGATTATTAGACAATGCATTCCTCGAACGAAATAGGAATTAATTCCAAGGAGTTTTTAATATAAGACCTGACTCTAAGCATTAAGAGATTATGGTTAAGTCTCGACTTAACTGTTATGAAAAAGGATTGAAAACTGTTATCTTTTCAAATTTATTAACGTAATTATTATATATATCTACAATTCCAACTTTATTTTTTTTAAAAAAATATATAGTAGATATTTAACATATAAAAGTTCATAAAAACCGACTTCTGACAAAACTTTCGTGGATTGTTAACATTTTCTGGGTGAACTTTTTACAGAGAATTTAAAATGTTCTCTCGCCAAAGAAGTTGCCGTGTAATTCAGTTTGCTAAGTTTTGAATTTTTTTGGCGATGAAGAAATATTACCTAGATAACGTATTATGATGTGAGCGATGACGTAAGTTCTAGGGTTGCCAAAATAGAATTTTTGCTTAATTTTTATTGATCTCCATATCTATGACGTTATAAATATCCGGTTGCCAGATACAGAAGAAAATCCGCCAAAAAAATCACCAAACTCAGAATTTGGCATCCTGGATATTACGGCATCTGCGCCACGAAAGGAAACTGAAAGCTACCATTCACTCACCTGTACATACATATCGAAAAGAGAAAGGCGATACCAATCACCCATTGTTCAACAGAAACTAAGACGGAGTTTGGTAATTTAGATCAAATCTTTAACCCACTACAAACTTTTAACTCTAAATAAATAGAATTAGATGACTTAAAAAAGAACAAAACTCTTTTTATTTTCCTTGATACCAATCTGTTGTTGCTATGTAAAACACAATATTTTTTTTTTAACAAAAACTTCTGTTGCCATCTTTAAAAAAACTAAAATGTACAGAAATTAATATTAAGATGAAGAGGAAACAAAGAGATTGTACAGGACATTTCACACCAAGAAATATAGTTTTCTCACATAATAAAACACATAGGACTAATAAGACACTAATAGCAAATTTGTTTTATTTAATACCGTTTAAATAACCAACCAAATAACTGATGATACTTTAGTAAAACTTATCCACGGAATTCGTTCATAATATTACATTCACCAGTTTCAATAAAATTTTATTTTTGAAGCTTGATATTTTTACACGTTCAGTGTAGAATCTGATGTCCCTTAGTTTGGCGAGAATTTGGAGATAAAGTTCAATTTCTGGCAATCCAGTTTTTTTAGTCTTATTATTTATTTATTATATTATTATTATTATTTACACAATTATATATATTATATAATAATATAAGTTATATATTATTATTATTTAGCTTGTTAGTCCCGTCTTGGCCACCATCTTGCCCCCCCCCCCAAAAAAAAAAAAAAAAATCACCAGAGAATCAAAAGGGCACCCGTTTGTAAACTTTTACCATTTTTACATTTTACAATGCGGTTTCAGTAAAGAAAATTTCGATTGAATATTGTGGTTCCTAATTGGAATATAACTAGTATAGAAACTGAATTTAAAAATTTAAAATTATAATTTGAGTAGAAAAAGAATTTAATATAACTGATAGTGCTCACAGAAAATAAACTTAATAATCCCCGTGATAATTAAATGCTGTAATGTAAAAACTAGGAAAGAAATCTTACTCTTCATTAATCACAATTAAATATATTCAATCATAATGAAATGTATCAGATTCTAATTTATAATTTATAAGCTGAATTATATGTGAATAGAATAATTTAAATATAATTAATTGTATGTTACTTTTTTTTTTTTTTTTTCGTTTAAAGACAGTAACGTCGCTATCTTCACTATTAATAACAATTTCGGAAATAATTTTTTTTTATATTCGAAATATTTATTTGTTAATAATAAATTTTCCAATTCGGAAACCAAAACTATATTTTCTTCAGTAAAGAATAAGATATTTAGATGTTTAAAAATATTTTTTTCTTTTGGATATGGATATGACAAAAATACATTGAATATAAAATGCTTATCTGATGTTGAGGATTTGGCTCGTTTTTTTAAGATGAAATGTTTATTTAGATATATGTATATTGACATTTATTTTAAAAAATGCATTTGCAGCTTTAAATGCTTTTTTATCTTTGTATTATTCTTAAAAGCAATGCAGCCACAAGAGGTAAGAGACCATAGTTTTTAAAAATATTTGTTCTTTTGTTCTAGCTCTTACAATATTTCTATAACCATTTTCTTATTTCCAATATGAATAAGTTACGAGAAAAGCACTTCCTTGATAATGAATATATTAAAATGAAAGTTATATTTTTTTCATCCATATTAAATGAAAGTAGGAAAACAAAACCTTTTGAATCAATTTTAGACTGTGACCCTATCTAGGTATCAGCAAAAGAATATGTTTGAATGAGAAATATGAAAAATTTTATTGCCATATTCTACCTTAATTTATTAGGGTAATATTCTTATTTTATTATCTGGTTCAACATCCCAGTTTGCTAATATGTAAGTTAATCTATTCAAACACTTCTAATTATTTCCAGTACACTACCCTATTTTATAAGGATGATTTCTTTCTTTAACTCAAATTATTTTTAATTTTGGATCTAAACTCACAACTGGAAAATAATTGTTTTTATTATTTATTTCCATAAAATGATCATATGTTACATTATATTTCAGATCTGCATATTTTTATGTAGGTACACATATTTATCCTGGTGAGAAATATCTTTTCTAAAATGTCGGATTAAAAAAAATTTTTTTTACTACGTTTTTCAGTTTTATACATTTTTTTACAGTTTCTAAATTATAATTTAAATAACTTCAGACCAATATTCCTATTAGAATATTGAAATTTTTAAGTTATAATTGGAATATTATAAACAAGATAAAAACTTTGCATAAGAGATTTCCAAAAAGGATTGATAAATGCTTTAACAAATGTGGTATTTTTCAAAACTCATAAAAGTTTTCTTATCGCCATTCCTAATAGTTCCCAAAACGGTTTTTTCCCCAATTATATCAAAAGATTTTTTTCTCTCTGAGTTATTTTTTTTCTTTTAATCATATTTTTCCATTTAAAGCTCAAGCAGACTATATTTTTGGCATCCAATAAAATTGATATTTTACTATTCACCTTAACGATTTTAAGAAATACAACATTTCTTAATGTAGGCCAGATTTACATATTATTTAAATTTATTTACTACTGACTACTTAAATTATATTAATTTAATGCAATCTCATATAATCTTCACTTTTGAATGGTTTGAATGCTGTAATTTTTATAATTGAATCTGCAGAAAGATTCAGTTACAATTAGTGGATTTCTTTTCTAAAAACTCTCGAACCAAGAATAATTCTAAGAATAATTGAAAATAATGCGGCCATAAGGTATTTTCCCAAATGAAATAAATTATTTTCCTCACAAAAATAAATAACTCTTAAAAAAAGCATCTCTATTTGATATTAAATTTCTTTAGCCTATTTTTTTAAATTAAATTCAGGCCATATTTTCGCAATCTGCTTTTTTTATATTACAGTAATTTAAGATTACAGTCTTTGTTAAGAATATTTTTGATTTCTGCTTACTGTAAAATTATGCTAATCTAAATATTTAGCAAATCGGAATGCGTACTTTCGATGCACATAAATAAATTTTAATTTCAGGCATTAGTATGTTTTATCATTTATTCTAGATAAATTCTTAATGTTAAAAAATATAAGCTTATTTCATAACATTGAGGTGAAATAAATTTTACTGGAGAAATATTAATCTTAACAGTTTTGCAGTTATTTTAATATAAATTTTTCTTTCAAGTTTGACAAGCAGGTTAATAAGCAGTATGAAATTCTGTAAATTCAAGATCAAATTAGAGGATTTCGATTGTATTTAATTAATAATATTAAGTAATAAATATGAATATTAGCTAACATTTTTTGTGATGTTTGTTCCGTGCCCATGAAGCGCTGTTGCAGCAGCGCCACCTTTATATGTGAAGAAAATTAAACAAAAAAACTGTGAGAGAGGAGACACTGGAGTTACTGCTTTTGAGGAGAGTAATTGTAAAATGAGTGAGGTGACTCAGCTACGAAAAATAAAGAGTATTTTTTTATATTTAAAATTATACGGTCCATTATTTTGATACCAGAGCTATTGACCATACACAAACATATGGTCCGTCGAGCCGGAGGTTTGATGAGATATTGCTTACAACGAGTGCGAGAATGAGTAAACATCAATAACCCAACTGTCTTTGAGAGCGGTATCAGTTGCTATGAGGTATGTGTTTGAGCTTTTTTGGTCATTCACTCCCATTGGATAATTTATATTATCAATTTGAATTAATTGTGTTCAGCTTAATAACTATATTTATAATTTGTGTTATTAATTAACTTAATTATACATAAATTTTTAAAATTGAGTTTTGAGTTCCGTTTTCAAAATATTTAAAAACGTGAATAAAATTGATTTGGAAGTAGTGGCTACAGAGTTAGGAGAGGTCATTACTGATAAAATGACAATTAAAGAGTTAACGAATATTATAAAGAATAATGTCACGTTTAAAAATGAGCCCGAATATGTAGCTGATCTCCTAAAATCTATAAAAGAGAACCGTCTACTAGAGTTAGAGACAACTAAGAAAAATAAGCAAACAGAGTTGCAATTAGAGCAAATAAAATTCGAGAGAATGAAAGCTGAATTAGAATTAACACGCTTGAGAGTTGATTCAAAAATTTTAGAAGCTAATTCAGAAAATAAAACTAAGGACTGCAACTCTTTAGATTTCTTAATAAAAAGCATTAAAACATTAACCGTTAAAATACCGAGTAAACCAGAAGGTTAGAATCTATTTTTTACTTCTTTGGAGAAAGCATTTATTACAAAAAAATTTTAAAGCAGAGATTCTATTAAATTTGCTTGGCGAAAAAGCATCAAATGTAATTTCTTACATAGGCGATGATGAATTAAATGATTATGAAAAAGTTAAAGAAATTATTCTCAGAGAATTTGAGCCCATACTACAATCATATTTAGAGCAATTCAGAAAAACAATAAGACACCCAAATGAAACTCATGTCCAGCTCGTTTCGCTATTACAACAAGTTTTGATTACTACTTAAAGTTGAGAAAATGTCTGATTTTGCGAAATTAAAACAATTAATTGTATGTGATAAAATATTTCAAACAATTGATAGAGAAACCGCTGCTCATATCGGTATTAGACAGTCAGATACTTGGTTTGAACCCATACAATTAGCAAAAGAAATTGATTTATTTTATGTATACCGAGGGAAACAGCTAACGGTAGAAAATAAACTACTGAATCCGAAAACACAACCTGTAAATCGAAGAAATATATTTCTAAAGTATTTTTATACGATTCCAAGAATTCAAAATGTTTTCTTTGTTCAAAATCCCTTATATAAGTGCAAAAATTATATGGCTTTGCCTGTTTCTGATAGAGTAGAGATAGTTAAGAAAAATAATTATTGCTTTAACTGCCTTGGTAAACACCAAGTAAGTAACTGCAAATCGCGGTTTTCATGTTATTTATGTCAAAGAGAGGGAGTTAAAAGACGGCATCATTGCTCTTTGCATTTTCCGAGAACGGAGGAGTTACCGCCTTCACAAAGGGAAAGCGTTAACCGACCCTTATCGGCCCCCACATGAAGAGTCTTTACTTTCCCCACTTGCCATGATCTTCCCTTCTAACCAAAAACAACATAGTTCTTTCTACGCGAGTCGTAAATCTGTCAAAAACTGTTTCACTTAGTACAGTGAATTGCTTGCTAAGATACCATAGTGGAAAAGTTTTTACAGAGCACACGCTATTTTTAGATCAATGCTCAATGAATAATTATATAACGACTGATTGTGCAAATAGCTTAGGCTTAAAACGAAATAAAGCAAATTTGACAGTCTGTGGTATGGGTGATACATGCACAACAATTAAATCGGTTGCTAAAACTACAATTTCTAATTTAGAGGAAAATTTTAAAAAAGAGTTAGAATTTTTAGTTGTTTCTAAAATTACTGATTTCATGCCGTCAAAGAGATGCTTAAGGTTAATGTACCAGAATTAAAACATGTAAAATTAGCAGATGAAAACTTTAATAAACCAGGTTCCATAGATTTACTTTTTGGCGCTGAAATATTTTACGAATTATTACGTCCAGATCAGATTTTTTCCTGTAAATAGTGATTTACTTCTTCAAAATACCGTTTTTGGTTATGTAGTTAGTGGGATCTTACCCACTGCAATAGAGGGAAAAGTACATTGCGGATTAATTAAAAGATAATACTGCTTTACACGAAGCAATAGAGATATTTTGGGAGATAGAAAATGTTGAAACTAAAATTTATAAAATAAAGAAACAAGAATATGTGAAGAACATTTCAAAACAAATGTTAAGAAAGACAGTACAGAGAGAAATATCGTGAAAATGCTTAAGACCCAAGTGCTTAGGTAAATGTAAAGAAATTGCATTAAAATAAATTCGTTGTGGAATCGTTTTTTAAAAGAGCCTGAGCATTTAAAATTATATAAGGAATTTTTGAGCGAGTATGAGAAATTGGGTCACATGACAGAAATTCCAGATTGTGAGGAAAAAGTAGAAGCATATTATATACCCCATTTAGGTATTTATCGCCTTGATAAAAGAACTGCAAAACTTCGCATGAAGTAATTAACACGTCTTCTCAAACCACTTTAGGAAATTCACTTAATTCCTTACAATTTAATGGTGGTACTTTACAAGAGGATCTTTCTTCAATAATGATGAGGTTTCCAAAACGCATTTATGCTTTTGTAGCAGATATTAAACAAATGTATAGAATGGTTTCAATTGACCCTAATGAAACTAAACTTTTGAGAATTCTTTGGAGAGGGAGTGAATGAACCAATTAAAACTTCTGAACTCAAAACAGTTACGTATGGCACAGTTAGTGCACCATACCTTGCAACTGTAGTGCTTTTTCAGTTATCAAACCATGAAAGGGAGAAGTACCCCCTAGCATCACCCGTCCTACAGAGAGACTTTTACATGGACGATGTGCTTAGTGGAACTGCCACTGTAACTGAAACCAAAAAGCTTCAAACTGAACTGGAGCATATCCTTAGGAGTGGAGGAATGACGCTACACAAGTGGTGTAGTAATAATTACGAATTAAAGACAGGTTCTGATAATGACTACCATTTCCAGGAAGAGACAAAGACGTTAGGAGTTCTGTGGAGACACAGCACAGATCATTTCACTTTTCAAATACATCTTGAGAGTACAATTCCTCCAACGAAAAGATCAGTGCTTTCTACAATTGCAAGAACTTTTTGATACCCTTTGGCCTGTTGGGACAGTGATAACTAAAACAAAGATTTTCTTGCAAAACTTTGGTGTTTAGAGTGGAGTGATGCTGTTCCTGCAATGGAAGCCCAGCAATGGCAGAACTTTATTGAAACTTTTCCAATGATCAACAATGTTGAATTTAAGTGATGCATATTGATAGACAAATCATTGCACATTGAGCTTCATGGATTTGCGGATGCATTTGAGTCTGCGTATGGATGTGTCATCTATTGCAAATCAACATCTGAGGCAGGAGATTCTGAAGTGATTTTTGGTTTGTAGCAAGTCACGAGTGGCACCCTGAAGAGAGTTACAATCTCGAGGTTAGAACATTGTGCAGCAGTTCTTTAAGCGAAGCTGATTACAAAAGTTAAAGATGCCCTACAGCTGAGAGACTGCAGTAAGAATATCCATTTGTGGAATGATTCCATGATAACTCTTCCGTGGATCCGGAAGGAGCCTTACTCTGCTAAAGACGTTTGTTGCCAACCGAATTGCTCTAATACAGGACTTGACTGAGATTCATCAGTGGCGCCATGTGTCATCGAGGGACAATCCTTCTGACCTTATCTCTAGAGGAATGGAACCTAATAAATTGATTGAAAGTGAACTATAATTTAACGGCCCAGTTTCCTTGCTGAAGAAAACTATCCCAACCTAGAAATTCCTTCATTAGTGATAAAAGATGAGTTTACCACTGAACTGGAAAATATGCCTCAAAATGACTCATCTGTGTTGACTTTAGCTTCAAATTCCTTTATTTATGACTTACTCAATATTAGTAATAATTATAGTAAAATATTGCATGTTGTAAGTTATATTTTCAGATTCCTAAACAACTTAAAGAGCTCTCTACTAAAAGGAAGATAGGACAATTGTCAACAGAAGAAATCAAGGTAGCAGAAAAATTCTTAGTAAAAGAGGTTCAGAGACTAGAGTTCCCCCCCGAAATGAAATGTTTGGGTCAACAAAAACCTGTACCTGATAAAAGTAAGATAAAATGTTTATGCCCCTTTTTAGATCAGGATGGATTATTAAGAGTAAAAGGTAGAATAAAAAATGCAAGTATAAATTTCAATAGTAAATTTCCTATCATTCTTCCTAAGGGCCATAAGCTCACAAAAACCATTATAGAAATGTATCATAAGCGATATATTCATTTAGGTCCAGCTGCTTTGCTGAATTATATCAGGCAAAAATTTTGGCCCATACAAGGTAAAACAACGTGTCGAAAAATTATGCATGATTGTATTACATGTTTTAAAGTTAAACCTATAGGAGTTGATCAATTGATGGGTGATTTGCCTAAAGAGAGAGTTACTCCTGATTTCCCATTTAATTGCTCAGGAGTTGATTTCTATGGGCCATTTAATATAAAATATAGACATCAAATAAAAAGTGTTCTGCACAAAGTATATGTATGTATCTTTATATGTTCGGTAACCAAAGCCATTCATCTTGAAGTGTTAACAGATTTGACATCAGAAGCCTTCATTGCATGTTTAAAGAGATTTGTTGCTCGTAGAGGCGTATGTTCAAAACTATATTCCAATAATGCAATAAATTTCACAAGTACAAATAAAGAATTGTCCAGACTGCACCATTTGGTTTTAAAACCAGATGAGAAACTTGCAAATTATCTTTCAACTGAGGAAATTGATTGGCATTTTCTTCCTCCTAGAGCCCCTAGCTTTGGTGGTTTGTGGGAGAGTGGTGTGAAAATATTTAAACTTCATTTTACTAGAGTGTGTTTTATGGCTAAACTTAATTATGAAGAGTTTTTAATTGTCATTACTCAGATAGAGGTATTCTTAACTCCAGACCAATTGTACCTCTGTCCTCAGATACTGATGTGCATGATGTATTAACACCTGCTCACTTCCTAATCAGTAGACCTTTAAATGATATTGTTGAACCTAATTTAATTGACATTAATCAAAATAAATTGAGTAAATGGAAAAAATTATCAAACATTATTCAAGTTTTTTGGAAGAAATAGCTGGTGCAATATCTTAATAATATGCAACAGAGTTCCAAGTGGAGAGTTGAAAAGGAAAATGTTAAAATCAATAAGATAGTGCTCATCAAAGATGAAAGTCTACCTCCTCAAAAATGGTCATTAGGTAGAATAGTGCAACTCTATCTGGTTGATGGCAAACGGGTCAGAGTTGTCAAAGTAAAAACTCCTTCAGGAATTTTCAAAAGACCCTTTTCAAAAACTTGTATTTTACTTATTAGTAAATAATTTGTTATTATATTTTATGTATCACTTATAATAATTTGTGTTTAAATAATTTTTTTTTGTTTATATAATGTTTGTATTAATTTTGTGCTTAAGTTTTTTTTTTTAATTATTTGTATGTTCAGTGGTTGAATGTAACATTGCATCGTGGGGCGAAATGTTCCGTACCAATGAAGCGCTGTGACAGCAGCTTTGTATGAAGAGAAAAACTAAACGAGAAAAGCTGTTAGAGAGGAGAGAGTCGAGTTATTGCTTTTGAGAAGAGCAGTTGTAAAATGAGTGAGATGAATCAGTTACGAAAAATAAAGAGTATTTTTTTATATTTAAAATTATACACACAGTTATTATATTATTATTTAGATACCAGAGCTATTGACCATACACAAACAATGTTTATTTTAAAAAAATGGAAACTTAGTAAGGTTCAAGATTGTTTTGGGATTTAATTTCTGATTTGACAAAATTTCGAATTCAGACCATCAAAAAAATAGTATTTTATTAAAAATCTCACATTTCATTCTTAAACTCTTCTCATTCATATCAATTCATCTCCAAAGTGGATCTAAACGATTAAAAAGAAATCTAAAATAGCCATGGAAAACCTACATGAAAATATTATTCCTTTCCACCAAAAATAAAAACTGCATTTCTAACCATCTTTGGAAAGAAGTGCCAAATATATTCTAAAAACTAATTACATGAATTCGAAAAGTAAGGTAAGAAACGCCTGGCATTCTTAACGTTCAACCGCTGATAAGTCAGTAAACACGTGGTCTAATCAAGTATTACAGACGCATGCGCACTTGAATAGTGGAACGCCCTAGAAAAACTGCAACGGGCACAAAAGACCATTTGTTTCCTACGATTGTAATGCAGACATCTTGTACTGTGTACAAATCTTTTTAGATCTGACAGGTATTTCCATTATGATAAGCAGGTATGACAGGAAAGGAAGCGGCAAGTGGGATGCTTTCATTTACACTTCGGAAAAATTAGCCCTGTCTACGAAAACCATTATAGTTAAGGAAAGATAAAAGTCCCTGTCAGAACAGTATTATGTGGGAAGAAATTAATAGTTGTTTTCGGAAAGCATTGTTTTGAATAACTGTGGATTATCTCGATTCGTGAATCTTTATTCCAATGATGTTATGAGGTGATAATTGTTAGCTTATATTTTGTGCTTCTTTTTAGAAGCGATTTCAAGGTGATTTTCTTCAAAAGATCCTCTATTGTGAGACATTACTTCATAATTTGATTTTCTTTGTTTGATAATACAGTGAAATCCTATTAATGCATACCGTTTTTTAATTACAAAAATTAATTCGATGTTATGTAACATTTTCGCAAAGGCAGAATTATTGGATTATAAATATTGGCTTAAATGTGGCAATATTATGGAATTCTTTCTGCAAGAGTTTGAAAATGTTTCCTTATTTGGTGTTCTTGTTGACTAGTTAAATTAGGTTTATTCGAAAATTCTTTATTCCAACGATGCAAGGAGGTGGTGATTGTTCCCTTATATTTTATGCTTCATTTTTAGTAGTAATCTCAAGCTGATTTTGCTCAAAGTCCTCTATTGTGGGAAATTACTTCTTAGGTTTGATTTTCTTTTGTTTGATAATACAGTGAAATTCCATTAACGTATACTATATATTAATTACAAAAATTCATCTGTTGTCAGATAACATTTTCTTTATAGCAGAATTATTTGACTATAAATATTGGCCGAAATTGGCGAGATTGGCGGAATTCTTTCTGCAAGGGTTTGAAAATTTTTCCTTATTTGGTGTTCTTGTTGACTAGTTAAAATTAGATTTATTCGAAAATTCTTTATTCCAACGATGCAAAAGGTGAGGATTGTTTTCTTATAGGTTGTGCGTGAGTTTTAGTAGCAATCTCACGCTGATTTTCCTCAAAGTCTTCTATTATGGGAAATTACTTCTCAGTTGGGCATTTGTTTGAGAATACAGTGAATTCTTTCTACAAGAGTTTGAAAATGTTTTCCTTGTTTGGTGTGTTCTTGTTGACCGGTTAAATTGTATTTAATGAATTGTTAACCTTAATCACAGAATAATAAATTTTCTATTGTCTAACTAATCTTTACTCGTGTCAAATCATCTTACGATTGTTTTAAAAGCGCTGAATCAACTGTTATTAATAGCCAAATTTTTAGACTGTCCTTTGATTATTTAAATCAATTGACATCACATTATCCATAATATTATGCATGGTAATTTTTAAAAATAATATACATATTACAATAAGATTTATTAGTTCGGGTTTTGTTTCCCCTCTAATTAGTATTTTTCAGACTGAATAGATCTTAATCGGTGCACTATTTTGGCTATTAACTTAATATTATTTGTGCATGTCAATTAAGTATTTATTTTTAATAACAATTAAGAACTCCTTATACAATTTTATCTCGATATGAATTCTTAATTAGTTTATGCTTTGTAGTCTGAAATGATTTTGATCTCGATAGATACAATATATTTAGCAACATCTAAATATTATTTCTATGTTTAAAATTATAATTTCTTTTTGTTGTTGATATTTACTCAGGATACAATTTTAGACCAGAATAAAAGAATAAAATGCCAATGCACAGATATGAAACATTATATTATGAAGATTCCAAACAGGATATTATGGTATTTTCCCTAATATCTCGCTTTATTATCTTTAATTAAGAAAATGCATAGTTTAGAAGCTAATGTATGGAAATCTAATTACAGTGAATCTAATTAGAGTACGTTTGTAATCGAATGGAAATCTACAAGGTGTGTAACAGGGTAATTCAATTAGAATAAATAATTTTTAGAAATAAGTAAGAAAAGAGTCTAATTTTGTCACTAATTAATTTTCCTCATCTTTAAGACATTTTAAAAGCTTTGTTATTTGTCCTGAAAGAAATCGAATTAAAGTGAGAGAAATTTTTTATTTGAATAAAATAAACCATGAAAAAATTGCTAATTTAATTTGGAGTACTTAAAATAAACAATATGCCTTAACTCGTATATATCGATATCTATCTCATCTGATTGTAAATTTAATTAGTTAATTTGAAACTAAATTTATTTATTCTTTTGAAATTTTTATAATAAGTTAAAATGATTAATTCGATTAACATTCCAAAACTTTGCTTACATACTTCCTCGAAAGTTGCTTTTAAAAGTTTCCACTTTCAATAAAAATGAAACAAATTAAAAATTATTAAATTAAGTAGACATTTAATATGTTTGTAAAAACACTTATTTGTGCATTATCACTATAGTTATTATATATAAAGTGGTTGTTTCTTCCATTACAGTTGAGATCCTGAGTACGCTACTCTATTATGATTTTCATTGATTTAAAAATAACCATGACGTCAGACAACGTTTCATCGACGTCACACTTGGCATTGAGACGCCATTGTTAATCCAACATGTCGATGAATTTCCTGCCTGCCTTCAAATCCCATTCTTAGATCGGCAGCAAGCAAGGCTAAGTTCACCACCCAGTGTGTGAGAATATTGTTGAAGTTCATTTTGTTAGTAAAACAATTTCTTATATAAGAAGCAAAGCATCTGTTTGAGAAGCCGTTTTTCATTAATTCAAACCATTAACACATGGACAACAGAACAGCAGAAAAAGCAAAATGAAAAAGACATAACAAAACATTCACTTCATGGTTAGTTTAAATCTAGGAGGATTTAAATTTTTAAAAACTACATTAATTAATAGAATTTTAAATTAATAATTGCAATGTTTATAAACAATCTCTTTTGAATCTTAAGACTATTGCCTTGCTTCCGCCAATATTAAAAAATTTCTTTTATTAACCGTTTTCAATTTTGAATGCGTGATTTTTTATTTTTTAAATAGTTTTAAAACCGATACAAATATAATTTTAAATATTTAAAACTAATTTATAAATAAAAGTCTCAAAACGAAATTAATTTTATTTTGCTGTTTTAAATATTTATAGTTTGTGGATGTAGAATTTAAAATATCATTTCAATAAATGTCATTTAACGTAAAATCACTATTTTGTGTTTTAAAACATGAAAAGAAAAAATTATAAATATCTTCCTATAGTATAGTCAGGTAGACTTGGAATAACGTTCACACGATATTTTTTAAACCATAGTTCCTTCCTCAAATAACCCACCTTGTGCGAAATAAGGAATGATTTTTAATCCCGATTAAGGAAAAGATGAAAATGGGGGGTCACACCACCGACCATGCATATTGTTGTAAAATTGCGGCTAGTTTCACGGTTGCTAATTCTGATTCCTAGTGCAGAATCGAAAATTTTTTTTCCTTCCGCCTTTCTTTTGAAAGGCAAATTACGCGCCCATTGTTGCCCCAACCCAGGTGTGCAGCTTCAATCTTCAGGAAAAGGGCAAGGTCATTGAGTGAGGGACTTTACTTCGGAAGTCTCTGGAACGATATAATTTTTTTCATGAGGTTAACTGATCTTTTGACATCGTTCTGGAAATTGAAGAATTGGCGGCCTCAGTTATGCTGTCTTGGTAAAAAAAAAAAAAAAAAGCCAAGCTCGGGTGTTTTTGAGGAAATTCTTGTTATTGAATGAATGCGTCCATAAATCTGAATTCGTTAGAAAACATGACACTCAGTGTTCATCACTCACCCACGGAGTTAAAAAATAAATAAATAAAAATTGAGAATGGGTGATTTTTTTTCCCGCAAAATTCCCATTTAAAATATTACTAATATCCTGTTCGCACTGCTCTCTTTAAAACAATTTAAAGTTAAAAATCTGATTCAACTTAAACAACAATTTGAAAACAGCGTTCGTTTGCCTTACACTCGAAACTGATTTAAGAAATATTGGCTTCTGTTCAAAACCTTATTTATAGTTTGTTATTATAAATTATAAGATATTTTCGAATTATTTTATAGTTGAGCAAGTTTATTAACCAATCACAGACCGAAGTAATATTAATTAAGGTATGCTATTTCAAATAAGGTATACGAAACCAAAGAATGTCATTGATAAACCTATTTCATCTCAAATGTAATATACTTTTTTATATTTATTTAATATTTATGTTATTATTTTTTGAAATTTTGCTTCTCTTGCATTTATTTTGATCGATTTCTGATATGCCAACAAACACTGACAACAATATAACAGAGAACAAGATGGCACTAAATCAGTTGAAACGTATTTAAATAAGTTCGAACTGATTTAAAACACTAGTAACCATCGCGAGAACGTTCTGCAGAGACTTAAATGCGTTTAAAAGTGCAGAGCAAACAGGGTATATATAAGTAATATTCATTTTGTCTTCCATTAGCAAAATAAGTTTTTTTACTTAATGATATTGTTACAAATTTATAAATAATTATTGTATATGTCTTAAAATATCTCAGATAGATCGGAAATACTGACATTTTGGGCAAAAATTGCGGTATTTAGACGTGTTATACCTTAAAAGCGGGTTTTCTAATGATTTGGTGACTTGGCGAGGTTTTGGCGAGAACACTTGGCGACATGGCGACATTTTTGGCGACTTGGCGAGAAATAGATTCTTCTGGAAACATCCATTACCTAAGCTCTAGGACCAATATTTAGCGAGATAGCCTAGAAGCTTCCAGAACCTTGGCGAAATAAGTAGATTTCCCCGCCAAGTCAGGTATAAATACCGCAGCCCGACATAGTTAGTCAGTTTTGTGAAGACAGTCAGTGAGTGTAGACGATAAGTCATGACTGCTAGTCCTAGAGAATCAGTTCTCTGCCTGAGGTATTTGAGACCTGTGATCGGAAGCTGTTACTTATTGTATCTGACGAATTGGAGCTGTATAATAGTGATTGTTGCAGCTGGTATTTCTAGTGGAATTTTTTTACGAATAAAAGTCTTTTGTTCATTAAGTGGTTGCTTTTTTCAACTCTCAATCCACACGAACCCGAAGCTCGGTAGAATATAATATTAGAAATAATAATCTACATGAAGATATGGATTATGGGTATGGTATCTAAAAGGCACAAATTTCATATACTAAACCATATAATCGTAAGATTAAAAATAAATTTAGACTTTTTGCAGTACTCGAAATGATTTTGCTTCACCGAAATATTTTAACAATATTAAAATTATTATTTAAAAGTTGTTGAATTTTCGTACCAAATTTCCGAGAAAGGAATACAATTTTATTCTCCACAGATTTAAAAAAAGATTATTTATTACTCATAAAAACACCTACAAGTAAAAATCATGATTGATTTACATTTCTCAAGCACATACTTGCAGATAAAAATGGATCAATTCTAAATAACCTCGATCTCAAGATTAAATTAAAAATAAAAAATGGGAACAAATTTTTAGTAAAATTCAAATCAAAATTATATGTTTGTTATCTAAAAATAAATTTATATATATATATATAAACTCATGATATATGTTAATATATGGAATATCTACTAAAAGTACAAACGCACACTTAATATCTTAATTTTGTTATCAAACATGAAAATTATTATTACAAAAGAGCTATTTAAAATACGATATATTTGGTTTTCTTTATAAAAGACACCTTAATAATAATTTCAATAAAACTTAAACTTAATAAAGAATGCAGTTTTTATGCTTATATAGTTTCTTTAATATATAGCGCAACAAAAATAATTTTCTCCTTAAATAATTATTATTAACAGCTGAGTAAAAAGAATTTTTAAAAAATGTTAAGATATTTTACTATTAAATAGTGCCGAAAAGTAATCTAATTATATTGCATAATGTTGAAACTAATAATACGAATTCGTTAATAGGATAAATTTCCATATTAAAGATTTCTGAAAATTACGATGATATTGTTAATACTTATACTCGTGTTCATAAATTTTGGATAATGCAAATACAGGCAAGAGAATGAGGCAAAAGCAAAACAAATGTGACTTATTTGTAAAGTCTATTTATTAAACAAAAGTAAAGAGGAAAAAATATGCTATATATTTGACATCATTAATAAAAATTGTGATTTTTACTTCCTGGAGCAAATTTCAAAAAGAACCTATTTACAAAAACCAATATAACATGGTTGGTATGATGGTTAATACATAGTATATCCCCCAGACGATGCAATACAGGCCGTACAACGCCTAGGCATGCTGAGTGTCAAATTATCGATCTGATCTTGGGAATATTACACCACTCATCAAGCAATGCTCTCCGAAGTTCCAGTAGACATGTGGGAGAGGGTTGACGGGCTGTAATTCATCGGCTAAGCAAGTCCCACACATGCTCAATTAGATTCAAGTCCGGTGAGTATGCTGGTCAGTCCGCAGACGGTGATATCCTCCGACTGAAGGTAATCGTTTACAATGTTTGCATGGTGAGGACGAGCATTGCCATCCATAAACAGAAATTCTGCAACCCGCATGGCACCCCGAAACAAACGTACATGTTGTTCCAAGAATGACATCCCGATAAATGTGGCCTGTCATGGTACATTCTGAACATGCAGAGTTAATTCTGGAACTCCAGAACTATTCCCTCCCCAAACGAGACAATCACTGCACCAACCGTAACGGTGTCGTTCAATAGTGTTCTCTTGGTGATAACGGGTACTTGGTCTTATCCATATGAAAATCCTACGAGAATCAAACTGAAAGCTAAAGAGCATCGGAAAACTTCTCAGAAGACCACTGTCGCGGTGTCCACAATCCATGCTCTGTACTCCCAGCCTAACCGCAGGTGAACAAAGAGTTACCCAGAAAGTGGAACACATCTGACAGGCTTACGAGCATAAGTACCAATGTGCCCTAAGCCGTCTGTACATTTTGATCTGCATTGAAACTTCATCGTACCGGTAGCTGAAGAAAACTGACCAGCGACCAGGGTCTGCTGCTGTTTCTTTTGGCAGTAACTGCCAAATACCGGTATTCATTCAGCATTATAAATTGGAGACGACTTGTGCTTTAACGTCTACTCACATTACCATCATCTTGGAGCCGTTGCCAAATCCTGGAGATGACACTCTGAACGATTCCAAGTTCCTCCGGACACTTCTAGTTAGGTACATCCAAATTCCAAAACGGCCGATAATTCTACCATGTAAAACATCATCAAAATAAGCTTCCTTTATTGCCTGCCATAACTGTGCGGTTATTGCACTGAAAGGCTTTAAAGCGCTTGTGAACAATTTTACTTGCTTTGCAATCTTCTTATATACACCTCTTTTAGACTCGTCCATTTGTGACATCACTATCGGCGCCATCTGGTGGTTTCTTGTAATTTGCAGATTATTCTTCAAAGATGTATGTGATAATGTTCTACATGTGAAATTTTTATTTTAGATTTCAATTTTTGTGTGATTCTAAATTATCACTTAATTTATGAACATGAGTGTATTATCTTCCTATAGCAAATATTATCTTAATCCGTATTTAGTCAGCGCTCGACAAAAAGTCATTTGTGAAATGTGTGACAATGAATTGAATTAAAATGTTGATTAATAAAGTAAGAAAGATATGTTATTTAAAAATGTATGTACCATATAACATTATATGTCAACAGAATACATAATAACAAAACATATATAAAACGAATGAAAACTTAAATTATTAACTACTGATAATGAGACTATTTTTTTATGTATTATTAATTTTGTTTCAACTTTACATTGTGTTCTTCAAAAAAGCTTATTTAATCTATCTGCTAACTTTATCTTTAATGCAGCAAAGGAATAGGCCAAGAACAGTATTAAGACTGAAAAGCTTCCAGAGCCTAGAAGAAACAGCATAAACCAAGTAGCCCCAGATATCCAGGTCATATAATCATTTTTTCAATTAATTTCTAAAATTTTTTATTTTTAATCTATTTAATTTTTAACATTTTATTTTTCCCCTCTTTTTTCTTTTTATTTAATATAAGTCTAAGAATTACATTAATCAACTCCTAATAATAAATTTTTTTCTATTCTAAATTTATTAATCATTTTCAATAGTTTTTCTGAGATACACTTTCCCCAATACGATATTGAACTTCCTGATCTAGAGGCTCTGTAAGCAACAACATCCTCTCTCATAAATATTTTTATATTTTTATAATTTCCATCAATTACCACGTACATTTTTTAAAATTCTATGTTGCCAATATTATCTATTTTGTTTGGCATCAATCCTGCTTGACCTATATAGTTTCACAAACAGGTAGAAATATATATGTGTAACATTATTAAACACAGACGGTTATTTTTCAAACATGCAATATAGAACTGTTGGCAGAATGGATTTAGACTTTTGGCTGTTCACTGGACTTCATTCTTGTTTGTACATTCATGCTTCATTTTGAATTTCATTCAATTCAACAGCTTGTGGAGTTCAGCTTTAGCTCTCATTTCACATTTGGATGTTTCTATTTGTTCAGAATCCATTTTAAAAAATAGGCCCCGGTCTACTTAGCCCTATGGGTGCAACAAATCAAACTAGTTAATCATGCAATAGAATTTACACATGAGTTCATTTACAACAAACATAAAGAATTAAGAGTATATAATTCCCTATGAAGGATTATATCATAAATTCCTATTTCCAAGATTATTTTTGAGTACAAGAACTTTGAAGAATAATGCATTTCTATAAGGAAATAGAAAGCCTAATACGAATTATTTATATTTTTCTTTATTTCTCTAAATATTAACAATGTTCAATTATCCAAGATCAAATACACTCACTTCAAAAAAGTTAAGCACTGAGAGGAAAATACTAATTTCCTGAAGCCAATCAGAATTGGAAGAGAATGCAAACCGCTGCAGAGGTAGATGGAAGTATGAAAATATGTTGGGTATTAGCCGACCGTGCTTTCATGTCAAGAAATATGCAAAAAGTTGTAAGTCTATATAAAATACCAGTTTTATGAAGGGTTACAGAAGTTGACTGTAATAATAGGAAGTGTTTAAAACTTTCGTACGATTTGTTTTCAAAATGTGTTGCTTGTTTTGTGGCGTTAATAAAAGCAGGACAGTCGATCTCCGATATTGTTCTTTTCTTCGGTGTTCATCCTTCCGTAATTTCACGTTTATGGAAACAATTCCAAAACCACACAGACAATTGTCCGAAGGCCGGTCGCCCAAGGGTTACAAACCCCGTGGAAGGTCGATATATTGTGATTTTAGCCAAGCGGAATCGCAGAGCGACCTCCACACGTGATGTCTATGATTACAGCGCCTACTGGTAAGGTGGGATATCTGGCAGCTATTTTACGCCAAAGCTATACGTATGAGCGGACGGTAGGCCTGGGTACCTCCAGTTTGTGCTTATTTATCCGTCCCATCAAGAGGGCAATGATTAAAGTGGCGCTGGGAACATGTCAGTTGGAATGTGTGTGACTGGGGCAAATGTCATGTTTACTGATAAAGTCCAGATTTGCTCTGAAGCCAGATGACAAGCGTATAATGAAATGGCGTGAACAAAAACACACAATCAGCCCCAAAACATCACCGCGAATATCACGCATTCCGGGAGGTGGAAGCATTATGGTGCAGGTAGGGATTTCATTGGAATACCGCATAAACTTGCACACCTTTTAAATGGGGTCCTGTGATGGCTGTCCGGTATCAAGATGGAGTTCTAGAATCCATTGTGAGATTGTACTCTGCAGCAGTTGGATCTACTTTTGTTTTAATGGACTATAATGCACGTCCCCATAGAGGCTGACATCATTGATGATATACCTGGAGAGTAAAGAAATTGGGGGTATGGGAGTGGCCATATATTCTCCCCAACCTTAATCCCATTGAAAATCTTTGGGATGCTTTCGGCCGTGCTGTATCTTTGACGTATCCGACATCCAGCCACTCTTATTGAGCTGGAAACTTTCTATAAGAAAAAATGGCTATTGCTTACTCTTGCGGTGGTTGACCCCCTAATTGAAAGTATGGTCACAAGGTGTAATCTTCGTATACAGATAAGGGGGACTATATCCCCCTATTAATGTCCTTTTTCATTTCATGCTGTTTATTTTCATCACTTTGTACACACTCTGTTTAAATCTCCAGCATGCTATTATCTAATAATTAACAAAATTTTATATTACTTACATTTCTGCATATAATTATTTTCGATTTTATTTTATGCATAAATATGTATATGCTACTTTCCCAATGTCGAATTTTGCGTCAATCAAAGCAGCATTTGTTGATTTTTTTATGTTTTACATCTTCGTGTTTAGTTTCTTGGAAATGAATGTTGACAAAATTTAAAAGATAATTAATGGGAGAAAAAGTTTTTAAAAAAATTCTTGAAGTGTTATCTTGTATAATATTTTTTAAATAATTTATTTTCCTTTATGAGTTTTTAGCTTAAGATTGAAATGATTTAGCTTAAAATTGGTTTTCCTTAACGAATTTTTATCTTAAAATTGAAATAAGCTATAAGTAAAAAATGAAATGTCTAAGTAATTTAAATGTAGAAGTATTTTTCGAGATTTAAAATAATTCAGAATTAAAATATACTGTGTGTTTGGGAGCAAGCAAAGTATAACGTTAAGCATTATAATTATAATTTTTCATCGTTATGTGTAAACCTCTAACAAATTAATGAAATATCTCCAAGAAATTTGTAAATTCTGAATTGATAAATTGAAAACAAAAAGATAAATTTAGTATTGCTAATTATTATTAAATATCGCTAATAGTTAAATTTAGTTTCGTTAAAGTTATAAAATCTCATGATGTAGAATTCGAATAACGAGCCTCTTAATCGAATGGAAACAGGTTTCTTATTGGATAATTGTTCAGTGTTTTATTTAGTAAATTATAAATAGAGGAAATTTTTTAAAGAAATTATAATTTTTGAATGAAAGGCCGTATCAGCATAGCATCGCACTTGAAGAATTAACTTGATAATTAGAAAATTTTGACAGATTGGCTGTTTTAACATCAGATTAAATTAAATTGCGCGTGACCATGCATTGTATATATGTCAGTAAATTCTCTCTCTCTCTGTCTTTCTTAAGAAATATCAATTAAAAAACATAAAAT
>CM057818.1:14262012-14341930 GCA_030067965.1 Latrodectus elegans | reverse complement strand
TCCATCCATGGCTGCAACCCGCCACGTGGGAGACGTTCCACATAGATCGATAGATTCATCGTTGGTGCAGTTGCATCACCCACCGTCTTTCACCAGTATCTGTCCAAGTTTGACTTGCATCGATCCCAGACAGACGAGCAGCCAAAGATTCGAGCGTTTCAGGGTTACATCTTGGACGAGAGTGTAGCAGCAGCATGGTTGGAAGTGTAAAATCTGTGTTTCTTTCACGTAACGACGCGAGTCATCATGATTGGCGAGGTGAAACGGGAAGCCTTTCATTTACTTCCTTGAGCCTGTCCAAGGATGGTTGGAAACCTCAGACTGATCACGTGATTAAAGGAATGAGGAAGTGATAAGACTATTGCGTCGCATCTCGCGTTATCGCGGTGATGAAAAGTAATGTCTGAGTGGGCGAATACTTCCTGGTTTCAGCGGGGTATAAAAGCTGCTCGTCAGACCTCTTCAGACATTCACGATCAATCCTCCCAGTCTGCCTGTTGCTTCTGCTGCTGCTCTCTTCAAGTCGTCGATCCTTCAGAACCCGTCTTTTCTACCAGTGCCATGGATCGTGTCTGCATGCTTTTGAATTTCCAGGGATTTGATCTCGGCGGAATATTTTTCCCGAGGGAGATGGCGTACGCGGCCGGTCCACTGGTAGGATTCCTCACGATAGACTTGAGAGAAGTGATCCGGCGACCAACAGGTGAAGAGGAAAGCCATATCAAGTATTGCCGGCAAAAGCTACATGGATTGCCGCTGTATCCCAGGACTGGTGAGAGGGCTCTTCCCCAGCAAGAGTTGGACTATCAGTTTATGCAGCTGTACAACTCTGTTAAAACGGAGGAAAGAAATGTCGTGGGATACAAGGGCGGAATCCATGAAAAATTCTTCTTGCTAAATCTTCAGATCCCGTCCGTAAATATTGAAATGTTTGGCTGCCCCGGCATTGAAAGGCTCCGTGACATGTACGGCGGAGAAGAAGATGGGCTTTGCGGCTACCACGACGTAAAGTTTGTTCCTCACAGAAACCGGGTGGCATGCGCTATGGAGAAGGTAAAGCTATTGAGGAGCTGGTGGATAGACGAGAAAGACAATCTTCTCAAGAAGCGCAAGGAAGAGCTAGAGAGAGAGCTTCAAAGTATTGAGGCAAAGATGAAGTCTGTCACATCCTGGTAGACTGGTGAGTATGCTCAGTCTTTGTGAGATTCTTTGCAATCAACCAACTTGGAATCTTTTGATACGAATGATATCTTTTCCTTTTCAGCTGCTTCGCTTTAAAATATCGGATGGAATGTTCCATGCCAGAAATGGACTTTACCGTGTTTGTGTAAATATGTAAAAAAATTTCTATGTTATATAATATTCTATCTGTATATTTCTTTAACCTTAATAAATATTTTTACTTACTTTTTGTGTCTTTCCTGTATGTGTGTGCACTCAAGAGTTGATGCAAATAACCCCAGCGAGGCTTTCTCGAACGCTGCAGACTTGGCAGCTTCGAGGAAGCCTCGCTGGGGTTATTTTTTGGTCACTCTGGTCACCAATATTGGAACGTAATCACACTGGGACTTGGCCTCCAGCGAGAGCGCTCAGCCTGATCCATCGCCTTGCCATAGCTGGTGGCATTCGGATAATCAGGCTGAGTGCTCTCGCTGGAGGCCAATAATTTTTTTCTAGCAACGTGTCCAATGTTGGATGTTAAACTCTAATGCAATCACTCTTTCAGTTGGTCTTGTTGAGCGAATCCATGCATGCTTTAAACTCATCCTCTCGCAACCATGGACCCAGACAGCCTCAGCTCAGTATATATAAAGCCTCGTCCTGACAGGTTTCCTCAGACACTGCTATCCACACGACATGGAGAGAGTTTGCATGATTCTCAGCTTTCAAGGGTTCTACGAGGGCGGACGCTTCTACCCGAGAGAAGTCGGCTATGCGGCTGTGACTGATCCGGACACGGGGTACTACACCGTGGATCTGAGAGGAGTGTGCAAAATTTATGATCCTACGAAGCGGCAACATTTGCTGGAGCACGTCCACGGTTTGCCTGTGCATCCGTGGTACAACGAATGGCCGTTGGTCTCGTACGACCAGCTGCAAGAATTGGTACTGCGGCTGTACGAGAGATTTTATCGCCGAGACAAAACTTGTGTGGCTTACAAAGGTGGACGTCAGGAGAAAAAGTTTTTGGATCGACTAGACATTCCTTCCATCAACTTGGACGAGTTTGGCTGTCCTCACATCCGTGAGCTGAAAAAGAGCTACGGAGGGCAAAAAGATGCCAGTTGCGGCTGGCACGACGCAAGCTTCGAGCCTGGAGAGAATCGTGTTCGTTGCTGCATGGAAAAAGTCAAGTTGTTGAGGAGCTGGATGGTTCAAGATATCAAGGATGTAGAGCTGCTGCGTTCCAGAAAGAAAGACTTGGAGAAGGAACTTGATCGCATCAACGAGAAGCTTGAAATGTACGACAAAGATTGGAATGTAAAGGATTGAGTCTTGCTTGGATGGTTCAAGACTTGGGCTTGTCCTAGGACACAGTGATGTAGACATGTATAACATCAAAAAAAAAAAAAAAAAAAAAAAGTTTTTTTTTTTTTTTTTTTTTTTTTGAAACATTGTGTGTATTCAATCATCCTCAGCCACCTCCCTCAGTCTTTCAGTTGAGGAATAAACATTCATGCAGTCAGTTCCCTCTCAACCATCACGTTGGTCACATCAATCCGTCTTTGGTTTTCCATGCCTCATTCAACAACTGTGCATGCATTCATAGTCTCCCAATCAAGGCATCACACTAATCATCCCAAGTTTCAGTCTCTTGCATTGTATGACAATCGTTGGTGACTCTAAACCTTTGTCATTTCACCAAAGCAACATCAACCATGTCGTTTCATGTTTCCACCACAACCATGGTTCCAAGTCGGTTCGTCTCGTATGCCAGCAGCCTCTTGTGATGGAACCAACATTGTGATTCTTTCGACTTGGATCCATCTGCTAGACAACATGTTGCTCCAATGTTTCTCGTGAATCATCAAGTCATAGAATCATCACGAGTGGTTAACTTGCCCAAGGATGGCTTGAAAGATGCTTCGTTTCATATCAATCAAGTCAAACCAAAGACCCATGTTTGAAAGACTCTGCCTAACCAGATGCACGGCCAATGCTTCTAGTCTCCAATGTTGGTTCGTCGTAAAATCAGCTTACCCACCCGCCCCTTCACCTACTGTTTCACGACGTCACATGGAAACGTAATGTCAGGTTCAGCCAATCACCTGTGACGTCCTTCCCTTCCAACTCAAGACTCTGCAATCTATTGGCTGGGATAGAAAGACGTGAGGATGACGTACATTTCCAGTATATAAGCTGACTGCAGACCTTCCAGCCCTCATAACCCGTCGCTCACTCTGCTTTTAGAGAACCTTTACCCATTTTTTCCCTTTGCGATTCTTTGCTCATTTCACTCTTTGTAGCAAACATGAATTTTTCAGAGTATGGATCTTTCTTGGCCAGCAGCACCTACAATTGCACCGAGTGTGCCATTTGCCTGGAGGATTTGGCCGCCTCGCCGGGCAACAGAACGACAGACGTCAGAGCATCTTGCCGTTTGGCCTGCGGGCACGTCTTCCATCACGACTGCGTCCTGCAGTGTTACGGGTCAGAACTCACGCAGTGCCCACTCTGCCGGGTGGATTTTCTGCCCAGCTTCCTCGAGTGTGGTTTCTGCAGGATTTCTCTAAATCCATGTGCACCCGTCTCCACTCTGGAGTGCTGCGGGACCAAGATGCACTGTCTGTGCTTGGACACTTGGTTGCAAGGAAGTGGGATGAAAGTATGGGCTGTTCCGTTTTGCAGCGGACAGCGAGGGGACATGTTGGCCAAGAAGGAACTGCTGCGAGATTCCGATGACGAGGAGGAGGAGGAGAATGTTTGGGAATTGAACAGCAGTTTGTATCCACCGACCCCCGACTTGCCCCAAATGGACGACGACGATGAGGACTCGTTCTGGGGACACACCAATTCTCTCAGACCATCTCCGAGAATCTGAGGAGTACATGGCCGCAATTCATTCAAATAATTACGACGTATACTCCGACAGTGAATCGGTTCAGTCTGGAAGAGAAAGTCCGGACGTGATTTGCTTAAACTGACTTGTGTTCTCTAAAAGACACTGGTGTATAGTGACAACCTTTTACCGTAAGAAAAAGGGTGGTTCCGAGTGGTGGAGCACGTCTCCATCGCTCGGAACCACCCTTTTTTTTACGCCACCCTGTGAACCAACGTTGGATTGGTTTGAGGGAAGCAAGTAAAATGAAAAGGCAAAAGACTTGGTCTCGAGAAGCATCATCAGCTGGCCAAAGTCATCCTTGTCCAATGGTGGCAGCATCGCAGAGAGACTTGGTTTACACAGCATTTGCAAAAGATTCAGACATTTCCTTTGACCATCGTTGGGAAGGAGCAAACAACTCGAGTCTTAAACAGAAAGGTTTAGAAGCATCCATCCATGTGGTGGGTTACTGGAATGGCTGAGCGCAGTGTAGATGCTGTGATACCAATGTTGTAAGAGTTGCTGCTGCTGTCTGGCAAGAAGAAGAGCTTGCGATGATGTAGACACACATATGTTCAAAAAAAAAAAAAAAAAACACTTTTTTTTTTTTTTTTTTTTTTTTGAATGTATGTCTTCTTCTCTGCCGTCTCATCACGACAGGCTCTTCCTCTCGTCCAAGTCACAACACCAACAAATAACATTTTTTTTAACAGAGCTTACATTGTGACCAGTTGACATGTTCACTTCTCCAGAACCAACAAAGGCAGCAACTCTCAACTGTCCAAATGTCTAGTCCTCACCAACTCACTCTTCATCAACCCATGTATAGACTCGTTGCATCCTTTATTGTGTAGCTCCAGATGTATAAAACTTGGTTCCATGTCAAATGACGTTTCAGGTGGCAAGTCTCCCAAGCAATCACGAGTCGGCGACAAGTCGATGGTGCAGGTGGGTGCAGCTTTGCATCATACATTGATGTGCATCGTAGCCGAGTTTCTCCAGTGTGTTTGCCAACAGCTACAGACGTAAAGGTGGTTCGTATATGAGCGGCAGATGTACTTTGTGACATTACATCTGGAGGGCGCATGGGGATAGACATACCATCACAACATGCAAAGGTAACATGGACCCCCCTGTGTCATACGGCACCAGTCCCATCTCGCTGGGTCTTACGATGGATGAGCTACGGCTGATGAAGCATTCGAGCACGACTCGGAAACTTTGATGCGAGGCGACACGTCAACGGTGGCAGATATCGACACCATACTCGCACGTTGCACACTGTGCGTAGAGACCTTTCGAACGATACCCCACTCGTCCGGTTGCGTTAAATAAATCTACAGTCGCCAACAACAGGGTACTTGTAAAATCCGAAAAAAAAACTTGTAGGTCTAGGACCATGGCACTTTACAGGTACAGTCTACCCCTCTCGACATGCATCCCATATCTGGTCCGAAAGTTCTAGCTGGCACCACTGGGGAGCAGCAACGGACCAAACTTGGTTCCATTGGAAATGACGTTTCAGGTGGTAGTGTCCCAAGCACTCGCCGGTCAGCGACAAGTCGATGGTGCAGGTGGGTGCAGCTTTGCATGACACACTCATCTGCAACGTAGCCGAGTTTCTCCAATGTGTTTGCCACAGGTTATAGACGTCAAGGTGGTTCGTGTCTGAGCCATAGGGTATCTTTAACACCTTACATCTGGAGGGCGCATCACGATAGATACTCCATGACAACATGCAAAGGTAACATGGACCCCACTGTGTCATACGGCACCAGTCCCATCTTGCTGGCACTTACGATGGATGAGCTACGACCGATGAAGCATTCGAGCACGACTCGGAAACTTTGAGACGAGGTGACACGTCAACGGTGGCAGATATGGACACCAAACTCGCACGTTGCATACTGTGCGTCGAGACCTTTCAAACGATACCCCACTTGCCCGGTTGCGTTAAAGAAATCTACAGTCGCTAAAAACAGGGTACCTGTAAAAACCGAAAAAAAAACTTACAGGGCTAGGACCGTGAAACTTTATAGGTAGACTCTGTCCCTCTCATCATGCATCCTCGAGCTGGTCCGGTAGTTCTAGCTGGTACCGTTGAGGAGCAGTAGCGGACCAAACTTTGTTCCATGGGAAAAGACGATTTGGTCCATAGTCTCCCAAGCACTCACCGACCGTGGACGAGTTGATGGTGCAGGTGGTTAGGGCTCGGCACAAAGTACTCGACACTGTTTAGTTTGGGCTCACAGAGGTGTAAACTTGTGTCTCGTAGGCCGAAACGTGTGTCGGGTCTGAGATATAGGTTGACGTTATACTCTCTGGAAGAAAAAGTTACAGGGCCAGGACCACGAAACTTTGCATGCACACACCCGACACCACCACACGCATCCCTACGGTGGTCCGGGAGTCGGCGCCCCTATTGCATGGAAGCAGTAACGGTTCAAAGTTGGACGTGCAGACCTGAACGTGTTGGTGACCAGTGGTCCGACGGATGGACACGCAGCAAAGAGGCGATGGTGCAAGGGTACAGTGGACGACTGACCTACTCGAGGCCCACCACCCGGTCGACCCACGCCCGTCTTCCATAAAAATTATGAGCTGTTGAAAATTTTGGCCGATTGAAAAAATTTGGTTTTCAGACTGCTGCGAGTGTGGGATAGCATCCAGAGACTTGTGCTTTGATACGGTGGTAGACCAGGTCGAGCTCTGTCCAACGACACCGGTCCCGTGTCTCTAGCTCCATTAGATGCCGAGAACCGTGATGGTCAGCATGGCCCACTTTGAGGCCCTATAACTCTAGGACGGTGAGTCATAGGACCATACCGTTCGAGCATAACACTCGTGGGGTCGAGAGCTATCCATAGATGTGCGACTCGAACCGTTTCAATCAGCTTCGAAATTTGCCCCCACCCCCCACCCCCCCACCCCTCCCGGGTCAAGTGTCCACCCACAAAATATCTAAGCTCTAGGACCCATAGGAGCCGAGATAGGGCCACCCCCCATAGGAATAGCATTGGTCCCATAGGATTAACATGGGAACAATGTAAAGTCTATGGAGAAGCTCCATCAATGGAGGTATCCCCGTCGAAACGTTACCAAAATCAGACTTTGTTTGCCTCGTCGGCACCACTCTGTTAACTGTAACCACTTTTACCTATTATTTTGCAAACTGAAACTCAGTCATTTGGGCGTTGGTTCTGCTGCAGTCAAGACGTGTGTCGGGTAAGCTCCCATATTTTGATTAATATTTTGCGGAAATTTTAATATTTTTTAAAAATTCTTTTTATATTATTGTGTATAAGCATTAGCTCTATCCATAGATGTAGTTTTTATAATTATATTAATTTAATTATTTAAGTTATTAACGTTTTTATGCTACTGCGCAGTTGTAATGTACGTGTCCCATAGAAGGACACGTTGTAACATGTATTTGTTAATATTTTGCTTAAATCTTGAAATTTTTTAAAAATTTTTGATATATTCATGTGCAGCTCGATGAGCGCTATCCATACATGCATGTTTTATGCTATTGCGAGTAGTATTTATTAAATTATTTACATTTTTGTAAGAGATGAGTCATCAAAATTTTTCACTTACCTTGAAAGTTTCCAACTTGTTGCACCAGACTTGCTTGACTGACTAACTGGTCTGCGTGCATTACTTCCTGGATGCCACTCCTCGAGACGGATGACTAAAAAAAAAAAAAAAAAAAAAAAAAAAATTTTTGGAATGTATGGAATGTCGTGAGTAGGCGTTACCAACAGTGCTGCCCTCTACATCTCGATCCTATATAAGCTGCTGCTTGTGCCTTTGCTCCTCAGATGAGCCTTGGACACTGAACGTTCAACAAGCCCGCTTTTTTTTTTTTTTTTTTTTTTTTTTTTTTTTTTTCTGAAGCTCCCACCAGCATCTGGACGACATATAAGCTACTCCTCGAGTCTTTTCCATTCAGATGAGCCTTGTTCCTGCCAGAGGATGGACGCACAACCTGAAGAGTTCCCAGACTTTGCCATTCTTCTCTTCTACTGCCACACTTGGTAAGTGTACATCAGACTTTGCTTGACATGGTCGATATTCTCTGGGTAACCAGTTTGACGTAAGACTGATTACGGCACGTACTCTCAGACAGTCGTGCACTCGTAACTCGGAACGTGAGCTCCTGACGAACGCACCTGGAATGACACCGGTCCATAGCGACATTCGGGTCGAACGCCAGGTGCAAGTAGGCTATGGAGTCATCGGATCCCTGCACTGGGTGGCCGAGGACGAGGTCGATTAACTGGTCCCTATAGAATGAAATGACCGAGTCTTTATGTCTGATGTTTTTACCGACGACCAAGTATGGATGTTGCTGCGAATCCAGAGATTTGACTTGAAGAGTTGCCAGTCTACGCTGTTTCCAGTTGAAGCTTGCCGTTCCAGACGCCCAGACACTTGGTGAGTATAGAACCAAACGACTAACTGACATGTCCCGAGTTCTGACAGAGATGCCAGTTTGACGTAAGACTGATTACGGCACGTACTCTCAGACAGTCGTGCACTCGTAACTCGGAAGTATGACTCTGACGAACGCATCTAGAATGACACCGGTCCATAGCGACATTCGGGTCGAACGCTAGATGCAAGTAGGCTACGGAGTCATCGGATCCCTGCATTGGGTGGCCGAGGACGAGGTCGATTAACTGGTCTCTATAGAACGAAATGGGCTAGTCTTGTCTGTTTGGACACTTTACCGACCAAGAATGGAAGTTTCTGAAGATGAAGCAAGATGTTCCAGATGAAGAAGATTTCCTTCCTGAAGCTGAGCCTCGACTGAAGAAGACGACCAATCCTTCAAAAAAAAAAAAAAAATATATATATATATATATATATATTTTTTTTTTTTTTTTGAAGGTTTGGTTGTCTGAGATGCCAGCTGGGACCTACATAAGCTGCAGCTCGAGCCTTCAAACTTTAGATGAGCCTTGTTCCTGACATAGGAGGAAGCAGCCTCCTGGATGGTCTCCAAGTCATGCAACCTTTCTCCTTGTTTCCTTCCACGGCAGACATTCGGACACACACGGCAAGTAAAAACTCGACTCAATGACCGTCAAGACATGATCCTCCCGAGTTTCTCAGAGATCCCAGTTTGACGTAAGTTTGACTTACTGCCGACTCTCAGACAGTCGTGCAATCGTCCCTCGGAACGAGAGCTCCTGACAAACGCACCCAGCCATGGCACCGGTCCATAGAGACATTCGGGTCGAGCGTTGGGTGTAACTTGGCTATGGAGTTATCGGATCCCTGCATTGGGTGGCCGAGGACGAAGTCTATTAACTGGTCTCTATAGAACGAAATGGGTGGTAAATTGTTCTTTGAAGGTCTAAATAGTCTTGTACACACACTTGTCACGTCTGAATGTGCACGGGAGGTCTTGGAAAAAGGTTGCATGTGAAGAGTTCCTGCTCCTGGTTTCCTGAAGTGCATGCTGAAGCGTTCCAGTTGTTCCTGAAGTGCATGCTGAAGAAGATGTTTCCTGGTCACTTCTCCCTGCTGCAGGTAAGTATATAGACCCATCGACAGTTGGACATGATCCTCCCGAGTTTCTCAGAGTAATCCAGTTTGACGTAAGTGTGACTTACTGCCGACTCTCAGACAGTCGTGCAATCGTCCCTCGGAACGAGAGCTCCTGACAAACGCACCCAGCCATGGCACCGGTCCATAGAGACATTCGGGTCGAGCGTTGGGTGTAACTTGGCTATGGAGTTATCGGATCCCTGCACTGGGTGGCCGAGGACGAAGTCGATTAACTGGTCTCTATAGAACGAAATGGGTGGTAAATTGTCCTTTTCCTGTTTGATTGGGTCTCGTCGAAGCTGAATGTTCCAGTGGGAGAAGTGACTTTGCCTCCTGTTCCTGGTTCCTGAAGTGCATGCTGAAGTGTTCCAGTTGTTCCAGAAGTGCATGCTGAAGAAGATGTCCCTGGGTACTTTTCCCTTCATTCTGGTTCCACATATTCAGCTGCAGGTAAGTATAGACCGATCGACTCTTGGACAGGACTCATATTCTAGATACATGAGGAAGTCTTTGATTTGATCGGCCTCTTCAAAGCTGGATGGACCAGAGGTGTTGGGAAAAGTGCTTGTTCCTGGTTCCTGAAGTGCATGCTAAAGTGTTCCAGTTGTTCCAGAAGTGCATGCTGAAGCAGATGTTCCTGAAGGTTGCTTCTCCCTTCACAAACGTTCCAGATATTCAGCTGCAGGTAAAGTATAGACCTATCGACAGTTGGACATGTGCCCATTGTTCTCAGAGCTCCCAGTTTGACGTAAGTTTAACTTACAGGAGGATAACTGGTCTCTATAGAACAAAATGGGGCACTAGTCATGTGTCTTGAAAGGTCTCATCGAAGCTGAATGTGTTGGGAGAAGTTCCTGCTCCTGCTGTTCCTGAAGTGCATGCTGAAGTGTTCCAGTTGTTCCAGAAGTGCATGCTGAAGCAGATGTTCCTGAAGGTTGCTTCTTCCAGATATTCAGCTGCAGGTAAAGTATAGACCTATCGACAGGTGGACATGTGCCCATTGTTCTCAGAGCTCCCAGTTTGACGTAAGTTTAACTTACAGGAGGATAACTGGTCTCTATAGAACAAAATGGGGCACTAGTCATGTGTCTTGAAAGGTCTCATCGAAGCTGAATGTGTTGGGAGAAGTGCCTGCTCCTGCTGTTCCTGAAGTGCATGCTGAAGTGTTCCAGTTGTTCCAGAAGTGCATGCTGAAGCAGATGTTCCTGAAGGTTGCTTCTTCCAGATATTCAGCTGCAGGTAAAGTATAGACCTATCGACAGGTGGACATGTGCCCATTGTTCTCAGAGCTCCCAGTTTGACGTAAGTTTAACTTACTGGAGGATAACTGGTCTCTATAGAACAAAATGGGGCACTAGTCATGTGTCTTGAAAGGTCTCATCGAAGCTGAATGTGTTGGGAGAAGTGCCTGCTCCTGCTGTTCCTGAAGTGCATGCTGAAGTGTTCCAGTTGTTCCAGAAGTGCATGCTGAAGCAGATGTTCCTGAAGGTTGCTTCTTCCAGATATTCAGCTGCAGGTAAAGTATAGACCTATCGACAGTTGGACATGTGCCCATTGTTCTCAGAGCTCCCAGTTTGACGTAAGTTTAACTTACAGGATGATAACTGGTCTCTATAGAACAAAATGGGGCACTAGTCATGTGTCTTGGAAAGGTCTCATCGAAGCTGAATGTGTTGGGAGAAGTTCCTGCTCCTGCTGTTCCTGAAGTGCATGCTGAAGTGTTCCTGTTGTTCCAGAAGTGCATGCTGAAGCAGATGTTCCTGAAGGTTGCTTCTCCCTTCACAAATGTTCCAGATATTCAGCTGCAGGTAAAGTATAGACCTATCGACAGTTGGACATGTGCCCATTGTTCTCAGAGCTCCCAGTTTGACGTAAGTTTAACTTACAGGATGATAACTGGTCTCTATAGAACAAAATGGGGCACTAGTCATGTGTCTTGAAAGGTCTCATCGAAGCTGAATGTGTTGGGAGAAGTTCCTGCTCCTGCTGTTCCTGAAGTGCATGCTGAAGTGTTCCAGTTGTTCCAGAAGTGCATGCTGAAGAGTTCCAGTTGTTCCTGAAGGTTGCTTCTTCCAGATATTCAGCTGCAGGTAAAGTATAGACCTATCGACAGTTGGACATGTGCCCATTGTTCTCAGAGCTCCCAGTTTGACGTAAGTTTAACTTACAGGAGGATAACTGGTCTCTATAGAACAAAATGGGGCACTAGTCATGTGTCTTGAAAGGTCTCATCGAAGCTGAATGTGTTGGGAGAAGTGCCTGCTCCTGCTGTTCCTGAAGTGCATGCTGAAGTGTTCCAGTTGTTCCAGAAGTGCATGCTGAAGCAGATGTTCCTGAAGGTTGCTTCTTCCAGATATTCAGCTGCAGGTAAAGTATAGACCTATCGACAGTTGGACATGTGCCCATTGTTCTCAGAGCTCCCAGTTTGACGTAAGTTTAACTTACAGGATGATAACTGGTCTCTATAGAACAAAATGGGGCACTAGTCATGTGTCTTGAAAGGTCTCATCGAAGCTGAATGTGTTGGGAGAAGTTCCTGCTCCTGCTGTTCCTGAAGTGCATGCTGAAGTGTTCCTGTTGTTCCAGAAGTGCATGCTGAAGCAGATGTTCCTGAAGGTTGCTTCTCCCTTCACAAATGTTCCAGATATTCAGCTGCAGGTAAAGTATAGACCTATCGACAGTTGGACATGTGCCCATTGTTCTCAGAGCTCCCAGTTTGACGTAAGTTTAACTTACAGGATGATAACTGGTCTCTATAGAACAAAATGGGGCACTAGTCATGTGTCTTGAAAGGTCTCATCGAAGCTGAATGTGTTGGGAGAAGTTCCTGCTCCTGCTGTTCCTGAAGTGCATGCTGAAGTGTTCCAGTTGTTCCAGAAGTGCATGCTGAAGAGTTCCAGTTGTTCCTGAAGGTTGCTTCTTCCAGATATTCAGCTGCAGGTAAAGTATAGAACTATCGACAGTTGGACATGTGCCCATTGTTCTCAGAGCTCCCAGTTTGACGTAAGTTTAACTTACAGGAGGATAACTGGTCTCTATAGAACAAAATGGGGCACTAGTCATGTGTCTTGAAAGGTCTCATCGAAGCTGAATGTGTTGGGAGAAGTGCCTGCTCCTGCTGTTCCTGAAGTGCATGCTGAAGTGTTCCAGTTGTTCCAGAAGTGCATGCTGAAGAGTTCCAGTTGTTCCAGAAGGTGTACTTCTCCCTTCATCATGATACCAAATATTCAGCTCCAGGTAAGTATAGACCGATCGACTCTTAGACATGCCTCCGGTTGTCAATAAAGTGTGGTAGTCTTTGGTCTGATCGGTCTCATCGAAGCTGAATGGTTCATAGATGTTTGGGAGGAGTGCATATTCCAGTTGTTCCTGAAGTGCATGCTGAAGAGTTCCTATTCCTGAGGTGTACTTCTCTCTTCATCATGGTACCAAATATTCAGCTATCGTATGGACTGAAAGACTATTAGACATGCCTCCAGTTCTCAAATGAGACAAAGTGTGCAAGTCTTAGACATGCTTCCAGTTCTCAAACGAGACAAAGTGTGCAAGTCTTAGATATGCCCCCAGTTCTCAAACGAGACAAAGTGGGGAAGTCTTTGACATGCCTCCAGTTCTCAAACGAGACAAAGTGTTGAAGTCTTTGACATGCCTCCAGTTCTCAAACGAGACAAAGTGGGCAAGTCTTTTGTCTGAAATGTCTCATCGAAGCTGAATGGTCCAGAGATGTTTGGGAGGAGTGCATGTTCCAGTTGTTCCTGAAGTGCATGCTGAAGAGTTCCTGCTCCTGAAGGTTGCTTCTCCCTTCATCATGGTACCAAATATTTAGCTCCAGGTAAGTATAGACCGATCGACTCTTAGACATGCCTCCGGTTGTCAATAAAGTGTGGTAGTCTTTGGTCTGATCAGTCTCATCGAAGCTGAATGGTCCATAGATGTTTGGGAGGAGTGCATGTTCCAGTTGTTCCTGAAGTGCATGCTGAAGAAGATGTTCGTCCCTCCTCCTGTTCCTGGTTCCAGAAGTGCATGCTGAAGAAGACGTTCCTGTTCCCTTCATTCTGGTTCCATATATTCAGCTGCAGGTAAGTATAGACTGATTGACGCATAGACACATCCCTTCGTTCTCAGAGTAAACCAGTATGACACAAAAACTGCCGACTCGCAGACAGTCGTGCACTCATCCCCTGGCCAAGGATGAGGTCTGGACTCTATAGAACGAAACGGGGTAGTCTTTTGTGTCTGATTGGTCTCGTCAAAGCTGAAGGAACCAGAGTTGTTGGGAAAGGTGCCATTTCCTAAAGTGCATGCTGAAGTGTTCCTGTTGTTCCTGAAGTGCATGCTGAAGTGTTCCTGTTGTTACACGACACACACATAAACACACACAACACTTACACGACACACACAACACTTACACGACACACACATCAAATGATCAGACAACCAACCATTCAAAAAAAAAAAAAAAAAAAAAAAAAAAATATATATATATATATATATATATATATATATATATTTTTTTTTTTTTTTTTTTTTTGAAATGTTGGTCGAGTTGTCTCGACATCCTACATGGCATTCGTTGATGAGCCATTTCGTATAAAAGGCAGTTCCTCAGTCATTCTCGATTATAGAGCCTTTCTTCAACAACCAGTTGCCTTTGCTGCTCCTTCTCCAAGCTGAGCTTCGAACGACATGTACTACAGGTACGAGTTACACCCCAACACGACTCAGTTCTTGACGGCCGTCATTGGCATAGATGGTGAGTCGTACTTTTTGTACCGGGATGTCAGGAAGCTGCTGGCTCAACGGCAACCGGAGGACTTTTCCAGGTCTGCGCTGGATAGAGTGGTCAGTCCAATGCTTCAACTCAGAGACGTCCTGCCGAAAGGAGCAAACTTCAAGTACCAGCATTATTACGTGTTAGACGTATGCACCACGCTGAGAATCCTGGAGCGTTGGGATTTGCAACTTTATCTCTGGTTCCAAGACATGCGGGGGAATGCAAAAGTGAATCTCGTTCATCTTGAAAAGTTTGAGCAAGTACTGAAGACTCCATACATGTCATCGAATCCAGTAAATATGCCCAGATTCGTCCTGGCCAATCGGGATGATGTGGATGCCCGCTGGCTTGTGACTGAATACTTGCCTCTCCTCGTCACTGCCACCTTGGGATTCTATCGAGAGATTGAATGTGAAAGACTGATGGAGATTCAGTACCAGAGGGGTGCCTTACAGCAACAGCCTGATGTCTCACAGCAAAGTCAGCAGCCGGAACAACAACAGCCTGATGCCTTACAGCAACCAGCATCCCCGCAAGACTCTAAACCATTTATGAGGCAAATGTATGGGAATCAAGTAGAGCCTGAGACGACAAGTCCAACCAACCCTCAACCAAACAACGAGAACATTGCACCGATGCAACAAGACACGTTGCCTGATGATGGCCAAACAAGAAACGGTGCCATCTACGGTGTGAGAGCTGCATCTCAAACAAGTACAGATATACCACCTAAATATTTAATGCATCTTCAATACGTTCCAGAATACTTTGAAGTCGTCAATCTATGGAACGTAGAGGAAAGAGTGTGGTATGTAAAGGCTGCAACAGTGGAGCGTGCATCTGCTGCAAATGATGGGTCTTGTGAGATAAAGACTGAAGTGAAGGAAGAGGATTGAAGAGACTTGGAGAAGCTTCATCATCATATGTAGTCTCAAAAAAAAAAAAAAAAAAAAAAAAAATTTTTTTTTTTTTTTTTTTTTTTACACGTTAGTTGTATCATCGTCTCTGAGCTCACAGCAACCTGGTCGTCAGCATATAACCTACAGCTCGAGTGTTTGACATTCAGATGAGCCTTGTTCCTGATGAGTAGAAGGAAGCAGCCTGCTTAAAGAGTTTCATCATCCTCCAAGTCTGGCACGTCTTTCTCCTTCCTTGTTCCTTCCATGCCACACCACACATGGCAAATATAGACATGGCCCCCGTGTTCTGAACGAGTCGCCAGTTTGACATAAGATTCATTGTTGCACGTCTCTCAGACAGTCGTGCACTCGTAACTCGGAAGAATGACTCCTGACGAACGCACCCGGAATGACACCGGTCCATAGCGACATTCGGGTCGAACGCCGGGTGCAAGTAGGCTATGGAGTCATCGGATCCCTGCATTGGGTGGCCGAGGACGACGTCTACTAACTGGTCTCTATAGAACGAAATGGGGGATTGAAAAAAATTTTTTGTGTCCATTGACTGCCCAAGTATGGAAGGTTCTCTCTAGCGACATTTGTTGGCCAAAAATTTCCAAGTCAAGAGTTTACAATCTTGGCTGTTGCTCAGTTCCAAGCCACGCTTCCATCAGGTATTTTTAACCCGTGGTTTGCAAGATAAACCTTCAACGTTCCTGCTGACCAAACGAATCCAAGCCTGCAAACCTTCAACGTTCCAGCTGACCAAACGAATCCAAGCTTGCAAACCTCCGTTCGTTGGCGTCAAACCAAACGACAAAAAGAACAAGGTTGGTGCTGCAAAATGTTGAGATGGCACGTGTCCAGACAGACTGCAACGTGATCTACTTGGAACGGTGTCAAGTGGTAGTTTCCGCATCACGCCACCAAATTCCTTACCTTATTAGGGCATGACGAGGGTGCAGGAATACCCATCCAACGTTGGTTACTGGCGAGATTCCAGACTGAGGCAGAGTATATAAGCTGGCTCGTTTCAGGTCGAAAGCATTCAGACTGACGACTGCCTTACCCGTCTCTCGTCTCTCTCTCGCATATCCTTGCAACTATGGCCAACGTACCTTCTGAAGAACGACGCCAATCTCACAAGTTGTCCTGCCGTCCCACTTCCAATGCCAACAGCAGCAGCAGCCACGAACGAATCAGAGATGCTGCCACAGTTTCAAGCAACAGACATGCTCCTCTGGTAATGAAGAGATCCGGCTATGGAGAAGCCGTTCTTCCTCATCGTGTTCCCGCAAGCATCGACCGACCAGTTTCCAAAGATGCAACAAATAAATCCGGTGGCCGACCCGAAGACGTGTTCAAGATACCGAAAAAACCATCAAAGGATCACGTCAACCGACCAGAAGGATCCTCTTTGAATAGAAAGAGCCACCAAGAATCGTCGTCCAAGTCTCACAGCAGCAGCAGCAGCAGACATCACCACAAACGTCCTGTTCCGGCCGAGTCCCTTTCCAGTCCACCACAAGATTCCAAGTCCCAACCGAAGCGTCCAACCGACCACCAGCAAATGCCTTACAGTCCAGATGGTTCCTCCAGTACTGGTATAGACATTTTTCCAACGCTGTCCGACCAAGTGCCGTCCAGACTCGAGGCAAAGATACCGTCGACCACTTCGGTGATTCTTAGCTTTATCGTCTTCCTAAGAGGGCTAAGGATATACTTTCACACTCTGCCATCCGAGGTCTGGACAGCAAATATTCACAGATTTTTTCATGAATCGCAAAAGTGCAATTCAATAGAATATGGGAAGCTGGACTGGGCGAGAGCCGAACATCGTCTCGAGAAACCACCGACGTCGACTGGGAGACAAAACGAAGACGTGCGACTCGGATTCCGGTGGGACAACATTTTTCTGGTCAAAATGTTTTTTACGTTTGGGCAGAGAACACCGGATCCGGGTACCAACCACATCATTCAGACTTCGGCAGCACCCATCCTATATTACGAATACAACCCTGGCAGCAATCAACACGTCAACAGAAATAATGTAAAGAAACGGCATTACAGAACGTCTGCGCCTAGCTCCTCCGTTGCCAAGTCGAAGGGTTTCTCGGCATACGATCAGTTTCTCTTTGACCGGTACGTGCTGCAACCTTTTTCAATATACAGAGTCAGACACAACTCGACCTACATCCTCTTAACCTGCCAGAAAAGCCTGTTTCGGCTCGATGTCGTCGAGGAAAGCGTCGCCGAGGACTTGGAAAGAAGAGGGATTTACAGGTTCGCTTCACCGACGGCAGACCGAGTACTCAGACCAAATGCCAGCCTGGGCTACTTAGATAAACCGCCTGCCACACCAGTTTGGAGTCCTCCACCAGCATCTTCCGAGCCGCCATCCGAAGACAACAGTTGCGACGACAGCAGCAGTCTTCAGGCTCACGAAGTTCCGTCTCAACCCACTGAGGCGGAGAGGAACCTGATTGAGGAAATGTTTCATGATATTAGGCCGACAGAATCCCATCTCTCTCCCGACAACTCTGCTGAACCTCCTCAACAAGAAACTGCCCAGCTCATGTTGGTATCCACCGGTGACCAATTGACATGGATCGTGCAACCGACCCAACAGCAGCAGCAGCAATCCCAACTCACCACTCCTGCAAAGAAGGACGCTGCTGTCATGACAAACGACTGGACGTGCAGCAATTGTGTGGCCAAGAAATCATCAGGGTTGGGAATTGCGAGAAAGAGAATAGAGTTGTGCAGTTTAGACTCACCAAAGAAAAGGCGGCGAGTCCAACAACAACAACCAGTGGATCTTTCTTGCCACTTTTCCGGAAAAGTGTCAAATCATCAACCACCGACAGTGCCAAACCTTCCACCGGCTCCTTCCCGACGAATGGTTGAAGACGATGGATTGTTTAAACCAGAATCGGAAGACGAAGACGAGTTGCCCTCAGAGGACGACGAGGACGACGACAAAGAACTGGAGCAAGAGTTGCCATCAGAGGACGACGACAAACAACAGGAGCAAGAGTCGCCCTCAGAGGACTTTGACATACCAGACTTTAGCGACTTTTTGAACGAAGACGAAGCGGCGGTGGCTTGCATACCACAGCCGGACGATGACTATGAATTGTTTTTTAACAATTTCATGTAAAAAAAAATACATGTCTTCCATCATTTGTAAATTTTTTCACAAGTTTTTAATAAATATTTATTTTGATTTTACACATTTGTGTCGTTTTCATACGTTTTTCCATACACTGCACCAAACTGGGCCCTCAGCAACAATCTCATGTTCTCTATATGCTTGAGAACTTGAGATTGTTGCTGAGGGCCCATTTTTTTGTCACTTTGGTGACCAATCTTGGATGCTCTCAGGCTCAAATCTTTCAACAGAGGAGACCAAGTTCTCGAAGAGAACTTGGTCTCCACTGTTGAAAGATTTGAGCCTGAGAGCATCCATTTTTTTTATTTATCCCATTTCACCAATCTTGGTCAGCAGTGCAGCAACTGGACTTGGTAAGATTTCCCCATCGAAACGTCAAGTCTACAGTTTCCAACCATGGAATCTTCTCTTTCAACGTTGGGCATTTGTGGAGACTTGTCGACCCTTTCAAGCCAGGACCAGGCAACCACCATCCTTGGACATTGTTAACATCACACACACATCTTGGCAAGACTCGACCCTTTCAAGCCACAGGAACCATCCTTGGAAAACCTCACCCACCTCAACCCAACATTGGAATCTCACGCCAGGACCAGGCAACCACCACCATTGGACATTGTTAATATGCCAAGTTAGAGACTCGACCCTTTCAAGCCACAGCAGCCATCCTTGGAAAACCTCACCCACCTCAACCCAACATTGGAATCTCACGCTTCCAATCTTGGACGATTCAGCTCCATATCCAGCACCAACCGTGGTCCACACAACGTTTTTTCCATCAACCAACCTTGGTGACGGTCCAACCGCGTAAGCCGATTCGTGAAAAAACCGAATGGGGTCCCGTGCTCATATATTTTTTTGACCGACTGTATTTTACCTGAAAACAGTACTAGTTTAAAAATTTCTACATTCATTAAACTTATTAAAGTTTATATAAGAAGATCAATAAATAATATACATAATTCTATTTCCTATAAATAATTTAATCAGTTAATATAATAGGATAGATAATACGCTGTATTAAAAATATACTTCGACTACTTACATGGTGAATGATATATATCAAATATGTCAAACAATTGTGAATTTTATCTTAACAAATTGTGTATTTCATTAATAACTTTTCAAAAACAATAAATTTGTATAATTTCTAATTTGATCATTTAGCTTAAATTCAAATCCTTAAAAAAACTGTCCGCATAATTTTATTTAAAAAATAACAAGCTCTAAACTAAGGAAAATGTACAAGTCCCTATTTGTAGTATTTCCCCACTAATGATACATCATTGAAATCACTATAATACGAAGGCTATTTTATAATATATATATATATATATATATATATATATATGTATGTATATATATATATATATATATATATATATATATATATATATATATATGCATACTTTATTTAATTGTAAAAGTATATTGTATTTCAGTTGTAAGATTATAGAGTTTTTAAAAAAATATAATTTTACCATTTAAAAAATAATAAAAAAAACATTTTTTAAATATTATTAGACATAAATTTCGTTCTTAAAAGCAAAAAATCATGAAGTAAAAGCAGAAAACATTTATAATTCAGCATGTAAAATGTTTGTACTCAATTACATTATATTCAATTTTCCTTTATGTTTCCTTTTATTAGCTAAATGAATGTTTTTTAATTCAATGCATTTAAGCTGTTGCACTAAATTATGAAATATTTAATTAAATTGTTAAATATTAGAATTCAAATTACAAATTATTTAACTTTTAAAATAAATTTCACTACATATAAATCAATAAAACACTGTTATAATTTTTTTACTGTTAACTGTTTATACCATTAAAAATTTTTGTATGTGTATTTGTCTTAAAATATCTCAAAAATATAAAATACATAGATTTTGGTCAGAAATTGCTCAATACAGTAGGGTTCTATATTAAAAACTGCCTTTCTAGTGATTTGGTGAATCGGCAAGTTTTAGCGAGATTCTTGGTGACTTTAGGACTTTTTGACGAGATTCTTGGTGAAATTCTTTCCACGTCAAGACAAATATGAATAGTACCCACGGGGATAGAAGGCTTAGTAGTGAAGACAAAAGCGCTATGTCATAGTTGCTTAAAACACATGTCTAGTAAACAGGAGATCGCGAGTTCGTATCTCGCTGGTGGATTGATATCAACCTATTTGGGTCACTTAAACACAATTTTTGTGTGTTATAAAACTATAATGGTTGGTTAAACAGCAGAGTTAAATTCAACTTTAAGGAATACAAATCATTACAAAAGGATGAAAATGGCTGAATTGCTAGAAACCTCATGAAATCTCTAGGCCAAGAGTGAAACTCTCAGTCTTGAATGTTATTCTAGTGCATAGAAACTGTTATCGGTCTGAGGTATTTGTGTTTGGAAGCCATTTCCTTTTGTATTAGATAAATTGCAGCAGTGTATTTGTGATTTGTGCAGCTGGAATTTCCTTATCAATCAGAAATTGTTACGAATAAAAGTCTTTTGATTTTTAAAATTCTATTTTAACGACTCATAATCAACACAAACTTTGACATAAAATACAAAATTGCAGTAATCGAATCTTAAGCATTAAGCTAAATTGTTAGTCGATTTAAATATTCATCTGTTAAAATCTGATAGAAACCAATAGAAGGAGAGTGATAAGATGATGGTATGTTATCAATTCTGGAACATTCTTCGCTGGGTATCAAAAGGGGTGAAACTTTATCAACATTTCATTCTTACTCTCACCTGCTTAAGTGAAAGTATGCTTTTAGTTCTTCAATCGACTATAGAATCTCTACTCAGAATCAGAATTCAGCTATGGAATTCAGCTATAATCTGTCAGAAATCTACTCAGAATTCAGACATGGAATACTTTCAAGTAAGTAAATTTTTTCATAAGCTGAATTAATATTTAAAGTATTACATTTATTGTTATTTATGTTTAGTGTTTATTTAGATCAAAATTTTTAATATAATTTGTATAGTTTAAAGAGAGATATTTTAACTGTGTATATAAATTATCTATTGGTTACAATTTTATTTTAATATAGAGTTTTCAATTCCTTTCATATCATGTGTAAATAAAAAAGTTTAACTGTTTTAATTTCAATTTACATGTTTAACGCTGTATTGAATATTAACTGATATAGTAAATATTTCAATTGATTATGTGCTATGTTTAATTTCTTTAAAAAATTTTTAATCATTTTGAACTTAATTTGCATATATTTCAATCGTCTGTAAATATTTAATGGTTTATGCGTTTAAGGCTATTTCATATTAATTTATTTAATAGAGTGTGTAAATATAAATGTTTGATTATTTTAATGATTTCAATCTACATATTTAAGACTATTTAATATTAAATTATTTTACATATAGTTTGTAAATATAAATGTTTAATGGTTTTGATCAAAATATTTTTATAAAGTGTTTAACTTAATTTGCATAGTGTAGAATATATTTTAATATGTTTCACACGTATTAACATAAATATATTTTAAATGTTTTGATGAAATAGTTTTTAAGTTAATTTACATAATGCATTAATATACTTCAATAGGTGTTATGAGTATTAACATAAATATGTTTTAAACGTTTTGAATTTAATTTGCATTTAGAAATACATTAGTTCTTTTAGAAAAAGTTTAAGGCAATCAGTTTTTAATATATTTTAATTAAAGGAAAAACATGATTAGATCATTATACTAATACTTTTATTTTCGTAGTTTGTTGACTTTGGCATTCCCGAAGAGGAATTGAGAGAAATTCTCAACGTTGCAGAATTGCAAAATGAATGGAATGACTCAAACCCTGTTTGGGATGTCGAAGATACTACATCATCTAATGGTGTATCATCAACAATAAGACAATCAAAGGCTGAACCATCGACTTCAAACTCATCTGCTCATGTGAGTACTTGCATGTTTTATGATATTATTTTGTAATCAGAATTATATAAAATTTATGCCTAGTCCTTTTTTCGATAACTAATACAGTTTTAAAGTTTATCCATGTTAGTAATAGAATTCCCTCTCTACAATTTAAATTATCTAACATTAGTATTGATTCAAAGTTTATTAAATGATAAATTTAACTTGAATTTATATTCAGAAATTATTATAACAAAGTTGTTAATAAAATATAGTTAGTTATATACTCTACAAAATTATAATAATAAAATCGATTAAAATATTAAATGTTCATAAATTAATAAAATAGAAATAAAAATTCTAAAACGATTTATTTCGGTTTTTAGGTTTGAGATCAATGTGATAAAAGGTTTACCTTGAAACGTAATTTAAATCGACAATTGAAGATTCACAGTGATATTAAAAAGTTCACATGCGACATTTGTGAGAAAAAATTTACACATAACTGTGATTTAAAAAGGCATGTGTTAACTCAACCGCGCAATAAAATACATGCGTGTAATCACTGTGAATTAAAATTCAATTCAAGGTTACAATTAACTGCACATGCCACGAAGTCTTTTTATTAGATCCTGGGTTCGAGTCTAAGTCTAAAAAATTTTTATTAACTGAACTAAATTTAATACAATTAACATTTGTTTTAAATTCTACTAATATTTTTAAAAAATAAATTCTGTTAGTAGTACTTGAAAAATACAGAAATGTTGTTAGAAAACAGTTAAAGCATCATAAAAGCGATGTCTCTTTCAAAGAGAAATGAAAAGAATGGAACGAAAACGAATTCAAAGTACAAACCATTAACTTTTCACAACATCCATCAACAAAATCTCACTCTCACCTTTTGATGATAAAAGGTATCTCTTAGACGACGGTATATCCTCTTACTCTTACGGCCATCATAAAATTCCAGACATCCTTTCATAACTCTTTATTAAATATATTTATAAATCATTTGCTACATATATTCATAAATCATTTGCTGTATATATTCATTTCTAAAGCTTGGAAAATAGACCTACTGGGGAATCTCGCCAAGCATAAAATAAAAGGAGATAATGCACCAAATGTGCTGTACGCCTTGCGTGGTGTGGAAATCAGCACTATTTTAACTAATATAAATATTTTACAGATAATGTGATCATAAAGGTAAGTAATTAGTATTCAGTCATTTATTCTAAGTTCAAATCATTTACAAAATGTCTATAATTTTATTTAAAAAATCACTAATTAAATAACGATTAACACTTGTTTTAAATTCTACTAATATTTTTAAAAAATAAATTCTGTCAGTAGTATTCGAAAAATAATTTATCTTCATATCGTAAAAATAAATCTTTTCCGATAAAATTTAATTAATATTCTTAAATTCTCAATATTGTATAAAAACACATTTCCTTTTAAAATAAAACTCTAGGTGTAAATTCTGATAAAATATATTCGATTTGAAATTAAATTCTACAACTTATTAAATTTTCATAATATTATACACTTTAAAATATATTATAATCCTTAAACAAAAATATTCTGTTGGAAATCACTACAAAAATTTCTAAGTTCAAATCATTTAAAAAATGTCTATAATTTTATTTAAAAATTCATTAATTAAATAACGATTAACATTTGTTTTAAATTCTACTAATATTTTTAAAAAATAAATTCTGTCAGTAGTATTTGAAAAATAATTTATCTTCATATCGTAAAAATAAATTCTGTCTTTTCCGATAAAATTTAATATTCTAAAATTCTCAACATTGTAATAGACCTATTTCCTTTTAAAATAAAACTCTAGGTGTAAATTCTGATAAAATATATTCGATTTGAAATTAAATTCTACAACTTATTAAATTCATAATATTATACACTTTAAAATATATTATAATCCTTAAACAAAAATATTCTGTTGGAAATCACTACAAAAATTTCTAAGTTCAAATCATTTAAAAAATGTCTATAATTTTATTTAAAATTCATTAATTAAATAACGATTAACATTTGTTTTAAATTCTACTAATATTTTTAAAAAATAAATTCTGTCAGTAGTATTTGAAAAATAATTTATCTTCATATCTTAAAAATAAATTCTGTCTTTTCCGATAAAATTTAATATTCTAAAATTCTCAACATTGTAATAGACCTATTTCCTTTTAAAATAAAACTCTAGGTGTAAATTCTGATAAAATATATTCGATTTGAAATAAATTCTACAACTTATTAAATTCATAATATTATACACTTTAAAATATATTATAATCCTTAAACAAAAATATTCTGTTGGAAATCACTACAAAAATTTCTAAGTTCAAATCATTTAAAAAATGTCTATAATTTTATTTAAAAAAAATATTAATTAAATAACAATGAACAATTGTTTTAAATTCTACTAATATTAAAAAATAAATTCTCTCAAAGTATCCGAAAAATAATTTATCTTCATATCGTAAAAATAAATTCTTTAACGATAAAATTTAATTAATATTCTTAAATTCTCAATATTGTATAAAAAACACATTTCATTTTAAAATAAAACTCTAGGTGTAAATTCTGATAAAATATATTCGATTTGAAATTAAATTCTACAACTTATTAAATTTTCATAATATTATGCACTTTAAACTATATTATAATCCTTAAACAAAAATATTCTGTTGAAATCACTACAAAAATTTCTAAGTTCAAATCATTTAAAAAATGTCTATAATTTTATTTAAAAATTCATTAATTAAATAACGATTAACATTTGTTTTAAATTCTACTAATATTTTTAAAAAATAAATTCTGTCAGTAGTATTTGAAAAATAATTTATCTTCATATCGTAAAAATAAATTCTGTCTTTTCCGATAAAATTTAATATTCTAAAATTCTCAACATTGTAATAGACCTATTTCCTTTTAAAATAAAACTCTAGGTGTAAATTCTGATAAAATATATTCGATTTGAAATTAAATTCTACAACTTATTAAATTCATAATATTATACACTTTAAAATATATTATAATCCTTAAACAAAAATATTCTGTTGGAAATCACTACAAAAATTTCTAAGTTCAAATCATTTAAAAAATGTCTATAATTTTATTTAAAAATTCATTAATTAAATAACGATTAACATTTGTTTTAAATTCTACTAATATTTTTAAGAAATAAATTCTGTCAGTAGTATTTGAAAAATAATTTATCTTCATATCGTAAAAATAAATTCTGTCTTTTCCGATAAAATTTAATATTCTAAAATTCTCAACATTGTAATAGACCTATTTCCTTTTAAAATAAAACTCTAGGTGTAAATTCTGATAAAATATATTCGATTTTAAATTAAATTCTACAACTTATTAAATTCATAATATTATACACTTTAAAATATATTATAATCCTTAAACAAAAATATTCTGTTGGAAATCACTACAAAAATTTCTAAGTTCAAATCATTTAAAAAATGTCTATAATTTTATTTAAAAATTCATTAATTAAATAACGATTAACATTTGTTTTAAATTCTACTAATATTTTTAAGAAATAAATTCTGTCAGTAGTATTTGAAAAATAATTTATCTTCATATCTTAAAAATAAATTCTGTCTTTTCCGATAAAATTTAATATTCTAAAATTCTCAACATTGTAATAGACCTATTTCCTTTTAAAATAAAACTCTAGGTGTAAATTCTGATAAAATATATTCGATTTGAAATTAAATTCTACAACTTATTAAATTCATAATATTATACACTTTAAAATATATTATAATCCTTAAACAAAAATATTCTGTTGGAAATCACTACAAAAATTTCTAAGTTCAAATCATTTAAAAAATGTCTATAATTTTATTTAAAAAAATTATTAATTAAATAACAATGAACACTTGTTTTAAATTCTACTAATATTAAAAAATAAATTCTCTCAAAATATCCGAAAAATAATTTATCTTCATATCGTAAAAATAAATTCTTTTCCGATAAAATTTAATTAATATTCTTAAATTCTCAATATTGTATAAAAAACACATTTCCTTTTAAAAATAAAACTCTAGGTGTAAATTCTGATAAAATATATTCGATTTGAAATTAAATTCTACAACTTATTAAATTTTCATAATATTATGCACTTTAAAATATATTATAATCCTTAAAAAAAATATTCTGTTGAAATCACTACGAAGTCCAAATCATTTCCTATAATTATAAACCATAAAAACCACTCCATCAACGAAGTCCGAATAGCTCAGTTGGTAAGATAACGGACTACCACTACTTAGGTTCTCGGTTCTATCCCCGCTTATGGCAAATTTCTATTTTTAAAATAAAAATATGCAATTCCAAATTAACCCCATAGAGGGCAGCACTAGTATAAAAATTAAGGTTTGAAAATTCGTCAATAGATGGCACCACTATTTAATGACGTCACTCTGAACCCTCGTATAAGACTACAAGCCTATGACATCACCGCTACTGCTGATAAGATTAGCTCCGCACTCCGCAAGCCCAATTCGCGTGCAGGTGAACTCTCCTTTTTACACTACTAAGGCATAACCCAAAATAAAAATTTTGAAACTATTTCACTCGGAAAGTTTAATTTAAAGTTTCTTTGTTAAGCAAAAATTTCAATCTTCATTAAGCAAAAATTTCTTTATATAATTCTGACAAATGACAAAACTAAAATATCTCTTCAAACTGGTAATTTTAAAACAACGTTTATATTTAATAATATATGATGAAGAATTATTACTTTTACACACATAATTTATATCATTTATTTGGAATTAAAAAATAAATAACACATGAAAAATTAAATTTTAGTGAAATGGATGAGAAATACATTCTTTTCCTAATCCATCAAAATAAATATTTTCACAAATATTTGAAATTATTTTTTTTTTCGAATGGCAGATTGTAGACAGTTACAACTGCAACAGAGTCTATAAATCTGTTGTTCCCTGATACCAAGGAACCGACCAGAGAGAACTCGACCGACCGACCAGAACTCTTAGCCGCCGAGGAGTTGCCCTAGGTGCACCCTCACACATGCCATTGGCACCCGTTTATTGGGTAGGTAGTATTCATACTTCATTCACACACACAAGGAAAGGACAAAAACAGGATAGAGAGAGAAGAGTACATCCATGCCTGAACCGGGATTCGAGATCAGGACCTCCCTATCCGTAGTCAGGCACACTGACCACTAGAATATTTGAAATTATAGTTTTTTAATATAAAAAATTATTTCAGAAAGCTGTTTTGAACATATCTGAAAAGATATTGCTGGAGTAGCCAGGTAAATGATTATGTTTGGCTTTAAGTTCAATATTCAATCAGCACCTTCAGTGTGGATTTCGTAATGATTCAGAATTTATTTTTAAATAGAGGTCATGGTCCAGTTACCCTTTTTATGTTAAACATGATATTTGAGTGATAAAAGAACTGAAGCAAAATCTCAAGAAATAAATTAATGACAAATAAATTTCTTCTATCAATTTTTCAGTTTCATGTGTAGAACATAAATTGTCCATAGAAATCCATACAAAATATTGAATTGCCTCATTGATGCTTCTCACAATAAATCATTGTTTCCTCAACACATAGTTCTCGAAATATGAATATATGTGGCAACAGCTCCTCTTTCGTAATGAAAATCCTTTAAATTATTTTGCTGTAGACGCGAAACAAAAAATATCGGAATAGTAAAAACCAATTAAATTTATAACTACACGAAGTTTAAAATTGCTATTGATCATTTTTAAAATTGAATAAAAAATGCTCAGTGCAATTATTTTAATTCAAATTGTTGCATTGTTAAAATTGGTTTTTCGTATTAAAAAATTTGCAAATATTTTGACGATAGACGATTAATTTATTATTATAATCTATTTCGGTATTTTTATATTAACGCAAATCTAAATAGCATTTAAAGACGCTATTATGGTAATCACCAAAATTCCAGACACAATAATAGTATGTTGGACATAAGCAATTTAATAAAAACAATATATAAAAGAATCTGATGTTGCTGAAAAATGTATTGTACATAATATGAAAGAAGTTAAGTAACTGTTAATAGTAAAATGAACTTTTAAGTTGAATTTAAAAGCTATAAATAATTAATGCGTTATAAAAGAGACATATTTGTAATATCACTCAAATTATAAAACATTTCCCACATTCATTTTCTTTATTTACAATTAAAAAAAAATTGCTGTCAGAAGTGGGATTCGAACCCACGCCCACATGCGTGGACCAGAACACTCACACTCTGCTATCAGAGCAAGGAGATACCTTGAGTCTGGCGCCTTAGACCGCTCGGCCATCCTGACATGTCTGTCATGCTGTTTCAAAACAACAGTTGCGTTTTTATCAGACTACCACGTTTTCTGAAAAGGTAAGATAACAATTATTTTTATTTTTAGATAACAGACAGTCTCACATTTTAAATGTTATTTATACTCGCTTGTTGTAACTAAAGGATCTCAATCCCCTCAGAATATTCACTTATTTTTAGAAGGTCAGCTTTAATCAATGCTTTATATTTTGCTGTCAATTTATCTTTGTATAACATGGCTCCCCTACAAATTAAATAAAAATAATTTGCAAAAGATTTCTGTTCCTTATAAAATGCGATTAACTTTTTAGAATTCTTTGAAATATGGAAAAATTTTTGGTATTAGTTCAAGATCCCCATATATGCTTTCTCGCCAAATCTGGCGCCCAATGTTTTGCTCGCAGTGTTGCCGATTTCTGTTTTTGTTTTTATTGTAGTGTTGCCAAATTCAGTTTTTGTTACTATTCTTTTATTTGTTGCTAGTATTCGTTTTTCTCTTTTTTTTACATAATTTTTACGTTATATATGTGTTCTTTTTTAGTGGCAACAGCTATTTAAGTTTCACTTCGAGTTTCTTTGTTCCACGTTTCTATTGCAATTGGAAGCCATTTGTCTTCTTTTTGCTGTTGGTGCAATTAGGAGATTTTCCCTGAGCTGTGTTTCGTTGTCGCCAGCGTCCAATCATCGTAAATTTTTCTTTTTTACAATTTCATTTATATTATTTCTTTCTATTTGGTTTATTTATTATATATATTTTCATTTATTCATTTATTTTATTTGAATTCTATTGCTTACATGTATTTTGTTTATTGTATTCTTTATTCATTTATGAAATGTATAAATTTTTAAAAAAAATACTTTTTTCATGTTTTTTTTAAAATTTTATAAAGTGAATATATTTAGAATAATATTTTTTGAATGCCTTTTTTTAAAGTTTTATAAAGTGTATATATTTGGAAAATTATTTTCCCATGCTTTTATAAGTTTTATAAAGTGTATATATTTAAAAAAAATATTTCTTGCATGCTTTTTTTTTTTTCTTTTTAACTGAAATGTGACATTGGTGACAACGAACAAAATGTTGAAATAAATATACCAATTGGCATATTAACATGACTTCATATCAAGTAAGTCCATCATTTATATTTCCCTTTTTAAATTTTCTATAATGCTTATTTTTCGATCGTACTTCGGAAATTTCCGGTATTAATAAACGCGCGCTTAGTTTAGCGATTTGGAGACGAAAAAAATTCGCGGAGCTCGCCAATATATGGGGATACTGAACTAGTTACTATTTAACGTGTTTTGTTTAATTTGTATTATCAGAAACATAATATGTTTTTGATATTGATAGCGGGAATGATTAAATCTTGATTTCATAAAATGCAAAACTCTCCTTAAAAATATGTACTGTGATAAATAAATTATTTTTACATATAAATAGTTCGTTCTCGCAATAATTTCCAATTTTGATGTCGGTTTCTTAACAACTTAATCATTATAATTGAAATCATTATTCAGAGTCTTGCACTAGTAAAATGATGAAAATATATGGTCATGTCCTGTAGGAAATCAAGTCGTTTGAAGTATTTAAATGATATATATTTAGTAGTATTCACATAAATTTAAATCATAGAAACATCATTTTTGATAACTCATACCTTAAAAAATCAGAAGTATAATTTATAGATTAATCGGCTTTAGCGTTAATATCCGATCACGCGAAGTGTATTACAATTATTGACTTCAATCATATAATCAGCTTGCATATTTTATAGTGTTACTGGTTGTTTAATCTTTTACAATTAGGAAAAAACGCCAAATATACTTGAATGCCTGTAAAGTTTATATACAAATATATTCTCTGATACTAATTTAGATATGAGAAATATTTTTTAATTATTTATAATCATTTATTACGGCTTACACAGTAAAACTTGCTAAATATGAAGAAAAGAAAAAGCAAATCTTCCAGAACTAAAAATTTCCGAAATTTTACTTCTATGTAATAAAGTTATCGAGCGCTAGAAATTGCCTATTTATTGTGATATCAGAGTAACCCATTCTATTTATCGAAATTAAAATTTTATTTATAGTATCAATTCATAATATGAATGAAAATATATAAATTTTATTTTAACTTCTAGAAAAAATAATTACAGTTTAAAAATCTATGAAATGTAATTCCAAAATTTTATAAAACAATATGTTAATAAATTCGAATACTATGTTAACAAAAATACAAGAAAATAAGCCTTTATAAAATACTTGAATTTTTGAGCGTTTAATATTATAAAACTATATGATTTGAAAATACATTATTCATTTGGTATAAAAATTAATTATTTGATATAAAATATGTTGATAATACGAACTTAGCTCGTGTTTTTCTATTTAAGTATTTTTTAGTTAAATTAATTTAGAAAAATGAACGAAACACTTAGATAAATATTTTTAATATTTTTTGCTCATGTGTTTTTAAATTTTTATGTTTACAAATACGCTAGAAATTAAATTGACTTTTTCAAACTATATAATTAATATAGAATATACTTTCGAAACAGCGTGTTAATTTTTATGAATCATTTAGCGCTGAAGTAATATGAAAAATTAGTTTTAATATATGAAATGATTTTTTAATAACAATTTTTTTATGTATGAGGAAGTTAACTTTAAACAGTTTCTTTACAAATATGAGTAAACAAATTTGATTTTTTAATTTATAATATTTAAGGATTTAAATGTAAACTCTAGTTTGAAATATTTTTAAATATAAAAATAAACACTTTTTTCAAAACTTCACAAAGTAATTGCTCAAAAGTTCTTTTAAAATGAAATATATAAGAATTACTAGAGATCTCGATCGATTTTTGGAAAAAACTGAATGCAAATTTTTCGAAACGTCATTAAACTTCATTAAATTATATATTTATCATTATTATTAAAGACTTTTCGCCAGCCTGAGCGAAATTTGTAATCCCTAGTTTTGAGGAATGTTTCAACTTTTCATGCAAAAAATTGAAGCGGTCCTTGATTAAAATCTTCATTATTTTTGAATTTTTTGTCCTTCAAAACGTTCTGTAAAGACAAAAACAAATGATAATGAATTTTTTTGATGAATTTTTTTTGGGGGATGCTCCCTTTAAATTATCCAGTTGCTGACACTTCTTTTCCGCAATAAGCTTTTCATTTAATGTGTAATGTTCATAATGTAATGATCCTCAAATGTCCCAACATATACATAATATTCTCTTGTTTTTATTGTTTTAGAGTTCGAAGGACTGGGTTTTCAGCAAAATATATCCTTTTTTTTACGATGTTTTTGTGGATAATCCATTTATCATCCCCAGTTATCATCCTATTGAAACAATGATCGATTTGTACCAAACAAGCAGACACAGACATACAATGCTTCAATCATCACAATTTTTTTTCATTTAATTTCTGAGGAACCGATTTTGACTCTTTCAACACCAATTCTATCTTCCGAATTTGTTCCGAAATAGTTTGCTGAGTTGAATATAGCTTTCTGCTGTCTCCGATGTTGCCGGAAAAACATCTTTGTGGCTATAGATTTTAACAACATTGTCATCGATCAATGGACACAAATTTCCGGTAGACCTGATATATTAAGAATGTAATATAAGATTTAAAGAAATTTTGTTTTAAATTATATATAGTTTGCTAAATCATATTCTCAATATGAAATTGTATATATACTTTTTAAATTTGTTGAGTAAATTTCTTTACCGAAAAACGTATCTTTTTTTTAAAAAAAATATTTTACATTTCTGATTATATTAAAAAAGGAACATGTTTTTCTTCGTTTAGCTTGTACATTAGAATTAATGATTACAGCTGAGTTACACCACATTAATTTAATTCAAATAAAAAAAGCAATCCGAAATATTCTAACGTAATATACGATATTTGATTAATAACTGATTTTACTTGAATGATTTAAAATTCTAATTTCTATGATAAAGACTCTTTTGAAGAAAAAGAAATGAAAAAATGTAGTCAAACACAGTAAAATTAAAATTTTCATCCTTCTTAAAAAAATAACAAAAAGTGTACATTGGAACAAGGATTATCATATAATGATTTTTACTCTTATTTTACAATCATAATTTATTTGAAAGTATTTTTTCATAATTCATTGGTAAATGTTTTGTTAATTTAAAATAGTGTGGACATCCACTTTAACACAATCTAACACTTTTATTAAAGGATTTTCAAGACATTCGAAAGATACAATCTTTATTCCAATCTTTTTAATCATCGATAATAAAAATTAAATTTTCTTATATCAAGATATTTTAATTTTATATTAGAATATTCAAATATGATTTTGATACATTAAATAAAATTGCAAGTTTTAAAAAATTGTTATGAAACAATCTAATGACTCCAAATTTTGAAAACAAACACATTTAATTAACAAAGGAACAAAAAATTACAATGGAGTCATATTTGGGTTCGCTCACAACTCTCGCGCCTGCGTAGCGCACCAAAGTCAGTATCAATCTCCAAAAGAAAACGCAGCTTCTACAGACTGCTCCTGGCCCTAACCGTCTCCCTCCTCACCCTCCCCATCAAAGCTCTTGAAATCTCAAATACTGGCTATGAGACATTACAGTGCCATTTAATGAAAATCTACCCTACATTTTATCGTCTCATCTATTCACTTTATTCCTCACGCATATTTTAAAATGCGTTTTTTTAAAAAAAATTATTTTTGTACATTATTTTATAAGTATTTCACTCCTACAATACTTTGAATATTAAATTCATTTTGTATATCAATTGTACAAGCTTTATTTTAATAGTTTGAAAAAAAAAAGAAAAAAAGAAACAGTGAAATTTAGCTTTTAAGTAAAAAATAAACCGATTTTATATTTGCTAAATTTTTAATGAAATTTTCTAAATTCCTTATAATGATGCCTAATCAATGAAACGTAATAAATAAATTAAAGTAAAAATTATTCCAATCTATATATATATATATATATATATATGTGTGTGTGTGTGTGTGTGTGTGTGTGTGTGTATAAACTCTAAATAATTGTATTTAATGTTCTTATACGCATTTACAAGTCTTTAAACTTCGAAAGTTTTGATGAAAACCTAATTACTTTATTTGATATTTGGAAAACTGTAATTCTATTGAATCTTTTTTAAAAAATATTTAATCATTTTTCTTTATTTAAAAATAATAATTTGACGGATTATATATGTATATATAAACTGATACAAAGGTTTTTATCATTTTTAAGAATTATAATCCTTTTATCAGGCGCATACTGCAAAAACATAACGCTTTTCGCAGTCGGTAGGATTCGAAACTACGCGGGAAGATCCCAATGGATTTCGAGTCCATCGCCTTAACCACTCGGCCACAACTGCTGCACGATTCTTCAAACATTATTTTAAGTATAAATTTACAATCTATTATTAAAACAGCATTGTGTTTAAATGCATTTTTATGGAGTAATGTCACGATAATTTGGCAAGCGTTTGTGTATAGTTAAAGCTTTTATTTTCTTAATTCAATCATGAGTTAAAGCTGAATTTTTGTATTGTTAGTGTAATTATATTGCCCTTTTGTATTGTTAAATTTGTAATTATGCGAAAATCTCTTGTTTTAAGTATATAATGTTTTTAAGTATAAAAAGCAGAAAATTTTAATCCCTAGATTTATATGCTAAAATTAATATGCAACTAAATTTATTAATAAATAAAAAATGTGCTTTTTCTTAAAAATAAATAAATTGAAGAGTTTATTTTTCTAAAAGAGTCTTTTAAATATATTCTTGATTGAGATATCATAATTAAAAGCAATATTTCTGAAAAATTCTAATAAATCATTTTCATGTCAATAAATTAAATCAAATTTACACAACTACTCTGTGATTACTGCTAAATTAAAATAGTTCTTCAAAACTTTAAAATTTAATTGAAAAGAGAAATTAATTATTATTTATTCAGGAAATGTTTCAAATGCAGTGTAATTTGAAAACTTATTTAAAGAGTCCCTATTTAATCAATAAATTTGAATGTTGCTATTAAAGTGCGTGTTTAAAAAGCTGAAACTATTCCTCTTGAATAATTTGAAATATTTTATCTAATTAATTTATTCCTGGTTTTAAAATCAAATGTAAACATTTAAATTGCTTTGCAAGAGTGTAATTGGTCATGAATAATATCATGTAAAATTTTAGCTCTTTCGTCGCTTGTATATTTCATCATTCTATAAAAAATTGAAAAATGAAAAACAAATGGTTTGCCAATATAAATCCAGAAAAATGGATTTTGAGTTTCAAACCGCATTCTCTCTTCTAGCGATACATATTGTATCATAAAAAGTAATAAATTTGTTAAATGTAGAAAAAACAACCAGCGACTGACATTCTACTCATGAATTTATTCACAATAGTATTGATAATTATATGATTATAAATCTGTAAGAATCAAAATTTTATGCTTAAAATATTAAGTAATCCTTAGTGTTTTCCTAAGAATTCATCATTTATTGAGCTATGTGAAATATATTTACATTTTATTATTATTAATTTATAAAGAGACACAGTTTAATATTATTATATATCTTTGAAAAAATCTTAATATAATAATTATAATAATTTTCCTAACATGAGTAAAAGAGTTTAACCACTATAACATATCTTTGATTAAGCCTTAATTAACGATAGTTTCTATACATTATTTTTTTGTAAACCATAAAAACCCATTACATTTTTGTAAACAAAATATATTTTATAATTGATTATTTAAAATGAAAATATTATTTATCTTTTAATTGGCAAATATTTGTCATTTTGTCGCCAAAGCTTTTCGGATGTGTTTGAAAACACAAAATGCTGCAAAAATCACTATGCAATGATACAAAATTAAAAAAATGGATAAAAAATTTTAAAATCAAATGTTTATTACCATATTCAACATTAGCCTGGTGCCAAATTGGCGAGAAGCCAAAATGCACTCTAAAATGTAGCCTAACTGTTCTGTCACTTAATTCTCTTTAGCTGTTAATATTATAATTTAATAATGATGACCGTCATGATAGATTCATACTGAAATAAAATGTAACTACTTGTGTTACTGCAATAAAATGATGTTTTAGTTCATAGAGATTTTATTTTATGCTTTAAACTTACGAACAAGTGATTTTAAATCCTGGGTGTTCACTAGTTATTTCATTTAACAATAATTTCTTACTATAAAGTAAAATCGAAAATAACAATTTTGCAACTTTTTCACTCGGAAAGATGAATTTAAAGTTTCTTTGCTAAGCAAAAAAATTTTTTTTATTACTCTGCAAATGAAAAACTAAATTATATCACTTGAAACTGGTAATTATAAAACAACGTTTAAATTAGTAATAAGATATAATAAAAAATTATCACTTGCACACACATAATTTATCATTTATTTGGAATTAAAAAATAAATAACATATTAAAAAATGAAATTTCAGTGAAATGGTCGAGAAATACATTCCTTTTCTTATCCACCATGAAAGACAATAAATATTTTCACAAATACTTGAAATAATAGATTTCTAATATTAAAAATAGTTTCAGAAAATTGTTTTGAATATTTCTGAATGGATATTCCTAGATGGGCCAGTGAATGATTATCTCTGGCTTTAAAAGTTCAATACTCAATCACCACTTTCAGTGTGGATTTCGTAATGATTCAGAATTTATATTAAATTATAGGTCATGGTCCACTTACGTTTCGTAGGCTAAACATGATGTTCGAGTGATATAAAACCTAAATAAAACTTCAAGAATTAAATTAATGTCAGCTAAATTTCTTCTATCACTTTTTCAGTTTCAAATGTAGAACATAAATTGTAAAAAAAAAAATAGTAATAATAATAATAAATGAAAAAATTTTTTAAAAAAATAAATAAATAAAAATTAATAATAATAAATAAATAAAAACTTACAAAATATTTATTCTTTTATTGATGTTTCTTTCAATGAAGCATTTTTAACTCATTGTGCTCTAAAGATGAGTATATCTGGCAACAGCTCCTCTTTTTTAACGAAAGTCCTTGATATTATTTTTCTATAGGCAAGAAACAAATTAACTTTTATAACTACACAAATATTAAATATACTATTGATCATTTTTAATAATTAATAAAAAATACACGGAACACATATTACTTCAAATTGTTGCATTATTAAATTTGGTTTCTTAAAGTACAATAACAGCATACCAGGCATAAGCAAAACTAATAAAAAATTATGTTAAAGAGGCTTATGTTGTTTAAAAATATGTTGTACACAATTTGAAAGAAGTTATGTAACTGTTAATAATAAAATGAAATTTTAAGTTGAATTTCAAAAATTAAATATTCAGTGCGAAAGAAGAAATATATATATAAAATAACGCTCAAAAAATAACACATTTCCCAAATTCATTTTGTTTTATTTACGATAAAAAAGCAACTGTCAGAAGTGGGATTCGAACCCACGCCCACAATCGTGGACCAGAACACTCATACTCTGCTATCAGAGCAAGGAGACACCTTGAGTCTGGCGCCTTAGACCGCTCGGCCATCCTGACATGTCAGCATTGCTGTTTCAAAACAACAATTTCCGTTTTATCAGAGTAACACGTTTTCTGATAAGGCTAGATGAAAAAATCACTTATCTTTAAAGAGTGAGTCGTTTTGAATGTTATTTATACTCGCTTAGTAGTCTAAGGATCTCAAACCCCTCAGAATATTAGGACCTACTAGTTTTTAGAAGGAAAGCTTGCATCTTGTCAGACGCTTGTATTTTGCTCTCTCCGTCTCTGTCAATTTATCTTTGTGAAACATGGCTCCCGCAAACATTAAGGCCCTGCTAGACTTCCGTTGAGGAAAATCGAATGCTATGTTAATCCTATGGTTAATATTTTAAAGTGTCACAAAAGCTATTTTCATGATAGAAACTTCTGGTTTTTTGGAAATTACGAAAAACACAACTACTGTCACCTGGACGTCATTTTTTAGCGTTTAAAATTTTCGCAAAAAATTTAAAATGTCAAAATATTTCTACCCGAGAAAATTTTAATTAAATTCTAATTTCATTGAGGTTGTACAAAATTCTTTTTAAAGATATTTACTTTTTTTCAGCGTACATTTATAAAATGAATATTTTTGTTTATTTTATGCTAAAAACATTTTTGATTGCATCAATATTTCTTTAGGAATTTGGATTTGAAATCAAACTCATTCTCATTTCTGAAAATCCATCTCTGTACAACGCCCCCTTATGAAGCTGAAAAATTTTTAACGCCAAACTTGGCTGATTTTCGACTTCTCTACGGTAACCTAAAGTAGGGGAAGTTTCTGGGAAAAACTGCTCCCCATATGATTCCCGCTGTTTTACGATGGGGTTGGGAAACACTTCCAAATCGAGCAAGACTAATTAGTTTGCAAAGGGGATGCTATTAATTTTTTAAAATTCCTTGAAATTGAGAAAATTTTATAATGTTTTCAATATTGTTTATAATACAATTTTAAAAAAAGTGGAACTATTTATAAATAGGTAAAGATGTCTATTATTTACATAATTTATATTATAAGAAACATAATAGATTTTTGATATTGTTATGTTAAAATGATGAGATCTTGATTTCAAAAAATGCAAAATTCTTCTTGAATATATGTACTGTGATAAATAAACTATTATTACAAAAAAAAATATTTCGTTGGCATTATAATTTGCAATACTAATGTCATTTTTTCTTAACACCATAATTATCATAATTTAAATCATTATTCAGAGTCTTTCACAAGTAAAATGATAAATATATATAGCAATGCTTTATAGAGAATGTAAAGTCTCATATTTATTTGAAATATTTTATCAATATTTTTAGTATTATTCACATAAATTTTAAATTTAAATCAAATATATAGCATTATTGATAATTCATAACTTAAAAAAAATCCGAAATAAATTTTATAGATTAATCGGCTTTAGCGCTAATATTAGATCACGCGAAATATGTTACAATTATTGACTTCAATCTTTTAATAAGCATGCATAATTTATAGTGTTACTGGTTATATATTTTACAAGTAGAAAAGAAAAGCCAAATATAATTGAATGCCTGTAAAGTTTATACACAAATATATTCTCTGATACTAACTTAGATTTGAGAAATATTTTTGAATTATTTATAATCATTTATTACGGCTTACACTGTAAAATTTACTAAAATATTATGTCAAAAAAAGCAAGTATTGAAGAATTAAAAATTTCCGAATGCTTACTTCTATGCAATAAATTTATCGATGGCTAGAAATTGACCATTTACAGAGAATTCAAAATAACCTATTAAACTTCTTGGAATTGAAATTTTATTCATAATTAAAATTTATAAAATAAAAGAAAAACTACTTTTTAAACTCAGATGAAATACCTAAATACATTATAAAAATCTATGAAATAATCATTCCAAAACAATTGTTATAAAAAAACAAGAAAAAATTCACTTATATAAAATATTTGATTTTTTTGATCTGCTAATTTTATAAAACTATAATGCTTAAAAATACTTTATTGATTTGGTAAAAAACTTATTTGATATAAATTAGGTCTATAAGAATTAACTAGTGTTTTTTTTATTTGTTACTTATGAGTTAAATTAATATTTTAGAAAAATAACCGAAACTATTAAATGAACCTTTTTATTATTTTTTGTTCAGGTGTTTTCAAATTTTTATGTTTAAAAATGCTTGGAAATAAAAGTTGATTTTTACAAACGATATAATTTATATCGAATTCAATTTCAAAACAACGTGTTAGTTTTTATGAATATTTAGCTCTCTTAAGAAAAAAGAAAAATTGGTTTTCATTTTTGAAATCACGATTTTTTAATTACAATTTTTTTATATATGATTAAATTAATTTAAACAGATTCCTTACAAATGCGGTAAAAACTATTTGAATTTAATTTGTAATATTATTTAAGGCCTTACACACACACACACACACACACACACACACATATATATATGTGTCTAAATAACATAGCGTTTGGAATAATAAGTCTAGATAATATAGCGTATGGAACAGAAAAACCCAGCCTAGTTCTAAAATCTTTTGATGAACTTTTTTCTTGGTGTTCTCCCTTTAAAATGTCGAATTGCCGAAACTGCTTTTCCGAACTGAGCTTTTCATTCAATTCTTTATGTTCATAATGTATTGATTCTCAAATGTCCCACCCTATACAAATAATTCTCTTATTCAGAAATAAACATGTTTTAGAGTTGGAAGGGCTTATCAGCACAATATATCCTTTACTTTATGACGTTTTCGCAGATAATCCACTGTTCATCCCAAGTTATCATCCGGTTAAAACAGGGTTCAATTTTGTTCCAAACAAAGAGACAGACATATAATGCTTCTTCTGACTTAGTTCACGTGGCACAAATTTTGACTATTTCCACACCAATCCTATATTCCGGATGTTGTCCGAAATAGATTGCTGAGTTAAATTAAGATTTCTGCGATCTCTGAAGGGTCAGAAAAGGTCTTTTTCTGTATAATTTTTAATAATATCGTCATCTATTAATAGACAGAATTTTCCGGTAGACCTAATATATTTTTTTCTTTTGTGTAGTGCCAGCTTACCTGGCATGGGGCGCGCTTTTCCATATTTCCAACTGAACTGAATTTCGGAATGGAGTCCAACTTCTTCAATAATCACTTGACGTAAGTACCCGTAGCTAATAGAGTAAGAATATAATATACAATACAAATATATATTTTCTATAATCTTTCTTATGTTTTTAAATTGTACGTAATTTTTTCAATAATATTGTTAATACGAAATTACTTTTATTCTTTCCTAGTTTGTAAAGTAAGTTATTTTTCTTTTTCTTTTTTAAATCAAATTTTCGTATTTTTTTTAAAAAAATAAATATTTTTCATTGTATTAAAAACGTACTATGTTCTATTTCTTCTAGCTTCTAAAATAGATTTAATTAATTTATACCACATTAATTTAGTTCCATCAGGATTATAAAGGAATCGGTATTATTCTTTTGGAATTTCATTTCCAATGGCAGGCAAATACAAGGAATAACACAAATAAAACACATGAAAAATGACAAAATAGACATGAGACGAAGACGGGACAGATGAATACACTACTTAAACTGCTTTCGGCACTGTTTAAATGGCCGGTGCATTCTGTAAAATGTATAGTAATTATGTAGCATCGTAATATACGGTGTTTCTATAATAACTGATTTTACCTGAATAAATGAAAAAGCTAGTTTTAAAGAATCAGACTACTAATGCGTGAAAATCCATTCTAGAATTCATCGTATTATCTTGTCACTATCTTGCGTACACATATAATAAAATAAAGTTTTTTTTACATTCTTTCCTTACATTATATTATTTTCTTCATTTATTTTTAAATTAATTTTCCTACATTTTTTTCAGATACAATATTTTAAATATTTAATTCTTTTTGAACATGAATTGCAAATTTTTCATTTAAGTTTTTTAAAAAATAAAACTAACCAGGAAAATTTAGCTTACAATCTTAAAAATTCGACTTTTTATCTGTAGAATTTTTATTGAATTTTTTAAAAATTTTTTTAATGATTCCTAATTAAGGATACGTAATAAATGAATTAAAATAAAATTTATTGCAGGAATTTCAGCAAAATAGTATAATTTTTGAAAAATTGTACTTAGAAGCTAAAAAGTTGTTCTGAGTTAGTTAAAATGTTATATCGAATAAAGTATTTAAATATAATGTATGTTACATAAACAATTGTGTATTAAACGATCTTATACGCACTTATAATTCTAAAAACTTCGAAAATTTTGATATCAAGCTAGTTACTTTTTTTAATATTAGGAACACTAATTCTATTGATCTTCCTAAAAAAATAGTTAATCTTTATTTTTTAATTTAAAAATACTAACTGTTTGAAGGTTTTTATGCATAAAAAACTGATGTAAACATTTACATTATTTGTTTTAATTGTAATGGTTTTTTCAGGTGAACCTGCGGCAAAAATGTGATGACGCAGTCGGTAGGATTCGAACCTACGCGGGAAGATCCCAATGGATTTCGAGTCCATCGCCTTAACCACTCGGCCACAACTGCTGCACGATGCCTAAAACATTATTTTAAATATAAATTTACAATCTATTATTAAAATAGAGCATTATGTTTAAATGCACTTTTTATGGAGTAATGTCACGATAATTTGGCAATTATGGCATACGCCAAAAAAAAAAAAAAGTGCACTGCATTTTATTTCGCCAAATTTTAAGAATAAAACGCATAATCGCTTCAATGTTGATGATATCACATCAAAATTATGAGACGGTTTTTGCAACTTTATAGTTGCAAGTTTTTGCGTTTTACTTTTATATTTATGACTTTTGCTAAAATATCTTTGATCAAGTCATATGTATAGTATATTCTTGAGATACAATTTTCCAAAGATGCGAATATTCATGGTTAAATTATTCTATAGCTTTTGTGTATATCGTTAAAGCTTTTATTTCCTTAATTCAATCACGAAGGAATGTTGAACGCTTGCATTGATTTCCTAAATTATTAGTCATATTTTATTGCCATTTTGTATTGTTAAGTTTGTAATTATGCGGAAAACTCTTGTTTTAAGCACATTATTTGTTAATCCAAAACGTTGAAAATTTTAAGCCCTTGGTTTAAATATTGATATTAAATGATATTCCAAATTGATTAATAAATAAAAAATTAATATTTTCTAGAAAGCAAATATATTGAAGTTTTTTATGTAAAAGAATCTTTTAAATCCAATCTCAATTGAGAAATGTCATAATTAAAAGTAATATTTTTTAAAAAATCCAGTAAATCATATTGATGACCATAGAATTAAATTAAACTTATACACCTGCCAAGTGAATATTGCAAAAATAAACTAATTCTTCCAAACACTAAAATATATTTAATTAAAAAAATAGAAAAATAAGAAAAAGAATTGTATTAAAACTCATTCAGGTGTTTCTAATGCACTGTAAATAGGAAATTTATTTAAGAGTCCCTAAGTTTAATCAATAAATTTAAATGATGACATTAAAATATACGCGCGCGTTTTTCAAAATTTGGAATTTTTAATCTTAATTTTTGATATAATTCATCGAATTAATTTTTTCCTGGTTTAGGAATAAAATGAATGAAAAACAAAAGGTTTGCCAATATAAATCAAGAAAAATAGATTTTGAATCTCAAGCAGCATTCTTCTAGCAATTGACACTATATCACACACACAAAAAAAGATTTAAACTTGCGTACTATAAAAGAAAGCCACAAGCTAATGACACTCTATTCATTTATTTATTCAGAATTTGAATAGATTAGAAATTTCTTAGCTCAGCGTTTTTCTGCTGTTAGATATGGCTGTGGAATTTCTGGTTTTAAACAGACTGAGCCTGGCCTTCCTCAGTGAACGATTATTAGCTCGATTCATTTTAATGTTTTTATCAACGATTTACCGAATACTTAAGCACCGTCGGTGGATTCTGCCCTTTCCGCTGATGAATTGGTTATCTGGAGCAGTGCTTCAAAAAAGAACCAGGATGGGTTGAATCAGATCCTCAATGGCGCCCAGATAGAACTGGTGAGCTGGTGCCTAAAAAATGGTATGATGGTGAATCGGGGTAAAACCACTTGTCATTTCTTCTTTCTGAATAGACAGCCTTTTATGCCCCGAGTTTGACATATAAACGTGTAGATATTCAATAAAATTATTCTACTAAATACTTAGGTTGCACTCTCGATCCTCGTTTAAATTGGAGAAATCATGCAGAAAATCTGAAAAATAAAGCCGTTAGAAGACTTTCTGTCTTGAAACGTTTGGTTGGCTCGAGGTGGGGCTGCAACTAAGAGGCATTGTTAACTACTTACAAATTATATATCCATCCAATTATTCACTATTGTTGTGAGATTCTCATCATAGCCCCAGAGAAAGTAGTTAATTTTCTTTAGGTATCCCAGAACCACAAGCATTGCGAAATTTTACTGGAGATGTGAAAACTACCCCTGTTCTTGCAATGCAACTCCTAACCGACTTGGAACGTGTTCATCATTTTATTAAAAGAAAGGCGATCCTGCTGTACCAAAAACTTGTGCGTTTACCTGGCAACGCTTTCTGGAGGAACTATAACCATGAGATCCCTAGAAATCTTAAGACTCATATTGGTTTAATCCAAGCTGCTCAAAGAGAGTCCAATGCTTTAAATTTGAGTAGAGACTATTTAATTTTACTTCCTCCTACTTGTCCTATACATTATCTGAATTTGAATATAAATCTTGATCTTATTCAAAAAGTTGCTAAAAACGATATGAGTGATTTCAACTAAAATCTTTCGCAATAGAGACTATTGAGTTTCGCTATTCTGAAAATGATTGCTTGCATGTTTTCACTGATAGTTCTATGTTAGAAAGAATACATGGTGCCGGAGCAGGTATCCATTGTGAGCTTTTCAGCTTTTATTTACCAATGGGTTCTCTTTCCACAGCCTTTGATGGTGAAATCGAAGCTATTACACTGGCTATCCAACAGCTATCGATTCGCAGTCACTTTTTTAAAAGATCGGTCATTCTGTCAGATTCTAAAAGTGCGCTTCAGACTTTTTTGAATAATCCAAATAGTTCCCAAAGTATTTTTAAATATCCAAAAATTTCCCAAATAGTTCCCAAAGTACATTTGCTTAAGGCTCTGATATACAGAATTTCCTTCCATTGGTACCCATTGTGGTATTTGGCGCAATGAAAAGGCTGGTTCACTTGGCTAAAAAGGGAGCCTTGAGAGATCAACGCATGAATCACCCTCTTTCATTTCATTCAACTAAATTGTTTGTTAACCTGACTCTCAAGAAGACTCTTAAACAAGATATGGTTCAACGTGCGACCTACAAGTGATGGAAGATTTCGGGGGAGGAAAGAGCTTTTCCCGTTTTTCCCAGAAAGATTGGGGTAGGGCTTTTTAGAGTTATATATTTAAAAAAGAGAAGTTTGAAATTATTATTCTTTGAATCTTATGATAGTAATTATATTATTTGTCTTAACATGAGTGAGATACTTCAAACTCTGAAATCAATCTTTGATTAAGCCTCAATCAAATATAATTTCTGTACTATAGTTTTTTGTAGACTGCAATAGTCCATTAGATTTTTGCAAAAAAAAACTAATTTATAACTGTCTCTCTCTCTCTCTCTCTCTCTCTCTATATATATATATATATATATATATATATATACATACACCATTAAAATTGCTACACCAAGAAGGCGACATGCTACAGACGTGAAATTTATACGAAAGGAAGAAGGTGCTGTGATATGCAAATGATTAGCTTTTCAGCGCCTTCAGACAAAGCAGGCGCCAGTAGCGACACCTACATTGTGTTTAAATAAGGAAATTTTTCAGCCGGTTCCTCATACACAAATTGCATTTGAACGTAGTTGCTTGGTGAAAAGTTGTTGTGATGCCCCGTGTAAGAAGGAGAAATGCGTACCAGCACGTTTCTGACTTTGATAAAGGTCGAATTGTAGCGTACCGGGATTGCGGTTTATCTTATCGCAGTATTGCTGTCGCGTCGGTCGAGATCCAATGACTGTTAGCAGAATATGGAATCGATGGGTCCAGGAAGGTAATACGGAACGCCATGCGGGATCTCAACGGCTACCTATCACTAGCAGCCGAGAAGACAGGCATATTATCCGCAAGGCCGTAGTGGATCGTGCAACCACGTCACAAGCCGTGAGTCAAGAAACGGGGTCGTTTGGAAGACAACAAGTGTCTGCACGAACACTTAGACGACGTTTGAGGCAGGATGGACTCTCAGCACGGATACCATGGCTGAGGCTTCCCTTGACGCTGTCTCATAGACAAGAGCGCCTTCAATGGTGTGATCAACGACGAACCTGGGCGCTTGAATGGTGAGACGTCATCTTTTTAGATGAATCCAAGTTCTGTGTACAGCATCATGATGGTCGCATCCGTGTTTGGCAGCATCTTGTTGAACACACACTGGCAGCGTGCATTCGTCATCGTCATGCTGGCCCATCACCTGGCGTAATGATATGGGGTGCCATTGGATAGACGGCTCGGTCACCTCTTGTTCGCATTGACGGTGCTTTGAACAGCGCACGTTACATTTCTTGTGTGTTACCATCTGTGGCTCTACCCTTTATTCGAGCCATGCGAAACCCTACGTTTCAGCAGGATAATGCCCGACCGCATGTTTCCGCATGTTTCCATGAACGGACCTTTCTTGATAAGGAACATGTTCGGCTGTTGCCCTGACCAGCACGTTCTGCAGATCTTTCACCAATAGAAAACGTCTGTTCAATGGTTGCCGAGCGAATGGCTCGTCACCAAACGCCAGTCACTACAGTTGATGAACTGTGGCATCGTGTTGAAGCTGCATGGGCATCTGTACCTGTACATGCAATCCAATCTCTGTTTGACTCAATGCCCAGGCGTATACTGCTGTTATTACTGCCAGAGGTGGTTGTTCTGGGTACTGATTTCTCAGGATCTATCTAGCCAAATTTTTTGAAAATTTAATCACTTGTTATTTCTAGTATATTTGTCCAATAAATATCATTTTGCTATCTGTATTTCTTCCTGGTGTAGCAGTTTTAATGGCCAGTAGTGAATATATATTTATATATTAATTGGTAAATATAGTTTTTATAAAAGAAAGCTCAATGTAATAAATTATCATATATTCGATCTTAAAAAATATTTGTCATTCAATTTTTCCCCTTGCACATTAGATGCAAAGAGTTGACATTTTTCGCAGTTTTCTCCCTTGTATAACGTGAATATATCACACTCTTTATGAGACACATTTCTGCATAATAATTTTTTCATGTGATCAAATAAGACTTCAGCCATCAGGAATAGTTTTGATTTTCAGCTCTGACTGTGAAAGAGGTTCAAATTACTTAGATTGATTGATACACTAATATTATTAATAATGGTTCCCTCTCTCTTCATAAAGTAGAAAAACGTGACAATGTTTTAAACATCATGCAGAATTTATTTTAAAAACGTATGCTTATTTGATATTTTCTTTCTCAAACTGTTATAAAATTTAAATTTTTGAATTTAATTTTAACTAATATTATAGAGTTAGCCAGTCTGATATATATTTAAATTTATTTCAACAAAATTCAGTTATATTTTGAAGCGCAGATTTAAAAAGTAATTCTTTTGCGAAAAATATTCCTAATAGTGCGCCTAAGCGAAAAGTGGTTGATTTTTGTGTCGCAAAAGATTTTCGGGTGTGTTTGAAAACACAAAATACTACTAAAAACCCTATGAAATGATACAAAATTTTAAAAAATGATACAAATTTTAAAATCAAATGTTTATTACCATATTCAACATTAGCCTGGTGCCAAATTAGCGAGAAGCGAAAGTGCACCCTGAAATGTGGCCTAACTAATCTGTCACTTAATTCTCTTTAGCTGTTAATAATATAATTTACTAATGATGACCGTTATGATGGGTTCTCGCTGAATTAAAATTTAACTACTTTGGTTACTGCATTAAAATGGTATTTTAGTTCATAGATTTTATTTTATGCTTTCAAAGTAAAGAAAAAGTATGTAAAATATTGAGTGTTCACAAATTAATTCGTTTAACAATAATTTCTTACTATAAGGCATAACCCAAAATAAAAATTTTGAAACTATTTCACTCGGAAAGTTTAATTTAATGTTTCTTTGTTAAGCAAAAATTTCAATCTTCATTAAGCAAAAATTTCTTTATATTATTCTGACAAATGACAAAACTAAAATATATTTCTTCAAACTGGTAATTTTAAAACAACGTTTATATTTAATAATATATGATGAAGAATTATTACTTTCACACACATAATTTATATCATTTATTTGGAATAAAAAAATAAGTAACACATGAAAAATTAAATTTTAGTGAAATGGATGAGAAATACATTCTTTTCCTAATCCATCAAAATAAATATTTTCACAAACATTTGAAATTATTTTTTTTTCGATTGGCAGATTGTAGACAGTTACAACTGCAACAGAGTCTATAAATCTGTTGTTCCCTGATACCAAGGAACCGACCAGAGAGACATCGACCGACCGACCAGAACTCTTAGCCGCCGAGGAGTTGCCCTGGGTTCACCCTCACACATGCCATTGGGACCCGTTTATTGGGTGGGTAGTATTCATACTTCATTCACACACACAAGGAAAGGACAAAAACAGGATAGAGAGAGAAGAGTACATCCATGCCTGAACCGGGATTCGAGATCAGGACCTCCCTATCCGTAGTCAGGCACACACTCACCAATAGAATATTTGAAATTATAGTTTTTTAATATTAAAAATTATTTCAGAAAGCGGTTTTGAACATATCTGAAAGAATATTCCTGGAGTAGCCAGGTAAATGATTATGTTTGGCTTTACGTTCAATATTCAATCAACACCTTCAGTGTGGATTTCGTAATGATTCAGAATTTATTTTTAATTAGAGGTCATGGTCCAGTTACCCCTTTTATGTTAAACATGATATTTGAGTGATAAAAGAACTGAAGCAAAATCTCAAGAAATTAATTAATGGCAAATATATTTCTTCTATCAATTTTTCAGTTTCAAGTGTAGAACATAAATTGTCCATAGAAATCCATACAAAATATTGAATTGCCTCATTGATGCTTCTCACAATAAATCATTGTTTCCTCAACACATTGTGCTCGAAATATGAATATATGTGGCAACATCTCCTTTTTCGTAATGAAAATCCTTTAAATTATTTTGCTATAGACGCGAAACAAAAAATATCGGAATAGTAAAAATCAATTAACTTTATAACTACACTAAGTTTAAAATTGCTATTGATCAATTTTAAAATTGAATAAAAAATGCTCAGTGCAATTATTTTAATTCAAATTGTTGCATTGTTAAAATTGGTTTTTTGTATTAAAAAATTTGCAAATATTTTGACGATAGACGATTAATTTATTATTATAATCTATTTCGGTATTTTTATATTAACGCAATTCTAAATAGCATTTAAGGACGCTATTATGGTAATCACCAAAATTCTAGATACAATAATAGCATGTTGGACATAAGCAATTTAATAAAAACTCATATAAAAGAGGCTGATGTTGCTGAAAAATATATTGTACATAGTATGAAAGAAGTTAAGTAACTGTTAATAGTAAAATAAACTTTTATGTTGAATTTAAAAGCTATAAATAATTAATGCGTTATAAAAGAGACATATTTGTAATATCGCTCAAATTATGAAACATTTCCCACATTAATTTTCTTTATTTACAATTAAAAAAAAATTGCTGTCAGAAGTGGGATTTGAACCCACGCCCACATGCGTGGACCAGAACACTCATACTCTGTTATCAGAGCAAGGAGATACCTTGAGTCTGGCGCCTTGGACCGCTTGGACGTCCTGACATGTCTGTCATTCTGTTTCAAAACAACAATTGCGTTTTTATCAGACTACCACGTTTTCTGAAAAGGTAAGATAACACAATTATTTTTATTTTTAGATAACAGACAGTCTCACATTTTAAATGTTATTTATACTCGCTTGTTGTAACTAAAGGATCTCAATCCCCTCAGAATATTCACTTATTTTTAGAAGGACAGCTTTAATCAATGCTTTATATTTTGCTGTCAACTTATCTTTGTGTAACATGGCTCCCCTACAAATTAAATAAAAATAATTTGCAAAAGATTTCTGTTCCTTATAAAATGCGATTAAGTTTTTAGAATTCTTTGAAATATGGAAAAATTTTTGGTATTAGTTCAAGATCCCCATATATGCTTTCTCGCCAAATCTGGCGCCCAATGTTTTGCTCGCAGTGTTGCCGATTTCTGTTTTTGTTTTTATTGTAGTGTTGCCAAATTCAGTTTTTGTTACTATTCTTTTATTTGTTGTCAGTATTCGTTTTTCTCTTTTTTTACATATTTTTTACGTTTTATATGTGTTCTTTTTTAGTGGCAACTGCTATTTAAGTTTCACTTCGAGTTTCTTTGTTCTAGAACTCTCTTTGTTCCACGTTTCTATTGCAATGGGAAGCCATTTGTCTTCTTTTTGCTACTGGTGCAATTAGGAGATTTTCCCTCAGCTGTGTTTCGTTGTCGCCAGCGTCCAATCATCGTAAAATTTTCTTTTTTACAATTTCTTTTATATTATTTCTTTTTATTTGGTTTATTTATTATATATATTTTCATTTATTTATTTATTTTATTTGAATTTTATTGCTTACATGTATTTTTTTTTTCTTGTATTCGTGTTTCATCTTTATTCACTTATAAAATGTATAAATTTTAAAAAAAAATTTTTTTTTATGTTCTTTTTTAATTTTATAAAGTGAATATATTTAGAATAATATTTTTTGAATTCCTTTTTTTAAATTTTATAAAGTGTATATATTTGGAAAATTATTTTCCCATGCTTTTATAAGTTTTATAAAGTGTATATATTTAAAAAAATATTTCTTGCATGCTTTTTTTTTCTTTCTTTTTAACTGAAATGTGACATTGGTGACAACGAACAAAATGTTGAAGTAAATATACCAATTGGCATAGTAACATGTGACTTCATATCAAGTAAGTCCATCATTTATATTTCCTTTTTTAAATTTTCTATAATGCTTCTTTTTCGATCGAATTTGGAAATTTCCGGTGTTTATAAACGCGCGATTAGCTTGGCGATTTGGAGACGAAAAAATTTCGCGGAGCTCGCCAATATATATGGATACTGAACTAGTTACTATATAACGTGTTTTGTTTAATTTGTATTATTAGAAACATAATATGTTTTTGATATTGATAAGCGGGAATGATTAAATCTTGATTTCATAAAATGCAAAACTCTCCTTAAAAATATGTACTGTGATAAATAAATTTTTTTTACATATAAATAGTTCGTTCTCGCTATAATTTCCAATTTTGATGTCAGTTTCTTAACAACTTAATCATTATAATTGAAATCATTATTCATAGTCTTGCACTAGTAAAATGATGAATATATCATATAATCAGCTTGCATATTTTATAGTGTTACTGGTTGTTTAATATTTTACAATTAGGAAAAAACGCCAAATATAATTGAATGCCTGTAAAGTTTATACACAAATATATCCTCTGATACTAATTTAGACATGAGAAAGATTTTTTAATTATTTATAATCATTTATTACGGCTTACACAGTAAAATTTGCTAAATATGAAGAAAAGAAAAAGCAAATCTTCCAGAACTAAAAATTTCCGAAATTTTACTTTTATGTAATAAAGTTATCGAGCGCTAGAAATTGTCTATTTATTGTGAATTCTGAGTAACCCATTCTATTTATCGAAATTAAAATTTTATTTATAGTATCAATTCATAATATGAATGAAAATATATAAATTTTATTTTAACTTCTAGAAAAAATAATTACATTTTAAAAATCTATGAAATGTAATTCCAAAACTTTATAAAACAATATGTTAATAAATTCGAATACTATGTTAACAAAAATACAAGAAAATACGCCTTTATAAAATACTTGAATTTTTGAGCGTTTAATATTATAAAACTATAAGATTTGAAAATACATTATTCATTTGGTATAAAAATTAATTATTTGATATAAAATATGTTGATAATACGAACTTAGCTCGTGTTTTTCTATTTAAGTATTTTTAAGTTAAATTAATTTAGAAAAATGAACGAAACACTTAGATAAATATTTTTAATATTTTTTGCTTATGTGTTTTTAAATTTTTATGTTTACTAATACGCTTGAAAATAAATTGACTTTTTCAAACTATATAATTTATATAGAATATATTTTCGAAACAGCGTGTTAATTTTTATGAATCATTTAGCGCTGAAGTAATATGAAAAATTAGTTTTAATATATGAAATCATTTTTTAATAACAATTTTTTTGCATGAGGAAGTTAACTTTAAACAGTTTCTTTACAAATATGGGTAAACAAATTTGTTTTTTTAATTTATAATATTTAAGGATTTAAATGTAAACTCTAGTTTGAAATATTTTTAAATATAAAAATAAACTCTTTTTTCAATACTTCACAAAATAATTGCTCAAAAGTTCTTTTAAAATGGAATATATAATAATTACTAGAGATCTCGATCGATTTTTGGAAAAAACTAAATGCAAATTTTTCGAAACGTCATTAAACTTTATTAAATTATATGTTTATCATTATTATTAAAGACTTTTCGCCAGCATGAGCAAAATTTGTAATCCCTAGTTTTGAGAATTGTTTCAACTTTTCATGCAAAAAATTGAAGCGGTCCTTGATTAAAATCTTCATTATTTTTTTAATTTTTTCTCCTTCAAAAAGTTATGTAGAGACAAAAACAAATGATAATTGGAGGTTGATAGGCAAAAGAATATGGCGTATGGAACAGAATATCCCAGCCTAGTTTTGATGTTTTTTGATGAATTTTTTTTTGGGGGATGCTCCCTTTAAATTATCCAATTGCTGACAATTCTTTTCCGCAATGAGCTTTTCATTTAATGTGTAATGTTCATAATGTAATGATCCTCAAATGTCCCAACATATGCAAATTATTCTCTTGTTTAGAATTAAACTTTTTTTAGAGATCGAAGGACTAGGTTTTCAGCAGAATGTATCCTTTTCCCTACGATGTTTTTGTGGATAATCCATTTATCATCCCCAGTTATCATCCGATTGAAACAATGATCAATTTGCACCAAACAAGCAGACACGGACATACAATGCTTCTATCATCAAAATTTTTCTGACTTAATTTATGGGGAACCGATTTTGACTCTTTCAACACCAATTCTATCTTCCGAATTTGGTCCGAAATAGATTGCTGAGGTAATATACCTTTTTGCTGTCTCCGATTTTGCTAGAAAAACATTTTTGACTCTGTAGTTTTTTTTAACAACATTGTCATCGATCAATGCACACAAGTTTCTGGTAGACCTAATATATTCAGAATGCAATTTAAGATTTAAATAAATTTTGTTTTTAAATTATATATAGTTTGTTGAATAATATTGTCAATACTAAATTTTATATATACTTTTTAAGTTTGTTAAGTACATTTCTGTATCGAATTTACAAATATTTTTTTAAAAAACAATGAATATTTTACATTTCTCATTTTATTAACAACGGAACATGTTTTATTTCGTTTAGCTTGTACATTAGAATTAATAACTATAGATGAGTTACACCGCGTTAATACGATTGCCGGCCAACTGACCTAGTTGTCAGCTTACCTGACTACGTATAGGGAGGTCCTGTGTTTGAATCCCGGTTCAGGCATGGATGAAATTTCTCACTCTGTCTATCTTGTATTTGTCCTTTCCTTGTGTATGAATGAGGTGTGAATGGTTGCCCACCATATAAACGGGTCCCTGTAGCATGTGTGTGTACTGAAGAAGTCGGACTTCACTCGAAATGCGGTTCAGTTAAAAAAGTGGAGCAGCGCACCCCAATTTGCCAGCCTACCTGGCACACGAAAACAACAGCAGTTAATTCAATCAAAAAAAGCAATCGGTAATATTCTATCTTATTATACGATATTTGTTTAATAACTGAATTTATTTGAATGAAACAAAAACCTAATTTCAAAGAAATAGAATCTTTTGAAGAAAAAGAAAAGAAAAAAATATAGTTAAACGCAGCAAAGTAAAAATTTTCATCCTACTTAAAATAATAATAATAATAATAACAAAAAGTGTACATTTGAGCAAGAATCATCATAAAAGGATTTTTACTCTTATTTAATAGACATAAATTATTTGAAAAAGTATATTTTCATAATTCATTGGTTAATTTTTTGATAATATAAAATGAGGTCGATATCCACTTTAATATAGTCTGACACTTTTATTAAATGAATTCTTTGACACTCGAAAGACACAATAATTATTCCAATCTTTTTAATAAACGAAGATAAATATTAAATTTTCTTACGTCAAGATATTTTAATTTATATCAGAATATCCAAAAATGATTTTGATACATTAAATAAAATTGCAAGTTTTAAAGTACTGTTATGAAACAAACTAATGACTCCAAATTTTGAAAACAAACACATTTAATTGACAAAGAAAAAAAATTACAACGGAGTCGTATTTGGGTTAGCTAACAACTCTTGCGTCTGTAGCGAACCAAAGACAGTATCTTTCTCCAAACTAAAACGCAGCTTCTACAGACTGCTCCTGGCCCCAACCGTCTCCCTCCTCACCCTACCCTTAAAGGCTCTTGAAATCTCAAGTGGTGGCTATGAGACATACAGTACTATTTAATGAAAATCTATCCTAGATTTCATCATCTCATCTTGTCACTTTATTTCGTAAGCATATTTTAAAATGCTTTTCTTTTAAAAATATTTTATTATCTTACACTATTTTCTATATTAAATTATTTTTTATATAAGTTGTAAATTTTTGATTTAAATAGTTTGAAAAATAAAACAAGTAAAGTTTAGTTTTGAATTGAAAAATAAACCGATTTTTTATTTGCGTAATTTTTAATGAAATTTTCTAAATTCCTTTTAATTTTATAATATTATTTAGGTTTATTAATAAATTGGAAATTAATATGCAATTTCCCATTTATTAATAAACCTAAATGATGCTTAATAAGTAAATTAAAATTAAAATTTTTTCAGTTTTTTCAGCAAAACAGTATAATTTTTCAAAAATTTACTTAAAAGCTAATAAGTTGTTCTGAATTAGTTTATACATGTTTAACACAGATAATACTTCAATCAATATATATATATATATATACATTTAATGTTCTTATAAGTCTTTAAACTTCGAAAATTTTGATAACGAGCTAGTTAATTTTTTTGATATTTGGAACATTCTAATTCTATTGAATCTTTTTTAAAAATCATTTAATCTTTTTTTCTTAATTTAAAATCAGTAGTTTGTGACGGGTTATATATACATAAATTGATACAAAGGTTTTTATTATTTTTAAAAATTACAATCTCTTTATGAGGAGCATATTGCAAAGCAAGACTTTTCGCAGTCGGTAGGATTCGAACCTACGCGGGAAGATCCCAATGGATTTCTAGTCCATCGCCCAATGGATTTCTAGCCATCATGGATTCATAATGAATTAAAATTTAACTACTTATGATACTACATTAAAATAGCATTTTAGATCTTAGATTTTATTTTATGCTTTTAAAGTAAAGAACAAGGAATGTAAAATCCTGGGTGTTCCCAATTTAATTCAGATGACAGTAATTTCTTACTATGAAGCAAAATCCAAAATAAAAATTTTGCAACCATTTCACGAATAAATTTCAGTCGGCAAGTTCGATTTTATTCTGAATTAGATTTATTCTGAAAAAGTTATTCTGAATTAGTTTAAATGTTTTAATACATTATTTATAATTCAATATATATATATATATAAATATTAAAATATTGTATTAAATGCTTTTGCACGCATTTGTAAGTCTTTGAACTTCGAAAGTTTTGGTAACAAGGTAGTTACTTTTTGGATATTTGAAACACTGTTTCTATTGAATCTTCTTAAAAAATATGAAATCATTTTTTTAATTTTAAAATAGTAATTTGACAGATTATATATGTATATATAAACTGATACAAAGATTTTTATTATTTTTAAGAATTATAATCGTTTAATCAGGTGCATAATTTAAAAACATAACGCTTTTCGTAGTCGGTAGGATTCGAACCTACGCGGGAAGATCCCAATGGATTTCTAGTCCATCGCCTTAACCACTCGGCCACGACTGCCACGCCTTACATTATTTTAACTATACATTTTACTATATCATTAAAACACTGTGTATAAGTGCATTTATTATAGATTAATGTCACGACAATTAGGCAATTCTTTTTAGATGCCGATAAAAAGTCACGGAATACTTTTTCGCTAAATTTGGACGTACACGGAATACTTTTCGCTAAATAATAATCTCGCATAATCCTTGCATAGGGGATTTAACAGTGTCATTAATATAAGAATGTTTTTCTAACTTTATAGTTGCATGTTTTATGTCTTAGTTTTTATATTTATGACTTTAGCTTATAACTTTGATCACGTCTCAGGTATAATATATTCAAGACATATAATTTTTCAACGATTGGAATTTTTATTTTCAAATTAAACTGAAGCGTTTGTGTACAGTTAAAGCTTTTATTTCCTTAATTCAATCATGAATTATTGCTTTATTTTTGTATTGCATTATTGTTTTGTTTGTAAAATTATATTGCCCTTTTGTCTGTTAAATTTGGAATTTTGCGGAAAACTCATGTTTTAAGCAGATTATTTATAACACATTTTAATTCCTAGATTTAAATATTGCTATTAATGTGCAATTTTAAATTTATTAATAAAACTAATATATGAGCTTTTTCTTAAAAATTAATAAATTGAAAAGTCTATTTTCCAATGGGTCGTTTAAATATATTCTTAATTGAGATATCATAATTAAAAGTAACGTTTCTGTAAAAATTCAATAAATCACTTTCATGTTTAAAAATTTAAATTAAATTGTGGGTTGAGCAAAAATAAAATAATTCTTCAATCTTTCAAATTTTATTTTAAAAAAAGGAAATCAAACAAAAAGATAATTTTATTAATATTTATTCTGGAAATGTTTCAAATCACTCTAATTTCAAAAATTATTTTAATAATTCATAAATTTATTCAAAAAATGATGCTACTAAAATTATGTTTCTTTATATATATCTGGATGTTTTGCTCTAAATTTTTGAACTATTTAATTTACTTAAGTTATGTCTGGTTTCGGAATAAAATTTAAACATTAATAACGCTTTTAAATAGGGTAATTTGTCTGGAATCAATTCTTGTAAATTTATAACTTAAGTGGCTAGTAACTTTCATCATTCTTTAAAAATTTGAAAAATGAAAAACAAATGGTTTTCCAGTATAAATCCAGAAAAATGGATTTCGAGTGTCAAACCTCTTTCTGTAAGCAATGCACATTGCATCATAAAACGTATTAATCCTGTGAAGTATAGTAGAAAGCAACCAACTAATGACATAATATTCAAAAAATTATTAAAATAGTTTTGATAAATTTTTTGATTATAATCCTGTAAAAAATTCAAATTTTCTATGTACAACATCAAGTATTGAACAATGTTTTCGAACAGTTTGCCATTTATAGAGCTATACGATATATATATTTAAAAGAAAACAGTTTAAAATTATTATATATATATCTTTGATTCTCATTATAATATTTTTCCTAACTTGAGTCAAAGAGTTCAATCAATGTAACGTATATTTGTTTAAGCTTTAATTAACTAAAGTTTTTATACGATAGTTTTTGTAAACTGTAAAAATCCATTAGGTTTTTGTAAACAAAACCTTTTTATTATTGACTTAATAAAATAAAACTATTATATATTTCACCTGGCAAATACAGTTTTTATAAAACAGAGCTCAATGTAATAAATTATCATATATTGAATCTTAGGAAAATATTTATTATTTTGTTTTACCCTTGAACATTAGATGAGAAGAGTTGGACATTTTTTGCCGTTTTCTCCCTTGTATGATATGAATATATCACAATATTAATGAGACACCTTTTTTGCAAGTTAATATTTTCATATGATCAATTAGACTTAAGCCGTTTGGAATAGTTTGACTACTCAGATTTTACTGTGGTATAGATTTATATTACTTTGATTGATTGATACATTACTATTATTAATAATGGTTCCTTTTATCTTCATCAAGTAGAAAATCGTTGCAATTTTTTAAACATCAAACAGAATTTATTTCAAACACATCTACGTATTTGATATTTCTTGTTTAAAATGTTATTAAATCTAAATTTTTGATTTTTTTTCTTATTTAATTATCATTATGAAGTTTGGCAGCCTGATCTATATAGTAATATATTTCAACAAAATATATATATATTTCGAAGCGCATATTTATAGAGAAATTATTTTGAGAAAAATATATTTTGTAATTTTCCTTGGCAAGAAATAGTCAACTTTTTATCACCAGAATTTTTCGGGTGTATTACAATGTTTTCGAACAGTTTGCCATTTATAGAGCTATACGATATATATATTTAAAAGAAAACAGTTTAAAATTATTATATATATATCTTTGATTCTCATTATAATATTTTTCCTAACTTGAGTCAAAGAGTTCAATCAATGTAACGGATATTTGATTAAGCTTTAGTTAACTAAAGTTTTTATACGATATTGCTGCTAAAAATATTATGCAATGATACAAGTTTTACAAATAATTGCTTACTACCATTTTTAACATTACCCATGCTGGTGCCGAAATGGCGAGAAATCAAAGAGCTCCCTAAAACAATGGCTAATCATTCTATCACTTACTTCTCTTTAGCTGTGAGTATTCTAAATTATTAATTATGAACGTTACGATGGATTCATAATGAATTAAAATGTAACTACTTATGATACTACATTAAAATAGCATTTTAGATCTTAGATTTTATTTTATGCTTTTAAAGTAAAGAACAAGGAATGTAAAATCCTGGGTGTTCCCAATTTAATTCAGATGACAGTAATTTCTTACTATGAAGCAAAATCCAAAATAAAAATTTTGCAACCATTTCACGAATAAATTTCAGTCGGCAAGTTCGATTTTATTCTGAATTAGATTTATTCTGAAAAAGTTATTCTGAATTAGTTTAAATGTTTTAATACATTATTTATAATTCAATATATATATATATATATATATATATATATATATATATATATATATATATATATATATATATATATATATATATATATATATATATATAAATATTAAAATATTGTATTAAATGCTTTTGCACGCATTTGTAAGTCTTTGAACTTCGAAAGTTTTGGTAACAAGGTAGTTACTTTTTGGATATTTGAAACACTGTTTCTATTGAATCTTCTTAAAAAATATGAAATCATTTTTTTAATTTTAAAATAGTAATTTGACAGATTATATATGTATATATAAACTGATACAAAGATTTTTATTATTTTTAAGAATTATAATCGTTTCATCAGGTGCATAATTTAAAAAAATAACGCTTTTCGCAGTCGGTAGGATTCGAACCTACGCGGGAAGATCCCAATCGATATCTAGTCCATCGCCTTAACCACTCGGCCACGACTGCCACGCCTTACATTATTTTAACTATACATTTTACTATATCATTAAAACACTGTGTATAAGTGCATTTATTATAGAGTAATGTCACGACAATTAGGCAATTCTTTTTAGATGCCGATAAAAAGTCACGGAATACTTTTTCGCTAAATTTGGACGGACACGGAATACTTTTCGCTAAATAATAATCTCGCATAATCCTTGCATAGGGGATTTAACAGTGTCATTAATATAAGAATGTTTTTCTAACTTTATAGTTGCATGTTTTATGTTTTAGTTTTTATATTTATGACTTTTGCTTATAACTTTGATCACGTCTCAGATATAATATATTCAAGACATATAATTTTTCAACGATTGGAATTTTTATTTTCAAATTAAACTGAAGCGTTTGTGTACAGTTAAAGCTTTTATTTCCTTAATTCAATCATGAATTATTGCTTTATTTTTGTATTGCATTATTGTTTTGTTTGTAAAATTATATTGCCCTTTTGTCTGTTAAATTTGGAATTTTGCGGAAAACTCATGTTTTAAGCAGATTATTTATAACACATTTTAATTCCTAGATTTAAATATTGCTATTAATGTGCAATTTTAAATTTATTAATAAAACTAATATATGAGCTTTTTCTTAAAAATTAATAAATTGAAGAGTCTATTTTCCAATGGGTCGTTTAAATATATTCTTAATTGAGATATCATAATTAAAAGTAACGTTTCTGTAAAAATTCAATAAATCACTTTCATGTTTAAAAATTTAAATTAAATTGTGGGTTGAGCAAAAATAAAATAATTCTTCAATCTTTCAAATTTTATTTTAAAAAAAGGAAATCAAACAAAAAGATAATTTTATTAATATTTATTCTGGAAATGTTTCAAATCACTCTAATTTCAAAAATTATTTTAATAATTCATAAATTTATTCAAAAAATGATGCTACTAAAATTATGTTTCTTTATATATATCTGGATGTTTTGCTCTAAATTTTTGAACTATTTAATTTACTTAAGTTATGTCTGGTTTCGGAATAAAATTTAAACATTAATAACGCTTTTAAATAGGGTAATTTGTCTGGAATCAATTCTTGTAAATTTATAACTTAAGTGGCTAGTAACTTTCATCATTCTTTAAAAATTTGAAAAATGAAAAACAAATGGTTTTCCAGTATAAATCCAGAAAAATGGATTTCGAGTGTCAAACCTCTTTCTGTAAGCAATGCACATTGCATCATAAAACGTATTAATCCTGTGAAGTATAGCAGAAAGCAACCAACTAATGACATTCTATTCAAAAAATTATTTAGAATAGTTTTGATAAATTTTTTGATTATAAACCTGTAAAAAATTCAAATTTTCTATGTACAACATCAAGTATTGAACAATGTTTTCGAACAGTTTGCCATTTATTGAGCTATACGATATATATATTTAAAAGAAAACAGTTTAAAATTATTATATATATATCTTTGATTCTCATTATAATATTTTTCCTAACTTGAGTCAAAGAGTTCAATCAATGTAACGTATATTTGATTAAGCTTTAATTAACTAAAGTTTTTATACGATAGTTTTTGTAAACTGTAAAAATCCATTAGGTTTTTGTAAACAAAACCTTTTTATTATTGACTTAATAAAATAAAACTATTATATATTTCACCTGGCAAATACAGTTTTTATAAAACAGAGCTCAATGTAATAAATTATCATATATTGAATCTTAGGAAAATATTTATTATTTTGTTTTACCCTTGAACATTAGATGAGAAGAGTTGGACATTTTTTGCCGTTTTCTCCCTTGTATGATGTGAATATATCACAATATTAATGAGACACCTTTTTTGCAAGTTAATATTTTCATATGATCAATTAGACTTAAGCCGTTTGGAATAGTTTGACTACTCAGATTTTACTGTGGTATAGATTTATATTACTTTGATTGATTGATACATTACTATTATTAATAATGGTTCCTTTTATCTTCATCAAGTAGAAAATCGTTGCAATTTTTTAAACATCAAACAGAATTTATTTCAAACACATCTACGTATTTGATATTTCTTGTTTAAAATGTTATTAAATCTAAATTTTTGATTTTTTTTTCTTATTTAATTATCATTATGAAGTTTGGCAGCCTGATCTATATATTAATATATTTCAACAAAATATATATATATTTCGAAGCGCATATTTATAGAGAAATTATTTTGAGAAAAATATATTTTGTAATTTTCCTTGGCAAGAAATAGTCGACTTTTTATCACCAGAATTTTTCGGGTGTATTTAATGCTGCTAAAAATATTATGCAATGATACAAGTTTTACAAATAATTGCTTACTACCATTTTCAACATTACCCATGCTGGTGCCGAAATGGCGAGAAATCAAAGAGCTCCCTAAAACAATGGCTAATCATTCTATCACTTACTTCTCTTTAGCTGTGGGTATTCTAAATTATTAATTATGAACGTTACGATGGATTCATAATGAATTAAAATGTAACTACTTATGATACTACATTAAAATAGCATTTTAGATCTTAGATTTTATTTTATGCTTTTAAAGTAAAGAACAAGGAATGTAAAATCCTGGGTGTTCCCAATTTAATTCAGATGACAGTAATTTCTTACAATGAAGCAAAATCCAAAATAAAAATTTTGCAACTATTTTACGAATAAATTTCAGTCGGCAAGTTCGATTTTATTCTGAATTAGATTTATTCTGAAAAAGTTATTCTGAATTAGTTTAAATGTTTTAATATACATTATTTATAATTCAATATATATATATATATATATATATATATATATATATATATATATATATATATATATATATATAAATATTAAAATATTGTATTAAATGCTTTGCACGCATTTGTAAGTCTTTGAACTTCGAAAGTTTTGGTAACAAGGTAGTTACTTTTTGGATTTTTGAAACACTGTTTCTATTGAATCTTCTTAAAAAATATGAAATCATTTTTTTAATTTTAAAATAGTAATTTGACAGATTATATATGTATATATAAACTGATACAAAGATTTTTATTATTTTTAAGAATTATAATCGTTTCATCAGGTGCATAATTTAAAAACATAACGCTTTTCGCAGTCGGTAGGATTCGAACCTACGCGGGAAAATCCCAATCGATATCTAGTCCATCGCCTTAACCACTCGGCCACGACTGCCATGCCTTACATTATTTTAACTATACATTTTACTATATCATTAAAACACTGTGTATAAGTGCATTTATTATAGAGTAATGTCACGACAATTAGGCAATTCTTTTTAGATGCCGATAAAAAGTCACGGAATACTTTTTCGCTAAATTTGGACGGACACGGAATACTTTTCGCTAAATAATAATCTCGCATAATCCTTGCATAGGGGATTTAACAGTGTCATTAATATAAGAATGTTTTTCTAACTTTATAGTTGCATGTTTTATGTTTTAGTTTTTATATTTATGACTTTTGCTTATAACTTTGATCACGTCTCAGGTATAATATATTCAAGACATATAATTTTTCAACGATTGGAATTTTTATTTTCAAATTAAACTGAAGCGTTTGTGTACAGTTAAAGCTTTTATTTCCTTAATTCAATCATGAATTATTGCTTTATTTTTGTATTGCATTATTGTTTTGTTTGTAAAATTATATTGCCCTTTTGTCTGTTAAATTTGGAATTTTGCGGAAAACTCATGTTTTAAGCAGATTATTTATAACACATTTTAATTCCTAGATTTAAATATTGCTATTAATGTGCAATTTTAAATTTATTAATAAAACTAATATATGAGCTTTTTCTTAAAAATTAATAAATTGAAGAGTCTATTTTCCAATGGGTCGTTTAAATATATTTTTAATTGAGATATCATAATTAAAAGTAACGTTTCTGTAAAAATTCAATAAATAACTTTCATGTTTAAAAATTTAAATTAAATTGTATGTTGAGCAAAAATAAAATAATTCTTCAATCTTTCAAATTTTATTTTAAAAAAAGGAAATCAAACAAAAAGATAATTTTATTAATATTTATTCTGGAAATGTTTCAAATCACTCTAATTTCAAAAATTATTTTAATAATTCATAAATTTATTCAAAAAATGATGCTACTAAAATTATGTTTCTTTATATATATCTGGATGTTTTGCTCTAAATTTTTGAACTATTTAATTTACTTAAGTTATGTCTGGTTTCGGAATAAAATTTAAACATCAATAACCCTTTTAAATAGGGTAATTTGTCTGGAATCAATTCTTGTAAATTTATAACTTAAGTGGCTAGTAACTTTCATCATTCTTTAAAAATTTGAAAATTGAAAAACAAATGGTTTTCCAGTATAAATCCAGAAAAATGGATTTCGAGTCTCAAACCTCTTTCTGTAAGCAATGCACATTGCAACATAAAACGTATTAATCCTGTGAAGTATAGTAGAAAGCAACCAACTAATGACATTCTATTCAAAATATTATTTAGAATAGTTTTGATAAATTTTTTGATTATAATCCTGTAAAAAATTCAAATTTTCTATGTACAACATCAAGTATTGAACAATGTTTTCGAACAGTTTGCCATTTATAGAGCTATACGATAGATATATTTAAAAGAAAACAGTTTAAAATTATTATATATATATCTTTGATTCTCATTATAATATTTTTCCTAACTTGAGTCAAAGAGTTCAATCAATGTAACGTATATTTGATTAAGCTTTAATTAACTAAAGTTTTTGTACGATAGTTTTTGTAAACTGTAAAAATCCATTAGGTTTTTGTAAATAAAACCTTTTTATTATTGACTTAATAAAATAAAACTATTATATATTTCACCTGGCAAATACAGTTTTTATAAAACAGAGCTCAATGTAATAAATTATCATATATTGAATCTTAGGAACATATTTATTATTTTGTTTTACCCTTGAACATTAGATGAGAAGAGTTGGACATTTTTTGCCGTTTTCTCCCTTGTATGATGTGAATATATCACAATATTAATGAGACACCTTTTTGCAAGTCAATATTTTCATATGATCAATTAGACTTAAGCCGTTTGGAATAGTTTGACTACTCAGATTTTACTGTGGTATAGATTTATATTACTTTGATTGATTGATACATTACTATTATTAATAATGGTTCCTTTTATCTTCATCAAGTAGAAAATCGTTGCAATTTTTTAAACATCAAACAGAATTTATTTCAAACACATCTACGTATTTGATATTTCTTGTTTAAAATGTTATTAAATCTAAATTTTTGATTTTTTTTTCTTATTTAATTATCATTATGAAGTTTGGCAGCCTGATCTATATATTAATATATTTCAACAAAATATATATATATTTCGAAGCGCATATTTATAGAGAAATTATTTTGAGAAAAATATATTTTGTAATTTTCCTTGGCAAGAAATAGTCGACTTTTTATCACCAGAATTTTTCGGGTGTATTTAATGCTGCTAAAAATATTATGCAATGATACAAGTTTTACAAATAATTGCTTACTACCATTTTCAACATTACACATGCTGGTGCCGAAATGGCGAGAAATCAATGAGCTCCCTAAAACAATGGCTAATCATTCTATCACTTACTTCTCTTTAGCTGTGGGTATTCTAAATTATTAATTATGAACGTTACGATGGATTCATAATGAATTAAAATGTAACTACTTATGATATTACATTAAAATAGCATTTTAGATCTTAGATTTTATTTTATGCTTTTAAAGTAAAGAACAAGGAATGTAAAATCCTGGGTGTTCCCAATTTAATTCAGATGACAGTAATTTCTTACTATGAAGCAAAATCCAAAATAAAAATTTTGCAACCATTTCACGAATAAATTTCAGTCGGCAAGTTCGATTTTATTCTGAATTAGATTTATTCTGAAAATGTTATTCTGAATTAGTTTAAATGTTTTAATACATTATTTATAATTCAATATATATATATATATAAATATTAAAATATTGTATTAAATGCTTTTGCACGCATTTGTAAGTCTTTGAACTTCGAAAGTTTTGGTAACAAGGTAGTTAATTTTTGGATATTTGAAACACTGTTTCTATTGAATCTTCTTAAAAAATATGAAATCATTTTTTTAATTTTAAAATAGTAATTTGACAGATTATATATGTATATATAAACTGATACAAAGATTTTTATTATTTTTAAGAATTATAATCGTTTCATCAGGTGCATAATTTAAAAACATAACGCTTTTCGCAGTCGGTAGGATTCGAACCTACGCGGGAAGATCCCAATGGATTTCTAGTCCATCGCCTTAACCACTCGGCCACGACTGCTACACATATGTTTATAACATTATTTTAACTACAAATTTCAGTATATTATTAAAACACTGTGTATAAGTGTATTTATTATAGAGTAATGTCACGACAAAAAAAGTTAGTCAATTCTATTTATATGCCGAAAAAAAAGTCACATAATAATTTGTTGCCAAATATGTAGTGGAAAACGCATAATCGTTTCAAAGTGGATTTAATCATGCCATTAATATGAGAAGGTTTTTGTGATTTTAGAGTTGCATGTTTTTATGTTTTCGTTTTTATATTTATGACTTCTGCTTATAACTTTGATCAAGTCTCATGAATAATATAGTCAAGACATATAATTTTTCAACGATCAGAATTTTTTTTTTTTAAACTAAGCTGAAGTGTTTGTGTATAGTTAAAGCTTTTATTTCCTTACTTCAATTATGAATTAATGCTGAATTATTGCATTGTTAGTATAATTACATTGCTAATTTGTATTGTTATGTTTGTAATTATGAGAAAATCTCTTCTTCTAAGAATATAATGTGTTAATCTAAAACGCAGAAAAGTTTAATCCCTAGATTTAATTTTTAAAATTAATATGCAACTAAATTTATTAATAAATAAAAAATGTGCTTTTTTTAAAAAAATGAATAAAAGGTAGAGCCTATTTTTCTAACAGGAACTTTTAAATACCTATCTGAACTTTTTTAGCTGCGAATATTATAAAACCATAATGTTTGAAAATACATTATTGATTTCGAAAATACATTAATTATTTGATATAAAATATGTCGATAATAAGATCTTAGCTGGTGTTTTTCAATTTAGTATTATTAAGCTAAATTAATAATTTAGAAAAATAAACGAAACTCGTTGATAATTTTTTTTAGATATTTTTTTCAGGTGTTTTCAAATTTTAAATTTAAAATTGCTTGAAAATAAATTGCCTTTTTCAAATAATATAATTTATATAGAATTCGCTTTCACAAAACAGCGTATTAGTTTTTAGGAATATTTAGCAGTTAAGAAAAAAGAAAAATTGGTATTAATTTTTGAAAACACGTTTTCTTAAATAGAATTTTTTTTATGTATGAGGAAGCTAAATTTAAGCAGTTTCCTTACAAATGTGGGAAAAAACTATTTGGATTTAATTTGTAATATTATTTAAGGCTTTATATATATATTTATATTTATATATATATATATATATATATATATATATATATATATATATATATATATATATATATATATATATATATATATAAATGTTAACGTGAGTTTCAAACACTTTAAAATAAAAATAAAAATTCTTTTTCAATGCTTCGCAATGTAACTGCTCAGTAATTTTTTTATTTTTAAAAGGAATATATTAAGTCTACCGGAAAGTTCTGTGCATCTTTGGAATAAAACAAAATAAAAATTTTTCTTAACCTCATTAATCTTTATTGAATTATATTGTTGTGTGCCTTTGTTATTATTGACTTTTTGCCAACAGGAAGGCAATTTGTACCACCCATTTCGAAAAATGTTTCGATTTTCGCATGAAAAATTGAAACAGGGCTTGATTAATATCTTCATCATTTTTGAATTTTTGTCATTCCAAAAATTCTGTGAAGACAAAAAAAAATGATAAATAGAATGTGATATAAGTCAAGATAATATAGCGTATGCAACAGAAAATCACAGCCTAGTTATGATACCTTTTGATGAACTTTTTTCTTGGTATTCTCCCTTTAAGTTATCGAGTTGTTCAAAATGCTGTTCCGAACTGAGCTTTTCATTCAATTTTTAATTTTCATAATATTTTGATCCTCAAATGACCCACCCTATATAAAACAATTTCTTATTCAGAAATAAACATGTTTTAGAGTTGGAAGGGCTTATCAGCGCAATATATCCTTTACTTTACGATGTTTTCGCAGATAATCCACTGTTCATCCCCAGTTATCATCCGGTTAAAACAGGGTTCGATTTTATTCCAAACAAAGAGACAGACATATAATGCCTCTTCTGACTTAGTTCTCATGTGGCAACCATTTTGACTATTTCCACACCATTCCTATCTTTCGGATGTTGTCCGAAATAGTTTGCTGAGTTGAATTAAGTTTCCTGTAATCTCTGATGTGTCTGAAAAGATAATTTCTCTTTAATTCTTAACAATATCGTCATCTATTGATGGACAGAATTTCCTTTTGTGTAGTGCCAGTTGTCCTGGCATGGGGCGCGCTTCTCCACATTTCTAGCTGAATTGAATTTCGGAGTGGAGTCCACCTTATTCAATACTCACATGCCGTAAGTACCCGTAGCTAATAAAGTATATAAGAATGTAATATGAGATACAAATATATATTTTATATAAGCTTTCTTATGTTTTTAACATGAACGTAGTTTTTTCAATAATATCGTCAATAATAAATTATTTTTATGCTTCTTAAGTTTCTAGAAAAACCTTTCTTTTTTTTTTTTTTATCAAATTCTGTAAAATAACAATAAACGTTTTTCATTGTATTAGAAACGTACCATGCTCTATTTTTTCTAGCTTCTTCAATAGATTTAATTAATTTATACCACATTGATTTAATTCCATTAGAATTATAAAGGAATCGCTAATATTCTTTTTGAATTTCATTTTCAATGGCATGGCAAATACAAGGAATGACACAAATGAAACACATGAAAAATCACAAAATAGACATGCGACGAAGAAAGGAGAGGTAAATACACTACTTAAACTGCTTATGGCACTATGCAATGTATAGTAATTATGTAGCATTATATATGGTGTTTCTGTAATAACTGATTTTACATGAAAAAAGTTAAAAGGCTAGTTTCATAGAATCAGGCTACAAGATGCACGTTTTGAAGAAAAGAAAAAAGAAACATAACTTGTCAAACACTGATAAATTTAAATTTTCACCAAAAATGTACACTTGAACAAGAATAATCATATAATGATTTTTACTCTTACCTTTTAATCAAAATTTATTTGAAGAAGTATTTTTTATACTTCAGTGGTAAATCTTTACGTAAGTATTTAATGTGTCAAAATTCATTCTAGAATTCATTGCATTATCTTGTCACTTTAATGCGTACACTTATTATAAAATAAAGATTTTTTTACATTCTTTTATTACATTATATTACTTTCTTCATTTATTTTTAAAATTATTTTCTTACCTTTTTTTATAAGTTCTTCATTCAGGCAATATTTGAATATTTAATTCTTTTTGTATATAAATTGCAAATTTTTTTTTAAGTGATTTAAAAAATAAAACTTACCAGGAAAATTTAGTTTATAATTTTAAAAAAATCGACTATTTATCTGTAGAATTTTTTTTTTTATTTTTTTTTTCAATTTTTTCAATGATTCCTAATTAAGGATACGTAATAAATGAATTAAAATAAAATTTATTTCAGGAATATCAGCAAAATAGTATAATATTTCGAAAATTGTACTTAGAAGCTAAAAAGTTGTTCTGAGTTAGTTTAAATGTTATATTGTATAAAGTATTTAAATATAATGTTACATAAACAATTATATTAAACGATCTTATACGCACTTATAATTCTAAAAACTTCAAAAATTTTGATATAAAGCTAGTTACTTTTTTTAATATTAGGAACACTAATTCCATTGAATCTTCCTGAAAAAATATTTAATCTTTATTTTTTAATTTAAAAATACTAACTTTTTGAAGGTTTTTATGCATAAAAAACTGATGTAACATTTACATTATTTGTTTAAATTGTAATGGTTTTTTCAGGTGAACCTGCGGCAAAAATGTGATGACGCAGTCGGTAGGATTCGAACCTACGCGGGAAGATCCCAATGGATTTCGAGTCCATCGCCTTAACCACTCGGCCACAACTGCTGCAAAATTCTTCAAACATTATTTTAAGTATAAATTTACAATCTATTATAAAAACAGAGCATTGTGTTTAAATGCACTTTTTATGGAGTAATGTCACGATAACTTGGCAATTATGGCATACGCCAAAAAAGAAAAAAAAATGTGCACTGCATTTTTTTTCGCTAAATTTTAAGTGTAAAACGCATAATCGCTACAATGTTGATGCTATCATATCAAAAATATGAGCATTTTGTGCAACTTTACAGTTGCAAGTTTTGGCGTTTTACTTTTATATTTATGACTTTTGCTAAAATATCTTTGATCAAGTCATATGTGTAGTATATTCTTGAGATACAATTTTATAAAGATGCGAATATTCATTGTTAAATTATTCTGTAGCTTTTGTGTATATCGTTAAAGCTTTTATTTCCTTAATTCAATCACGAATGAATGTTGAACGCTTTTATTGATTTCCTAATTTATTAGTCATATTTTATTGCCATTTTGTATTGTTAAGTTTGTAATTATGCGGAAAACTCTTGTTTTAAGCACATTATTTTTTAATCCAAAACGTTGAAAATTTTAAGCCCTTGGTTTAAATATTGATATTAATATGCAATTCCAAATTGATTAATAAATAAAAAATTAATTTTTTCTAGAAAGCCAATATAGTGAAGTTTTTTTATGTAAAAGTATCTTTTAAATCCAATCTCAATTGAAAAATTTCATAATTAAAAGTAGTATTTTTAAAAAAATTCAGTAAATCATATTGATGACCATAGAATTACATTAAACTTATACACCTGCCAAGTGAATATTGCAAAAATAAACTAATTCTTCAAAACATTAAAATATATTTGAATAAAAAAAATGGAAAACTAAGAAAATGAATTGTATTGAAACTCATTCAGGTGTTTCTAATGCACTGTAAATAGGAAACGTATTTAAGAGTCCCTGAGTTTAATCAAAAAATTTAAATGATGGCAATAAAATACATTCGCTCGTTTACCAAAATCTGGAGTTTTCAATGTTAATTTTTGAAATAATTCATCGAATTAATTTTTTCCTGGTTAAGGAATAAAATGAATGAAAAACAAAAGGTTTGCCAATATAAATCAAGAGAAATGGATTTTGAATCTCAGAGAGCATTCTTCTCGAAATTGTCACTATATCACACACACACGCAAAAAAATTTAAACTTGCTTTCAATAAAAGAAAGCCACAAGCTAATGACATTCTATTCATTTGTTTATTCAGAATTCGAATGGATTAGGAATTTTCTAGCTCAGCGTTTTTCTGCTGTTAGATATGGCTGTGGAATATCTGGTTTTAAACAGACTGAGACTGACCTTCCTCAGGGAACGATTATTAGCTCGATTCTTTTTAATGTTTTTATCAACGATTTACCGAATACTTAAGCACCGTCGGTGGATTCTGCCCTTTTCGCTAATGAATTGGTTATCTGGAGCAGTACTTTAAAAAAGAACCAGGATGGGTTTCATCAGATCCTCAATGGCGCCCTGATAGAACTGGAGAGCTGGTGCCTAAAAAATGGTATGATGTTGAATCAGGGCAAAACCACTTGTCAGTTTTTTCTCTGAATAGACAGCCTTTTATGCCCCGAGTTTGACATATAAACGTGTACATATTCAATATAATTATTCTACTAAATTCTACTAAATACTTAGGTTGCACTCTCGATCCTCGTTTAAATTGGAGAAATCACGCAGAAAATCTGAAAAATATAGCCGTTAGAAGACTTTCTGTCTTGAAACGTTTGGCTGGCTCGAGGTGGGGCTGCAACTGAGAGGCATTGTTAACTACTTACAAATTATATATCCATCCAATTATTCACTATTGTTGTGAGATTCTCATCACAGCCCCAGAGAAAGTAGTTAATTTTCTTTAGGTATCCCAGAAACACAAGCATTGCGAATTGTTACTGGAGCTGTGAAAACTACCCCTGTTCTTGCAATGCAACTCCTAACCGACTTGGAACGTGTTCATCATTTTATTAAAAGAAAGGTGATCCTGCTGTACAAAAAACATATGCGTTTACCTGGCAACACTTTCTGGAGGAACTATAACAATGAGATCCCTAGAAATCTTAAGACTCAAATTGGCTTAATCCAAGCTGCCCAGAGAGAATCTGATGCTTTAAATTAAGTAGAGACTATTTAATTTTACTTCCTTCTACTTTTCCTATACATTATCTGCATTTGAATATAAATCTTGATCTTATTCAAAAAGTTGCTAAAAAGGAAATGAGTTATTTCAACTAAGATCTTTCGCAATAGAGACAATTGAGTTTCGCTATCCTGAAAATGAGTGCTTGCATGTTTTCACTGATAGTTCTATGTTAGAAAGAATACATGGTGCCGGAGCAGGTGTCCATTGTGAGCTTTTCAGTTTTTATTTACCAATGTGTCCTCTTTCTACAGGCTTTGATGGTGAAATTAAAGCTATTACACTGGTTATCCAACAGCTACCGATTCGCAGTCACGTTTTTAAAAGATCGGTCATTCTGTCAGATTCTAAAAGTGCGCTTCAAACTTTTTTGGATAATCCAAATAGTTTCCAAATCATTTTTAAATATCCAAATAGTTCCCAAAGTACATTTGCTTAAGGCTCTGATACACAGAATTTCCTTCCAGTGGTACCAATTTTGGTATTTGGCGCAATGAAAAGGCTGGTTCACTTGGCTAAAAGGGAGCCTTGAGAGATCAACGCATGAATCGCCCTCTTTCATTTCATTCAACTAAATTGTTTGTTTACCTGACTCTCAAGAAGACTCTTAAGCAAGATATGGTTCAATGTGCGACGCACAAGTGATGGAAGATTTCGGGGGAGGAAAGAGCTGTTCCCGTTTTTCCCAGAAAGACTGGGGTAGGGCTTTTTAGAGGTCTAACTGGACATGATTGTTTACAAGACAATCTCTATAGGATTGGAGTGGTGTATTCCCCGGAATGAGTTTTGTGTGACCCTGGAAAACCAATGACTTTTGAGCATTTAAATAATTGTGTGGTTCTTTCTCAATATGAAGGCATTGTTGAAAAGCAATGGAGAACCCTTGAACTAATGGCTTAGGTGCTAATGTTCTGCTTTGTAAATAAATAATAAATTTATTCAGAATAGATTTGATAATATTATAGGATTATAAATAAACAATAATTAAAGATTTGTATTTATAACGTCAAGAACTGAACAATGTTTTTCTAAGAGTTCACCATTTATAAAGCTATATGAAATATATTTAAAAAAGAGAAGTTTAAAATTATTATATTTCTTTGAAATTTATGATAATAATTATATTATTTGTTTTAATATGAGTGAGATACTTCAAACTCTGAAACCAAACTTTGATTAAGCCTCAATTAAATATAATTTCTGTACTATAGTTTTTTATAAACTGCAATAATCCATTAGATTTTTGCAAATAAATCTAATTTATAACTGTCTCTCTCTCTCTCTCTCTCTCTCTCTCTCTATATATATATATATATATATATATATATATATATATATATACACTACATATACATATATATATATACACCATTAAAATTGCTACACCAAGAAGGCGACATGCTACAGACGTGAAATTCTTACGAAAGGAAGAAGGTGCTGTGATATGCAAATGATTAGCTTTTCAGCGCATTCAGACTAAGCAGGCGCCAGTAGCAACACCTAAATTGTGTTTAAATAAGGAAATTTTTCAGCCGGTTCCTCATACACAAATTGCATTTGAACGTAGTTGCTTGGTGAAACGTTGTTGTGATGCCTCGTGTAAGCAGGAGAAATGTGTACCAGCACGTTTCTGAATTTGATAACGGTCGAATTGTAGCGTACCGGGATTGCGGTTAATCTTATCGCAGTATAGTATTACTGCTCGCGTCGGTCGAGATCCAATGACTGTTAGCAGAATATGGAATCGATGGGTCCAGGAAGGTAATACGGAACCCCATGCGTGATCTCAACGGACACCTATCACTAGCAGCCGAGAAGACAGGCATATTATCAGCAAGGTCGTAATGGATCGTGCAACCACGTCACAAGCCGTGAGTCATGAAACGTGGTCGTTTGGAAGAGAACAAGTGTCTGCACGAACAGTTCGACGATGTTTGAGGCAGCATGGACTCTCAGCACGGATACAATGGCTGGGGCTTCCCTTGACGCTGCGTCATAGACAAGAGCGCCTTCAATGGTGTGATCAACGACGAACCTGGGCGCTTGAATGGCGAGACGTCATCTTTTCAGATGAATCCAGGTTCTGTGTACAGCATCATGATGGTCGCATCCGTGTTTGGCTGCATCTTTGTGAACGCACACTGGCAGCCTGCATTCGTCATCATCATACTGGCCCATCACCTGGCGTGATGCTATGGGGTGCCATTGGATAGACGTCTCGGTCACCTCTTGTTCGCATTAACTTTGCTTTGAACAGTGCACGTTACATTTCTAGTGTGTTACGATCCGTGGCTCTACCCTTTATTCGAGCCCTGCGGAACCCTACGTTGCAGCAGGATAATGCCCGACCGCATGTTTCCGGTATTGAACGGACCTTTCTTGATAAGGAACATGTTCGGCTGTTGCCCTGGCCAGCACTTTCTCCAGATCATTCACCAATAGAAAACGTCTGGTCAATGGTTGCCGAGCGACTGTCTCGTCACCAAACGTCAGTCACTACGGTTGGTGAACTGTGGCATCGTGTTGAAGCTGCATGGGCATCTGTACCTGTACATGCAATCCAATCTCTGTTTGACTCAATGCCCAGGCGTATAACTGCTGTTATTACTGCCACACAAGTGGTTGTTCTGGGTACTGATTTCTCAGGATCTATCCATCCAAATTTTTTGAAAATTTAATCACTTGTTATTTCTAGTATAATATATTTGTCCAATAAATATCATTTTATTATCTGCATTTCTTCCTGGTATAGCAATTTTAATGGCCAGTAGTGTATATATATTTATATATTAATTGGTAAATATAGTTTTTATAAAAGAAAGCTCAATGTAATAAATTATCATATATTCGATCTCTTAAAAAATATTTGTCATTCAATTTTTTCCATTTGCACATTAAATGCGAAGAGTTGACATTTTTCGCAGTTTTCTCCCTTGTATAACGTGAATATATCACACACTTTATGAGAAACATTTCTGCATAATAATTTTTTCATATGATCAATTAAGACTTCAGCCATCAGGAATAGTTTTGATTTTCAGCTCTGACTGTGAAAGAGGTTCCAATTTCTTAGATTGATTGATACACTAATATTATTAATAATGGTTTCCTCTCTCTTCATAAAGTAGAAAAACGTGACAATTTTTTAAACATCATGCAGAATTTATTTTAAAAACGTATGCTTATTTGATATTTTCTTTCTCAAGATGTGTTATAAAATTTTAATTTTTGAATTTAATTTTAACTAATATCATAGAATTAGGCAGTCTGATATATATTTAAATTTATTTCAACAAAATTCATTTATATTTTTAAGCGCAGATTTAAAAAGTAATTCTTTTGCGAAAAATATTCCTAATAGTGCACCTAAGCAAAAGTTTTTTTTTTTTTTTTTTTTTTTTTTTTTTTTTTTGACGTAAAATATTTTCGGGTATGTTTGAAAACACAAAATACAGCTAAAAACCCTATGGAATGATACAAAATTTTAAAAAATGATACAAATTTTAAAATCAAATGTTTATTACCATATTCATCATTAGTCTGGTTCAAAATTGGCAAAAACCCAAAGTGCATCGTAAAATGTAGCCTAACTGTTCTGTCACTTAATTCTCTTTAGCTGTTAATAATATAATTTACTAATGATGACCGTTATGATGGGTTCTCGCTGAATTAAAATGTAACTACTTTGGTTACTGCATTAAAATGGTATTTTATTTCATAGATTTTATTTTATGCTTTCAAAGTAAAGAAAAAGGTATGTAAAATATTGAGTGTTCACAATTTAATTCGTTTAACAATAATTTCTTACTGTAAGCATAACCCAAAATAAAAATTTTGCAACTATTTCACTCGGAAAGTTTAATTTAAAGTTTCTTTGTTAAGCAAATATTTCAATCTTCATTAAGCAAAAATTTCTTTATATTATTCTGTCAAATGACAAAACTAAAATGTATCTCTTCAAACTGGTAATTTTAAAACAACGTTTATATTTAATAATATATGATGAAAAATTATTACTTTCACACACATAATTTATCATTTATTTGGAATAAAAAAATAAGTAACACATGAAAAATTAAATTTTAGTGAAATGGATGAGAAACACATTCTTTTCCTAATCCATCAAAATAAATATTTTCACAAACATTTGAAATTTTTTTTTTTTTCGATTGGCAGATTGTAGACAGTTACAACTGCAACAGAGTCTATAAATCTGTTGTTCCCTGAAACCAAGGAACCGACCAGAGAGACATCGACCGACCGACCAGAACTCTTAGCCGCCGAGGAATTGCCCTGGGTTCACCCTCACACATGCCATTGGGACCCGTTTATTGGGTGGGTAGTATTCATACTTCATTCACACACACAAGGAAAGGACAAAAACAGGATAGAGAGAGAAGAGTACATCCATGCCTGAACCGGGATTCGAGATCAGGACCTCCCTATCCGTAGTCAGGCACACTCACCAATAGAATATTTGAAATTATAGTTTTTTAATATTAAAAATTATTTCAGAAAGCGGTTTTGAACATATCTGAAAGAATATTCCTGGAGTAGCCAGGTAAATGATTATGTTTGGCTTTACGTTCAATATTCAATCAACACCTTCAGTGTGGATTTCGTAATGATTCAGAATTTATTTTAAATTAGAGGTCATGGTCCAGTTACCCCTTTTATGTTAAACATGATATTTGAGTGATAAAAGAACTGAAGCAAAATCTCAAGAAATAAATTAATGACAAATAAATTTCTTCTATCAGTTTTTCAGTTTCATGTGTAGAACATAAATTGCCCATAGAAATCCATACAAAATATTGAATTGCCTCATTGATGCTTCTCACAATAAATCATTGTTTCCTCAACACATTGTTCTCGAAATATGAATATATGTGGCAACAGCTCCTCTTTCGTAATGAAAATCCTTTAAATTATTTTGCTATAGACGCGAAACAAAAAATATCGGAATAGTAAAAACAAATTAACTTTATAACTACGCAAAGTTTAAAATTGCTATTGATCATTTTTAAAATTTAATAAAAAATACTCAGTGCAAATATTTTAATTCAAATTGTTGCATTGTTAAAATTGGTTTTTTGTATTAAAAAATTTGCAAATATTTTGACGATAGACTATTAATTTATTATTATAATCTATTTCGGTATTTTTATATTAACGCAATGCTAAATAGCATTTAAAGACGCTATTATGGTAATCACAAAAATTCCAGATAAAATAATAGCATGTTGGACACAAGCAATTTAATAAAAACTTATATAAAAGAGGCTGATGTTGCTGAAAAATATATTGTACATAATATGAAAGATGTTAAGTTAATCTTAATAGTAAAATGAACTTTTAAGTTGAATTTAAAAGCTATAAATAATTAAAGCGTTATAAAAGAGACATATTTGTAATATCGCTCAAATTATAAAACATTTCCCACATTCATTTTCTTTATTTACAATTTAAAAAAAAAATTGCTGTCAGAAGTGGGATTCGAACCCACGCCCACATTCGTGGACCAGAACACTCATACTCTGCTATCAGAGCAAGGAGACACCTTGAGTCTGGCGCCTTAGACCGCTCGGCCATCCTGACATGTCTATCATTCTGTTTCAAAATAACAATTGCGTTATTATCAGACTACCACGTTTTCTGAAAAGGTAAGATAACACAATTATTTTTATTTTTAGATAACAGACAGTCTCACATTTTAAATGTTATTTATACTCGCTTGTTGTAACTAAAGGATCTCAATCCCCTCAGAATATTCACTTATTTTTAGAAGGACAGATTTAATCAATGCTTTATATTTTGCTGTCAACTTATCTTTGTGTAACATGGCTCCCCTACAAATTAAATTAAATCATTTGCAAAAGATTTCTGTTCCTTATAAAATGCGATTAAATTTTTAGAATTCTTTGAAATATGGAAAAATTTTTGGTATTAGTTCAAGATCCCCATATATGCTTTCTCGCCAAATCTGGCGCTCAATGTTTTGCTCACAGTGTTGCCAATTTCTGTTTTTGTTTTTATTGTAGTGTTGCCAAATTCAGTTTTTGTTACTATTCTTTTATTTGTTGCTAGTGTTCGTTTTTCTCTTTTTTTACATAATTTTTACGTTATATATGTGTTCTTTTTTAGTGGCAACAGCTATTTAAGTTTCACTTCGAGTTTCTTTGTTCTAGAACTTTCTTTGTTCCACGTTTCTATTGCAATTGGAAGCCATTTGTCATCTTTTTGCTGTTGGTGCAATTAGGAGATTTTCCCTCAGCTGTGTTTCGTTGTCGCCAGCGTCCAATCATCGTAAATTTTTCTTTTTTACAATTTCTTTTACATTATTTCTTTTTATTTGGTTTATTTATTATATATATTTTCATTTATTCATTTATTTTATTTGAATTCTATTGCTTACATGTATTTTTTTTATTGTATTCGTGTTTCATCTTTATTCACTTATAAAATGTATAAATTTAAAAAAATTAATTTTTCATGTTTTTTTTTAAAATTTTATAAAGTGAATATATTTAGAATAATATTTTTTGAATGCCTTTTTTAAAATTTTTTAAAGTGTATATATTTGGAAAATTATTTTCCCATGCTTTTATAAGTTTTATAAAGTGTATATATTTAAAAAAATATTTCTTGCATGCATTTTTTTTTTCTTTTTAACTGAAATGTGACATTGGTGACAACGAACAAAATGTTGAAATAAATATACCAATTGGCATATTAACCTGACTTCATATAAAGTAAGTCTATTATTTATATTTCCCTTTTAAAATTTTCTATAATGCTTATTTTTCGATCGAACTTCGGAAATTTCCGGTGTTAAGGCTCTTCAAGACCTACGTGAGAACTTCTGTTGTCTTGTCGCTCCATCTGGTGTTAGTTCTCAAAGCTTGTAGTGGGGAGTATCCCAAATATTATATTTGGTTGAAATTGCTTGTCAATCAATCCTTCGAAGTTACGGTGTCTGCCAGAATTGGCGCGTTATATCATGAAAAATTAAAGTACTAACGCCATAAAAACAGCCAAAAAGAGAGTTTTAAATTTGCTCCTAACAGATGTTTACCTCAAATTACCCTCAGGGTTCTTAGAATAGTGGTGGGGGAAAGGGGGTCAGTACAAATGCTCAACGAACTGACGCCGGAATTACCTGTTGCTGTCTTATGGAAAAGGAGCTGCCACTGATTCTAAAAAAAATATTATTTATATTTTAGAGTTCGGTTTTTATTATTCGCACTAAAATATATGACGACAAATTGCAAATGTTGAGTGATTTTATAGTTACTAATTAAATGGTCAAATATGATTATTAGAATTAAAATAAAACCTAAAATACTATATGAATGATTAAAAATATATTTTTTTAAGTGCCTTGGTTCAATTTGATTTTATGAGACTTGATCCATTGACTTAAGATGCTTTTCAATATGAATGCAACAAATAATTAAAAACTATTATTTTCAAAACTAACTCAATATAAAAATATTTAATTTTTTTCAAGTTTTTTTTAAACTAACACACACACTCATATATATATTCTAATTATATAAAAATAGATGAAATGTGATTATATAAATAGTTACATTTATAATATATATTTTTATGAAAATAACATTACGATTTTCTATCTATCTATATAATCGTATCGTAATTTTCATAAAAATATTGTAACTGTAATTATTTATATAATAATTATTACATCTATTTTATATAATTAGAATTACTTAGAGCTTGAAATAGAGATTCATCTCTTATCTTTCATCTCACAAGTCCCTAACTTTATTCCTCTATATAAATAAAATTAACTAAGTTATAATTAGAAGTACACGTTTTTTAAAAACTTGATATTCTGGTGTAAAATGTGTTGTGAAATAAACTTTAATTCTGAGGATTTTAAAACTCTTCAGTTATTGTATTAGATATTTTCCCCTGGCTTGATAAAAACAAAATTAGATTAGCACTAAATATGCCTTATAAAAACACACAGGTAAATTAGATTAAAATAAGTTTAGAGTAAAATTGTGAGAAATATTAATTAGGTTTATATTTGTCAACGAATAATCAAATGCAAATACAACTTAAAGCATACGAGAAAAATATAATTTCATTGTAATACGAGTTAAATATAATACAATTTCATGAGCATATGGGAAATTTAGTTAATACCTTGAAATATTTATGAGGTAAAATAGTAATTAAAATAAATCTGTTGATAAAGTAAAGAAATGCTTGAGCAATTTACATTTCATGAAGGAAAAACAGAAACTATATATATATATAAATATATATATATATATATATATATATATATATATATATATATATACATACATACATATATATATATACATATATATATATATACATACATATATATATATATACATATATATATATATACATACATATACACACATGCACACACACACGCGCACACACACACGCACACACACACACACACACACACACACACACACACACACACACACACACACACACACACACACACACACACACACACACACACACACACACACACACAAACACTCTATATACAAACATAAACATACAAATTCGTATAGTTAAACTTTTATTTTTTTGGATTTCTTCTTTTTCTTTCAAAGTAAGAGCTAAATTAGTCAATAATTTCAATTTTTTTTCTTCGTATTCATTAGACGATAAATCT
>CM057818.1:14169512-14257012 GCA_030067965.1 Latrodectus elegans | reverse complement strand
TAAATTGATACAAAGGTTTTTATTATTTTTAAAAATTACAATCGCTTTATCAGGAGCATATTGCAAAAAAGCAAGGCCTTACGCAGTCGGTAGGATTCGAACCTACGCGGGAAGATCTCAATGGATTTCTAGTCCATCGCTTTAACCACTCGGCCACGTCGGCAACATATATATTCATAACATTATTTTAACTATAAATTTTAGTCTTTTATTAAAACAATGTGTATATGTGTATTTATTATGGAGTAATGTCACGACAATTAGGCCATTCTTTTTATATGCCGGTAAAAAGCCACGGAATATTTTTTCGCCAAATATGTAGTGGAAAACGCATAATCGTTCCAAAGTGGATTTAATCATGTTATTAATAAGAGAATGTTTTTGTAACTTTATAGTTGCATGTTTTTATGTTTTACTTTTTATATTTATGACTTTTGCTTATAATTTTGATCAAGTCTCAGGTATAATATATTCAAGACATATAATTTTTCAACGATCAGAATTTTTATTTTCAAATTAAACTGAAGCGTTTGTGTACAGTTAAAGCTTTTATTTCCTTAATTCAATCATGAATTATTGCTTTATTTTTTTTTTGCATTATTGTTTTGTTAGTAAAATTATATTGCCCTTTTGTCTGTTAAATTTAGAATTTTGCTGAAAACTCATATTTTAAGCATATTATTTGTAACATATTTTAATTCCCAGATTTAAATATTGTTATTAATATGCAATTTAAAATTTATTAATAAAACTAATATATAAGCTTTTTCTTAAAAATTAATAAATTAAAGAGTCTATTTTCCAATAAGTCTTCTAAATATATTCTTATTTGAGATATCAAAATTAAAAGTAACTTTTCTGTAAAAATCCTATATATCATTTTCATGTTTAGAAAATTAAATTAAATTGTGGGTTGAGCAAAAATAAAATAATTTTTCAATCCTTCAAATTTTATTTTAAAAAAAGGAAATCAAACAAAAAGATAATTTTATTAATATTTATTGTGGAAATGTTTCAAATGCACTCTAATTTCAAAAATTATTTAAATAATTCATAAATTTATTCATAAAATGATACTACTAAAATTATGTTTCTTTTTCTATATCTAGATGTATTGCTCTAAATTTTTGAACTATTTAATTTACTGAAGTTATGTCTGGCTTAGGAATAAAATGTAAACATTAATAACGCTTTTAAAGAGGGTAATTTGTCTCGAATCAATTCATGTAAATATATAACTTTAGTGGCTTGTAACTTTCATCATTCTATAAAAATCTGAAAAATGAAAAACAAATGGTTTTCCAGTATAAATCCAGAAAAATGCATTTCGAGTGTCAAACCGCTTTTTTCAAGCAATGCACATTGCATCATAGAAAATATTAATCCTGTGAAGCATAGTAGAAAGACCCCAACTAATGACATTCTATTCAAAAAATTATTTAGAATAGTTTTGATAAATTTTTTGATTATAAACCTGTAAAAAATTCAAATTTTCTATGTACAACATCAAGTATTGATCAATGTTTTTCGAACATTTTGCCATTTATAGAGCTATACGAAGTACATATTTAAAATAGAACAATTTCAAATTATTATATATCTTTGAATCTCATTATAATAATTAAAATATTTTTGCTAACATGAGAGAAAGCGTTCAATCTCTGTAACGTATATTTGATTAAGCTTTAATTATCTAAAGTTTTTATACGATAGTTTTTGTAAACTGTAAAAATCCATTAGGTTTTTGTAAACGAAACCTTTTTATTATTGACTTAATAAAATAAAACTATTATACATTTCAACTGGCAAATACAGTTTTTATAAAACAGAGCTCAATGTAATAAATCATCATATATTGAATCTTAAGAAAATATTTATTATTTTGTTTTACCCTTGAACATTAGATGAGAAGAGTTGGACATTTTTCGCCGTTTTCTTCCCTGTATAATGTGAATATATCACAATATTAATGAGACACCTTTTTTTTGCAAGTTAATATTTTCATATGATCAATTAGACTTAAGCCGTTTGGAATAGTTTTACTACTCAGATTTTACTGTGGAAGAGATTTATATTACTTTGATTGATTGATACATTACTATTATTAATAATGGTTCCTTTTATCAAGTAGAAAATCGTTGCAATTTTTTAAACATCAAACAGAATTTATTTCAAACACATCTACGTATTTGATATTTCTTGTTTAAAATGTTATTAAATCTAAATTTTTGATTTTTTTTCTTATTTAATTATCATTATGAAGTTTGGCAGCCTGATCTATATATTAATATATTTCAACAAAATATATATATATTTCGAAGCGCATATTTATAGAGAAATTATTTTGAGAAAAATATATTTTGTAATTTGCCTTGGGCAGAAATGGTCGCCTTTTTATCGCCAAAATTTTTCGGGTGTGTTTAATACTGCTAAAAGTATTATGCAATGATACAAAATTTAAAAAATGATACAAGTTTTACAAATTATTGCTTACTGCCATTTTCAACATCACCCATCCTGGTGCCGAAATGGCGAGAAACCAAAGAGCTCCCTAAAATAATGGCTAATCATTCTATCACTTACTTCTCTTTAGCTGTGGGTATTCTAAATTATTAATTATGTACGTTATGATGGACTCATAATGAATTAAAATGTAACTACTTATGTTACTACATTAAAATAGCATTTTATTTCTTAAATTTTATTTTATGCTTTTAAAGTAAAGAACAAGGAATGTAAAATCCTGGGTGTTCCCAATTTAATTCAGATGACAGTAATTTCTTACTATGAAGCAAAATACAAAATAAAAATTATGCAACCATTTCACGAATAAATTTCAGTCGGCAAGTTCGATTTTATTCTGAATTAGATTTATTCTGAAAAAGTTATTCTGAATTAGTTTAAATGTTTTAATACATTATTTATATTTCAATATATATATATAAATATTAAAATATTGTATTAAATGCTTTTTCACGCATTTATAAGTTTTTGAACTTCGAAAGTTTTGGTAACAAGGTAGTTACTTTTTGGATATTTAAAACACTGTTTCTATTGAATTTTCTTAAAAAATATGAAATCATTTTTTTAATCTTAAATAGTAATTTGATGGATTATATATGTATATATATACACTAAGACTCAAAGATTTTTATTATTTTTAAGAATTATAATCGTTTCATCAGGTACATACTTTAAAAACATAACGTTTTTCGCAGTCGGTAGGATTCGAACCTAGGCGGAAAGATCCCAATGGATTTCTAGTCCATCGCCTTAACCACTCGGCCACGACTGCTACACACATACTTATAACATTATTTTAACTATAAATTTCACTATATTATTAAAACACTGTGTATAAGTGTATTTATTATAGAGTAATGTCACGACAAAATTAGGCCATTCTTTTTATATGCCGAAAAAAAAGTCACATAATAATTTTTTGCCAAATATGTAGTGGAAAACGCATAATCGTTCCAAAGTGGATTTAATCATGTCATTAATATGAGAATATTTTTGTAACTTTTTAAGTTGCATGTTTTTATGCTTTCGTTTTTATATTTTTGAATTTTGCTTATAACTTTGATCAAGTCTCATGAATAATATAGTCAAGACATATAATTTTTCAACGATCAGAATTTTTATTTTTAAATTAAGCTGAAGTGTTTGTGTATAGTTAAAGCTTTCATTTCCTTACTTCAATTATGAATTAATGCTGAATTATTGCATTGTTAGTATAATAACATTGCTATTTTGTATTGTTAAGTTTGTAATTATGAGAAAATCTCTTCTTTTAAGAGTATAATGTGTTAATATAAAACGCAGAAAAGTTTAATCCCTAGATTTAATTATTAAAATTAATATGCAACTAAATTTATTAATAAAAAAAAATATGCTTTTTTTAAAAAATAAATAAATGGCAGAGCCTTTTTTTCTAACAGGGACTTTTAAATACCTATTTGAACTTTTTTAGCTGCGAATATTATAAAACCGTAATGTTTGAAAATACATTATTGATTTCGTCCTACCGACTACGAAATGATGTCATACTGATGTCATTTTCTTAACAACTTAATGACCGTAATTTAAATTAATATTTTGAGTCTTGCAAAAGTAAAATGATAAAAATATATTGTAAAATATTTTAGGCATTCAAATCATTTGAAATATTTAAACAATATATTTAGCATTATTCACATAAATTTAATTCGAATAAAAGTAATATTTGAAGACTCATACTTTAAGAAAACCGAAATAAATTTTATAGATAAATAAACTTTAGTGCTTATATCAGATCATACGAAGTATATTAAAGTTATTGACTTCAGTCTTATAATCAGCTGGCATGTTTCTTTGTGTTACAAGTTATTTAAGATTTTTCAATTAGGAAAAAAAAAAGAGAGAGAGAGAGAGCCAAATATAAGAGATGCGTCCCAAGTTTACACTATAGACAAATATATTCTCTGATATAATTTCGATATCAGAAAGATGTTTCAGTTATTTATTATCATTTTTTTAAGTCTTACATTGTAAAAATTACTGAAAAACGAAGTAAAAAAAGCAAATCTTCAAGAGTTAAAAGTTTTTGATTTTGTGTGTGTGTGTGTTTATACTTGCATCTAATAAAACATTGTGGGTTAGAAATTCTCTATTTATAGTGAATTAAGAATAACCCATTCAATTCATTGGAATTGAAATTGTATTTATAATATAAATTCATAATATAAAAGTAAATATAAAGTTTCATATAGTTGTAAGTTTCAGGCTTCCTTTCTTGTATTGCGTGAGTATGGCTTATGTGTGTAAATCACCCTCTCCGTACTATCCAAAGCTTTCCAAAATTATTGCACACATTGTGGGAAACAGTAACAATTATCACCGAAATTTCTTATTTAATTTTGAAATTTACTTAGGTTTGTTATTCTTCTAAATACATAAATAAAATTATTTTCTTTCTCCTGTCTAAAACTCAGCTTAATTACGATTATAAATTTAAAAAGTGGTATTTTTGAATTAAAATTTAAAAACGTTTGTTCACACAGTTGATATTAATAATTAATCACCTTATTATCCTAAGTGTTTTCTTTAAGAACCCATATTCATTCCAGTTTTTGCATGTAACACTTCTGTGCGAAACAATTGGAAATATTAACATCTGCTATATCTTGTATTGTTGTAGCTATTCAATAAGAATGTAATGTCAATTCTGTGAAAATACTTGTCTTTTTATGACAATAAACGTTCATACCTGAGTGTCTATTCAAAGACATCGTAAAAAGTATTATTATGTAACGCTATATTCACGTAGCATTTTACTTTAATAGATCTGACAAGTAATAAAGTAACATAAAACAGCAATTAATGATTACCTTTTTTTCAGGGTAATAAATTTTGCTGATCATTTTAGATTTTATTTTTACGGTGGAAAAAGAAAAAAAAAACTATGCTATGAAAATTATCTACAACTAAGTAAATCATAGCACCTTTTTGAATCTTTTTATAATGGTGTTAGTTTTAGATAACTAAGATAAGAAGCACATATTAAACCAAAATTAGATGGGGATAACATTGAGCTTCCCTTTCTATAATATACATTATTCTTATATGCAAAGAGATTAAATTAAAAGGGAAAGCATGAGAAATAAATGTAATAAATTATTTTGTTACCTCTTGTTCTTTATGCTTAATCACCAGTTTTGTGTAATTTTTTATTGAATTGCATAGCACTATACATAGTTTTGTTTAAAAAAATCAATCAATATGGAAAAATAATAAATTTCCGAAATATGCAAATTTTTCGCCTATAAATACGCAATTTCATTACCCTCGAATTGATGTAAAATTTCACAATATCAAAAGTCGGATTCGAACCCACTCCAACACATTCGTGGATCAAAGCACACACACTCTACAAACAGAACAAGGCTATTTCTTTAAGCGGACACATGAGACCGCTCACCCATCCTGACACGCAGGAGTGCCAATTTCAAAATTAAATCTACTTTACTTCAGTTAGCCCCCGAAAAACTTTATGTTGAAAAATAATGTTTCTAAATTTTATCAGTGTATTTTCTCTTTGAAGCATTATTTAACTATTTATTTTTTAATCATAATGATATTCGTGTATTGCATCTTTCAGATAACGCCTGCTTGTTTATGAAATAATCGGCATATTTAATATTTATATTATAAATGCTGACAAAGCAGTTTTTGATTGATTTCAGTAAGTCATAGGTTATCAAATTACGAACAAAATACTCAGATTTTAGTTTAACTTTTATTAAATTATAATACGTATAAAAAATTAGTGTGAAATTTTTAAAAGGAACATGACGGATTTTATCCTTATAAAATTATTGCGAAATTAAATACCTAACATCATCTGCATGACGTTTTCATTTCAATTTAATATTATTTTCATGTTTTTCAAAGCATATAATCTAATAAATATTCAACAGAAACCTATTAAAAAGTTTAATAATAATAATAGCTCTTAATAGTCCAAATGAATTTATGCCCAAAAAAATGTAACTGCATTTAGTAGAAGAGAAATGAAATGGAAATAGCCTCGATTAATTTCAATACGAACTACATTGATCACAAGCAAATCATATTAGAAAAAGTTTTGTTTAACCCGCAGTCGGTAGGATTCGAACCTACGCGGGAAGATCCCATCGTATTTCTATTCCATCGCCTTAACCACTCGGCCACAACTACACACCGCTTCTGTCAGTCCGAAACTAACTAACCATAATCTTATGAATAGAATGATACATTAGGAAAAATAAGCAATTGATACGGTTTATTTGTATATAATGCTAAAAGTATGAAGTCTATTCAAAATGGGACACAAAATATGCAATAATTCATATAAAAGAAAGAAGAAAATTTCATTCTTAAAAGTAATCAACAACCCGAACTTAGAACACTATTTTCACCAAATATATGTGAAACCCATCGAACATTTTTTTTAAATAAAATCCTTGACTATTTTGATTCAAGAATTAAACAAACAGGTTTCCCCTACAATTCACTTATATTTTGAAGCGCAGATTTAAAAAGAAATTCTTCTGAGAAAAGTATTTTTTATAGCGCGAAGCGAAATATTTACCGATTTTTTTTTTTCCTCCAGAATTTTTGAGTGTGTTTGAAAACACAAAATGCTGCTTGAAACACTTTGAAATGACAAAATTTTACATACAAATATTTATTAGATATTATTATATTTATTATATACAAATATTTATTACCATATTCAACATAACCCACCTGGTGCCAAATTGGAGAGAAAACAAGGGACACCCAAAAATATAGGCTAATCGTTCTAACAATTACTTCTCTTCAGCTGTTAGTATTCTAATTTGCTAATGATGACCGTTATGATGGATTCATACTGAATTAAAATGTAACAACTTATGTTACTCCATTAAAATAGCATTTTAGTTCTTAGATTTTATTTTATGCTTTTAAAGTAAAGAACAAGGAATTTAAAATCCTGGTTGTTCACATTTTAATTCATTTAACAATAATTTCTTACTATAATGCAAAACCCAAAATAAAAATTTTGTCACCATTTCACGAAGAAATTTCAGTCAGCAAGTTCTATTTAAAGTTTCTTTGCTTCATAATCCTATTTAAACAAAAATTTCTTCATATTATTGTCAAATGTCAACACTAAATTATATCATTGGAACTGTAAATTAAAACATCTTTTATTTTAATAATATAAGATATAATATTAAATTTTCACTTATGTAAAAATATTTTATCTCTTATTTAGATTTTTAGGGAAAAAAAAATTACAGATTAGAATTTATATGTCGATGAAATTGTCGAGAAATACATTCCTTTTCTTATATAGTAAAAAAAAAAATTATAATAAAAAATTTCTAATACAGTAAAAACAATAAATATTTATACAATTATTTGAAAGCATATTTTCTTAATATTAGAAATAATTTCAGAGAATTGTTTTGAATATTTCAGAAGTGATATTCCTAGTGGCCAGTGAAATGATTATCTTTGGCTTTTCGTTCGATTTTCAATCCCCACCTTCAGTATGGATTTTATAATGATTCAGAATTTATTTTAAATTACACGGCATTGTTCAATTCGAATCGTATGCTCAACATGATGTTAGAGTGATAAAAAACCGAAACAAAACTTCAAGAATTAAACTCATTTCAAGTAAATTTCTGATTTCAATTTCACATGTAGAACATAAATTGTCAATAAAAACCCATACGAAATATTGAATTCCATTATTGATGCTCATTACTATGAATCAATTTTAACTCATTGTGCTCTAGAGATGAGTGTATCTGGCAACAGCTCTTTTTCTTTAATGAAAGTCCTTTAAATTATTTTGCTATAGACAAGGAAAAAAATATCGGAACAGTAAAAACAAATTAACCTTCTTAATAACTACACAAAGTTTGAAATTGCTATTAATCATTTTTAAAATTTAATAAAAAAATACACAGAACACTGATTTTATTTCAAATTGTTGCATTATTAAAACAGGTTTTTTATAGTAATTAAATTGGAAATATCATGACATTAAACGACTTTTTTTATTCTTATAATCTATTTCTGTTTTTGTATATTAAAGCTATTCTAAATAGCATTTAAAGACGCTAATATGGAAATCACCATAATTACAGGTACAATAATAGAATGCAAGACACAAGCAAACTAATGAAAAATTATATAAAATAGGCTTATGTTATTAAAATATATATTGTAAATAATATGAAAGAAGTTAAATAACTGTAAATAATAAAATGTAATTTTAAGTTGAATTTCAAAAATTAAATATTGACTGCTAAAAAACGAAATATATATATATTGATAAATGAATGTGGAAAATGTGCTACTTTTTGAACGTTATTATATATATATATATATATATATATATATATATATAACGTTAAAAAATAACACATTTCCCACTTTCATTTTGTTGGATTTGCAATAAAAAATCAACTGTCAGAAGTGGGATTCGAACCCACGCCCACATTCGTGGACCAGAACACTCAAACTCTGCTATCAGAGCAAGGAGCCACCTTGAGTCTGGCGCCTTAGACCGCTCGGCCATCCTGACGTGTCAGATGTACTGTTTCCAAACAATAATGGCCGTGTCATCAGACTACCACTTTTTCTGATAAAGCTAGATGAAAAAATCACTTATTTTTAAAGAGTGAATCGTTTTGAATGTTATTTATACTCGCTTAGTAGTTTAAGGGGATCTCAAACCCCTGAGAATATTAGGACCTACTAGTTTTTAGAAGGAAAGCTTGCATCTTGTCAGACGCTTATATTTTGCTCTCTCTGTCTCTGTCAATGTATCTTTGTGAAACATGGCTCTAGCACATATTAAGGCCCTGCTAGACTTTCGTTGGGGAAAATCGAATCCTATGTTAATCCTATGGTTAATATTTTAACGTGTCACAAGTGCTATTTTCATGATAGAAACTTCTGGTTTTTTTGCAAATTACAAAAAAACAGAACAGCATTCAGCTGAACGTCAATATTTAGCGTTTAAAATTTTTGCAAATATTGCTAAAATGTCAAAATATTTCTACCCGAGTAAATTTCAATCAAATTCTAATTTCATTGCGGTAGTACAAAATTCTGTTTAAAGATATTTACTTTTTTCAGCATACAGTTATAAAATGAATATATATATTTTTTAAACTAAAAATATTTTTGATTGCATCAATATTTCTTTAGGAATTTGGATATGAAATCAAACTCATTCTCATTTCTGAAAATCCATCTCTGTACACAACACCACTTATGAACCTGAAAAATTTTTATTGCCAAACTTGGCTGATTTTCGACTTTACTACGGTAACATAAAGTAGGGGAAATTTCTGGGAAAAACTGCTCCCCATATGATTCCCGCTGTTTTACGATGGGGTTGGGAAACACTTCCAAAACGAGCAAGACAAATTAGTTTGCAAAGCAGATGCGATTAATTTTTTAAAATTATTTGGATTATGGAAAATTTTATAATGTTTTCAATATTGTTTAAAATAAAATTTTAAAACATAGAACTTTTTATATAATAGGTAAAGATGTGTAATATTTGCATAAATTATGTTATAAGAAATATAATAAATTTTTGATATTATTATGTTAAAATGATGAAATCTTGATTTCATAATATGCAAAATTCTTCTTGAATATATGTACTGTGATAAATAAATTATTATTACAAAAAAATATTTCGTTTGCTCTATAATGTTCAATATTAATGTCGGTTTTTCTTAACATCATAATTACCATAATTTAAATCATTATTCAGAGTCTTGCACAAGTAAAATGATGAAAATATATAACAATTTCTTATAGGAATTCAAGTGATTTGAAATATTTAATCAAGATATTTAGTAGTGTTCACATAAATGTAATTAAACATTTTTTTGTTTACTCATTCTTTAAAAAAATCCGAAATATATTTTATAGATTAATCGGCTTTAGCACTAATATCAGATCACGCGAAATATATTACAACTATTGACTTCAACATTATAATCAGCTGGCATGTTTCTTTGTGTTACAGGTTATTTAAGAGTTTACAATTATAGGAAAAAAAAAGAGCCAACTATAAAACATAACCCTAAAGTTTATAATATACAAATATACTCTCTGATGCTATATTTTCGATATGAGAAAGATATTTTAATTATTTCTTATCATTTATAAGGCTTTTATTTATTTCTTAAGTGAATAAAATATGATGTTAAAAAGCAAATCTTCAAGAATCAAATATTTTCGATTAATTACTTCTATAGAAAAACAATTTCGGGGGTTAGAGAAAGACTATTTATAATGAATTCAGAATAAATAATTCAATTTATTGAAATTGAGAGTTTATTCATTATGTAAATTCATAAAATAAAACAAAATATATAAATTTTATTTTAACCTCTAGATAAAATAAATACCTTTTTAAAATTCATAACAAAATCATTCCATAATATAATAAAACGATATTTTAATAAATTCCAATGTCATGTTAATAAAAAACAAGAAAAAACTTTCTAATAAAATACTTTTAATTTTTGAGCTGTTAATATTATAAAACTATAAGTTTTGAAACTATATTATTTAGAATTCACTTTCAAAACAGCGTGTGAGTTTTTAATAATATTTAGCTTCCTTAAGAAAAAAGAAAAATTAGTTTTTGTTTTTGAAATAACGTTTTTTTAGTTACAATTTTTTTAATGTATGAGGAAGCTAACACACATTGCTTACACTACATTACATACATAAATGCACACACACACACATACATACATACATACATACATACATACATACATACATACATACATACATACATATATCAACTCTTTTTTCAAATACTTTAAAATGAAAATAAAAGTTTCTTTTCAATACTTCGGAAAGTAACTGCTCCTATATTTTTTTTCATTTTTAAATGGAATATATTGGGTCTACCAGAAATTTCTGTCCATCTTTGGAATAAAACAAAACAAAAAATTTTCTTAACCTCATTAATCTTTATTAAATTATATTGTTGCTTTTGTTATTAATGAATTTTTTCCAACAAGAAGGTAATTTGTACAACCTATTTTCGAAAAATGTTTTGATTTTCGCATGAAAAATTGAAACTGTACTTGATTAATATCTTCATCATTTTTGAATTTTTGCCCTACAAAAAATTCTTTAAGGACAAAAACAAATGATAATTAGAATGTGATATAAGTCTAGATAATATAGCGTATGCAACAGAAAATCACAGCCTAGTTATGATATCTTTTGATGAATTTTTTCTTGGTATTCTCCCTTTAAGTTGTCGAGTTGTTGAAAATGCTTTTCCGAACCGAGCTTTTCATTAATTTTTTAATTTTCATAATGTATTGATCCTCAAATGACCCACCCTATATAAATCATTCTCTTATTCAGAAATAAACATGTTTTAGAGTTGGAAGGGCTTATCAGCACAATATATTCTTTACTTTACGTTGTTTTCGCAGATTATCCACTGTTCATCCCCAGTTATTACCTATTCAAGCAGGCCTCGATTTTATTCCAAACGTAGAAACAGACATATAATTTTTATTCTGACTTAATTTATGTGGTACCCATTTTGACTATTTCCACACCAATGCTATCTTTCGGATGTTGTTCGAAATAGTTTGCTCGGTTAAATTAAGATATCTGTAATATCCGATGTTGCCAGTAAATTTAGCACCCATTTTGACTATTTCCACACCAATGCTATCTTCCGGATGTTGTCCGAAATAGAGTGCTCAGTTAAATTAAGATTTCTGTAATCTCCGATGTTGCCAGTAAATGTAGCACCCATTTTGACTATTTCCACACCAATCCTATATTCCGGATGTTGTCCGAAATAGTTTGCTCAGTTAAATTAAGATTTCTGTAATCTCCGATGTTGCCAGTAAATGTAGCACCCATTTTGACTATTTCCACACCAATCCTATATTCCGGATGTTGTCCGAACTAGTTTGCTCAGTTAAATTAAGATTTCTGTAATCTCCGATGTTGCCAGTAAATGTAGCACCCATTTTGACTATTTCCACACCAATCCAATATTCCGGATGTTGTCCGAACTAATTTGCTCAGTTAAATTAAGATTTCTGTAATCTGCGATGTTGCCAGTAAATGTAGCACCCATTTTGACTATTTCCACACCAATCCTATATTCCGGATGTTGTCCGAAATAGTTTGCTGAGTTAAATTAAAATTTCTGCGATATCTGAAGGGTCAGAAAAGGTCTTTTTCTCTATAATTTTTAATAATATCGTCATCTATTAATAGACAGAATTTTCCGGTAGACCTAATATATTTTTTTCTTTTGTGTAGTGCCAGCATGGGGCGCGCTTTTCCATATATCCAACTGAACTGAATTTCGGAGTGGAGTCCCACTTCTTCAGTGCACGCATGCTGTATGTACACGTACCTATAATAAATAAAGAATGCAATATAAGATAGAAATATATATTTTATATAAGCTTTCTTATGTTTTTAAATTGTGCGTAATTTTTTCAATAATAATGTGAATAACATTTTATTTTTATTCTTTCCTAGTTTTTAAAGTAAGTTATTTATTTTTTTTTTAAATCAAATTTTCGTATTTTTAAAAAACAATAAATATTTTTCATTGTATTAAAAACGTACAATGTTCTATTTCTTCAAGCTTCTTCATTAGATTTAATTAATTTATACCACATTAAATTCCATCAGAATTATAAAGGAATCGGTATTATTCTTTTTCAATTTCATTTCCAATGGCAGGGCAAATACAAGGAATAAAACAATAAAACCCATGAAAAATGACAAAATAGACATGAGACGAAGACAAGACAGATGAATGCACTACTTAAACTGCTTTCGGCACTGTTTAAGTGGCCGGTGCATTCTGTAATATGTATAGTAATTATGTAGCATCGTAATATACGGTGTTTCTATAATAACTGAATTTACCTGAATAAATGGAAAAGCTAGTTTTAAAGAATCAGACTACAAGATGCACGTTTTGAAGAAAAGAAAAAAGAAACATAACTTGTCAAAATCACTGAAAAATTTAATTTTTTACCAAAATTGTACACTTGAATAAGAATAATCATATAGTGGTTTTAACTCTTATCTTTTAATTAAAATTTATTTGAAGAAGTATTTTGAGGTAAATATTTATGTAAGTATTTAATGCGTGAAAATCCATTCTAGAATTCATCGTATTATCTTGTCACTATCTTGCGTAGACATATAATAAAATAAAGATTTTTTTTACATTCTTTTATTACATTATATTATTTTCTTCATTTATTTTTAAATAAATTTTCTTCATTTATTTTTAAATTAATTTTCTTACATTTTTTTATAAGTTCTTCAGATACAATATTTTAAATATTTAATTCTTTTTGTACATAAATTGCAAATTTTTTATTTAAGTGGTTTAAAAAATAAAACTAACCAGGAAAATTTAGTTTATAATTTTAAAAATTCGACTTTTTATCTGTAGAATTTTTATTGAATTTTTTTAAATTTTTTTAATGATTCCTAATTAAGGATACGTAATAAATGAATTAAAATAAAATTTATTGCAGGAATTTCAGCAAAACAGTATAATTTTTCAAAAATTGTACATAGAAGCTAAAATGTTGTTCTGAGTTAGTTTAAATGTTTCAACACATAATGTATTTAAATATAATGTATGTTAAATAAACAATTGTATTAAACTTTCTTATGCGCACTTATAAGTCTAAAAACTTCGAAAATTTTGATAAGAAGATAGTTACTTTTTTTTTTAATGTGAGGAACAATAATTCTATTGAACCTTTTTTGAAAAATATTTACTCTTTATTTTTTAATTTAAAAATACTAATTTTTAGAAGGTTTTTATATATATATATAAAAAAACTGATGTGAACATTTCACTATTTTCTTTAATTATAATGGTTTTATCAGGTGAAATGGGGCATAAAATTGATTACGCAGTCGGTAGGATTCGAACCTACGCGGGAAGATCCCAATGGATTTCGAGTCCATCGCCTTAACCACTCGGCCACGGCTGCTCCACGCGATCGCTTCACACTACTTTAATTTTAAATTTACTATCTATTATTAAACAATGCATTGTGTATAATTTTTATGGAGTAATGTCACGAAAATTTGGCAATTATGGCATACGCCGAAAAATGTGTACTGCATAATATTTCGCCAAATTTTAAGTTTAAAACGCATAATCGTTTCAATGTGGATGCTATCATATCAACAATATGATACGGTTTTTGCAACTTTATAGTTGCAAGTTTTTACGTTTTAGCTTTTATATTAATGACTTCTGCTTACAGCTTTGATCAAGTCACATGTATAATGTATTCTTGAGATATAATTTTCCAAAGATACGATTTTCCATTGTTCTGTAGTTTTGTAGTTCTGTTGTTTTGAAATTATTCTGTAGCATTTGTGTACACAATTAAAGCTTTTATTTTCCTTCATTCAATCACGAATTAATGTTGAACTCTTGTATTGCATTCCTCCATTATTAATCATATTATATTGCCATTTTTAATGTTATGTTTGTTTTTATGCAGAAAACTCTAGTTTTAAGCACATTATTTGTTAATCCAAAACGAAGAAAATTTTGAACCCTTGATTTAAATATTGATTTTAATATGCAATTCTAAATTGATTAATAAGTAAAAAACAAATTTTTTACTAGAAAGTAAACATATTGAAGTTTTTTATATAAAAGAATCTTTTAAATCCAATCTCAATTGAGAAATGTCATGATTAAAAGTAATTTTTTTTAAATAATCCAGTAAATCATACTGATGACAAAAGAATTACATTAAACTTATACACCTGCCTACTGAATATTGCAAAAAAAAAAACTAATTATTCAAAACATTAAAATTTATTTGAATATAGAAAATAGAGAACTAAGAAAAAGAATTGTATTAAAACTCATTCAGAATGTGTTTCAAATGCACTGTAAATTGAAAATTTATTTAAAGAGTCCCTAAGTTTAATCAATAAATTTAAATGATGACATTAAAATGTACGCGAGTTTTTCAAAATCTCGAATTTTTCTCTTAATTTTTGAAATAATTCATCGAATTCATTTATTCCTGGTTTAGGAATAAAATGAATGAAAAACAAAAGGTTTGCCAATATAAATTAAGAAAAATGGGTTTTGAATTTCACACAGTATTATTCTAGCAATTGACACTGTATCAGTAAAAAAAAAAAAATAAATAAACTTAGGTATTATAAAAGAAAGCCACAAGCTAATGACATTCCATTCATAAATTTATTCCAAATTTGAATGGGTTAGAAATTTTCTAGCACAGCGCTTTTCTGCTGTTAGATATGGCTGTGGAATTTCTGGTTTTAAACAGACTGAGACTGGCCGTCCTCAGGAAACGATTACTAACCCTATTCTTTTTAATGTTTTTATCAACGATTTACCGAATACTTTAGCACCGTCGGTAGATTCTGCCCATTTCGCTGATGAATTGGTTATCTGGAGCAGTACTTCAAAAAAGAATCAGGATGGGTTGAGTCAGATCCTCATTGGCGCCCAGATAGAACTGGAGAGCTGGTGCCTAAAAAATGGTATGATGTTGAATCAGGGTAAAACCTCTTGTCAGTTCTTCACTCTGAATAGACAAACTTTTACTCCGAATTTGACTTATAAAGGTGTAGATATTCAATATCATTATTATACTAAATACTTAGGTTGCACTCTCCATCCTCGCCTAAATTTGGGAAAACGTTTGTCTTGAAACGTTTGGCTATCCCAAGGTGGGCCTGCAACTGAGAGGCATTGTTAACTACTTACAAATTATATATCCGTCCAATTATTCGCTATTGTTGTGAGATTCTTATCACAGCCCCAGAGAAAGTAGTTAATATTCTTGAGGTATCCCAGAACCACAAACATTGCGAATTGTTACTGGAGCTATGAAAACTACCCCTGTTCTTGCAATGCAACTCCTAACTGACTTGGAACGTGTTCATCATTTTATTTAAAGAAAGGCGATCCTGCTGTACCAAAAACATATGCGTTTACCTGGCAACGCTTTCTGGAGGAACTATGACAATGAGATCCCTAGAAATCTTAAGAATCAAATTGGCTTAATCCAAGCTGCCCAGAGAGAATCCGATGCTATAAATTTGAGTAGATACTATTTAACTATACTTCCTCCTACTTGTCCTATAGATTATCTGAATTTGAATATAAATCTTGATCTTATTCAAAAATTTGCTAAGAAGGAAATGAGTGATTTGCAACTAAGATCGTTCGTAATAGAGACTATTGAGTTTCGCTATCCTGAAAATGAGTGCTTGCATGTTTTCACTGATGGTACTATGTCAGAAAGAACACATGGTGCAGGAGCAGGTATCCATTGTGAGCTTTTCAGTTTTTATTTACCAATGGGTCCTCTTTCCACAGCCTTTGATGATGAAATTGAAGCTATTACAGTGGCTATCCAACAGCTATCGATTTGCAGTCACTCTTTTTAAAGAACGGTCATTTTGTCAGATTCTAAAAGTGCACTTCAAACTTTTTTGAATAATCAAAATAGTTCCCAAAGAATTTTGGAATGTAGACATTTGCTTAAGGATCTGATACACAGAATTTCCTTCCAGTGGTACACATTGTGGTATTTGGCGCAATGAAAAGACTGATTCACTGGCTAAAAAGGGAGCCTTAAGAGATCAACGCATGAATCGCCCTCTTTCATTTCATTCAACTAAATTGTTTGTTAACCTGACTCTCAAGAAGGCTCTTACACAAGATATGGTTAAATGTGCGACGCACAAGTGATGGAAGATTTCGGGGGTGGAAAGAGCTATTCCCGTTTTCCCCAGAAAGACTGCGGTAGCCCTTTTTAGAGGTCTAACTGGGCATGATTGTATACAAGACCATCTCTGAAGGATTGGAGTGGTGGATTCCCCGGACTGTGTTTTGTGTGACTCTGGTCAACCAATGACTTTTGAGCATTTAAATAATTGTGTGGTTCTTTCTCAGTATGAGGGCATTGTTGAAAAGCATTGGAGAACCCGTGAACTAATGGCTTAGGCGCTAATGTTCGGCATTTGTAAATAAATAATAAATTTATTCAGAATAGAGTTTTGTATAATATTATAGGATTATAAATAAAAAATAATTAAAATTTTGTACTTATAACATCAAAAACTGAATAATGTTTTTCTAAGAGTTCACCATTTATAAAGCTATATGAAATATATTTAAAAAAGAGAAGTTTGAAATTATTATATTTCTTTGAATCTTATGATAATAATTATATTATTTGTCTTAACATGAGTGAGATACTTCAAACTCTGAAACCAAACTTTGATTAAGCCTCAATTAAATATAATTTCTGTACTATAGTTTTTTATAAACTGCAATAATTCATTAGATTTTTGCAAATAAATCTAATTTATAACTGTCTATAAATATAATATAATATATATATATATATATATATATATATATATATATATATATATATATATATATATATATATATATATATATATATACATGCACCATTAAAATTGCTACACCAAGAAGGCGACATGCTACAGACGTGAAATTTATACGAAAGGAAGAAGGTGCTGTGATATGCAAATGATTAGCTTTTCAGCCCATTCAGACAGCGCCAGTAGCAACACCTACATTGTGTTTTAATAAGGAAATTTTTCAGCCAGTTTCTCATACACAAATAGCATTTGAACGTAGTTGCTGGGTGAAAAGTTGTTGTGATGCCTCGCGTAAGAAGGAGAAATGCGTACCAGCACGTTTCTGACTTTGATAAAGGTCGAATTGTAGCGTACCGGGATTGCGGTTTATTTTATCGCAGTATTGCTGCTTGCGTCGGTCGAGATCCAATGACTGTTAGCAGAATATGGAATCAATGGGTTCAGGAAGGTAATACGGAACGCCATGCGGGATCTCAACGGCCACCTATCACTAGCAGCCGAGAAGACAGGTATATTTTCCGCATGGGCGTAATGGATCGTGCAACCATGTCACGAGCCGTGAGTCAAGAAACGGGGTCGTTTCGAAGACAAAAAGTGTCTGCACGAACAGTTCGACGACGTTTGTAGCAGCATGGCCCCTCAGCTCGGAGACCATGGCTGCGGCTTCCCACGACGCTGCGTCATAGACAAGAGCACCTTCAATGGTGCGATCAACGACGAACCTGAGCGCACGAATGGCGAGACGTCATTTTTTCAGATGAATCCAGGTTCTTTGTACAGTATCATGATGGTCGCATCCGTGTTTGGCAGCATCGTGGTGAACGCACACTGGCAGCGTACAGTCGTCATCGTCATACTGGCCCATCACCTGGCGTGATGGTATGGGGTGCCATTGGATACACTGTCGTTCACCTCTTGTTTGCATTGACGGTGCTTTGAACAGTGCACGTTACATTTCTGGTGTGTTACGACCCGTGGCTCTACCCTTTATTCGAGCCCTGCGAAACCCTACGTTTCAGCAGGATAATGCCCGGCCGCATGTTGCTGGTATTGTACGGACCTTTCTAGATACTGAACATGCACGGCTGTTGCCCTGGCCAGCACGTTCTCTAGATCTTTCACCAATAGAAAACGTCTGGTCAATGGTTGCCGAGCGACTGGCTCATCACCAAACGCCAGTCACTACGGTTGATGAACTGTGGCATCGTGTTGAAGCTGCATGGGCATCTGTACCTGTACAAGCAATCCAATCTCTGTTTGACTCAATGCCCAGGCGTATAACTGCTGTTATTACTGCCAAAGGTGGTTGTTCTGGGTGCTGATTTCTCAGGATCCATCCAGCCAAATTTTTTGAAAATTTAATCACTTCTTAACTTTAGTCTAATATATTTGTCCAATAAATATCAATTTGTTATCTGTATTTCTTAATGGTGTAGCAATTTTAATGCCCAGTAGTGTACTTTGATTGTTTGATACACTACTATTATTAATAATAGTTCCTTTTCTCTTCATCAAGTATAAAAACCTGACAATTTTTTAAACATCATGCAGAATTTATTTCAAACACGTATGCATATTTGATATTTTCTTCTTCAAAATGTTATAAAATCTAACTTTTTGATTTTTTTTAACTATTATCATAGATTAAGGCAGTCTAATCAATATACAAATTTTGTTCAATAAAATTCATTTATATTTTGAAGCTCATATTTAAAAAGTAATTCTTTTTTTTCGAAAAATATTTCTAATCGTGCGCCTAAGCGAAAAGTGGTTGATTTTATGTCGCCAAAGTTTTTCAGATGTGATTGAAAACACAAAATGCAGCTAAAAACAAAATTTTAAAAAATGATACAAATTTTACAAGAAAATGTTTATTACCATATTCAACATTACCCAACCTGGTGCCAAATTAGCGAGAAACCAAAGTGCACCATAAAATTTTGCCTTGTTGTTCTGTCACTTAATTCTGTTTATCTATTAGTAATTTAATTTACTAATGATGACCGTTGAAATGGATCATACTGAATTAAAATGTAACTGCTTAGGTTATTGCATTAAAATGGTATTTTAGCTCATATATTTTATTTTATTCTTTCAAAGTAAAGAAAAAGGGATGTAAAATCTTACGTTCACAATTAAATTCAGATAACAGAGTAATTTCTCACTATAAGGAAAAATACAAAATAAAAATTTTGCAACTGTTTCACGAATAAATTTCAGTCGGCAAGTTTGATTTAATGTTTACTTGCTTCACAATCCTCCATAAGCAAAAATGTCTCATATTATTCGGTCAAATGCCAAAACTAAATTATGTCCCTTATAACTGGTGCTTAAAACATCGTTTATTAGTAATAAGATATAGTAATAAATTATCCCTTGCGCACACATATTTTATATTTCTTGTTTGGAATTAAAAAAAAAAGATAGATTAAAAATTAAATTTCAGTGAAGTTGTCGATAAATACATTTTTTTTCTGATACACCAAAAAAAAATTAAATATTTTTACAGTTATTTGAAATAATAATTTTCTAAACTTCTTCTTTAATAGGGCGGCCCGGGCTGAGAGTCAAGGCTTTCCTCAGAACATTCCTCTATTGTATTCTACGAGAGGCGACAGTTTTCTTATTTGTAACTTTCAGCACTTTGAAATCCTTCTCCACACAATCAGTTCATATAAGTTTGGCCTACCCCTCTATCTCCTTGCAATGGGTCTATAATTAAAAATTCTTAAAGTGAAGACGAGGGGTCCATTGGTCAGGTATGGCCATCAAATCTCAAGCAACATATTTTAATATAATTAAAGGTGTCTGCTTATCCTTTAAAAATCTGTGAAGCTTGTAGTTGTATCTGTGTCACCGAAGTCCATTCTCATTTACAGCATCAAAAATTTTTCTAAGGAATTTTCGTTCAAATATTACAATTTGATTTGACTGAGTCTTTGTTAGAGTCCAGTTTTCGCATACATAAGTGAGAACAGGTCCTATGATGGTTTTGTATGGCGTGCTTTTTGTAGATCTTTTGATCAGCTTCGATTTTAAGAAAGTCTCTACTCCAAATAAGCTGCGATTAGCAGCAGAAATTCTTCTCTTTACTTAAGAACTTATGCCATCATGAGAATCAACGTTAGAGCCTAGATAGGTTTCGTCTGCATAAACGTCCTAGATAGGTTTCGTCTGCATAAACGTCCTAGATAGGTTTCGTCTGCATAAACGTCCTAGATAGGTTTCGTCTGCATAAACGTTATGAATCATATTTTCTGCAGATGTTTTGAGCGAGCTGAATGCCTCTATTAGGGCGCATTTTGTTCTTGAGATTAGATTTTGTTCTTCAGACAGACTTAGTGAAAATAGTGTCCCTTGTGTTAGTGCCAGTTTCGAGAATGATTCACTCGAGAGTCCAATTAAACAGAAGACACGTAAAGGCATCGTCCTCCCTCACTCTATCTTCAACTTCAAAGTAGTCTGTGAGACTACCTGACAGCTTTATGCAAGAAAGGGTACGAATCAGTGTCTCTTTGATAAACAGCATATATTTACCTGCATACCTAGCTGTTGAAGAGCTTCAAGTAAGGATTCACGATCAACACTGTCATAGGTTTATTTGAAATCTATAAATAAATAGCAAAGATTAGTACTGAGCTCGCTAGCATTTACATGTGTTTGACGTTATCTCAATGGATATTTATAATTGTTTACAAAGTTTGCATTCGTAAATTTAATGACTTTAAGCGTTCGTGCCAGTTCGATAAACCACAACAAGAACAATAACAATATACTGAGGTAATGAATAAAACAGGAAAAGACTTACCACCACGTGCTCTGCAAGACCAAGTCTGTATAAAAGCTGATTATAGGAAAAACTTTAAACACGTTCTAGCTGCATAATATCTACTTTAATTTATTTACACACTTTTCTTGTTATTTATAGATTGATAACTTAATACACAATTTTACAAAAGGTAAATACACCTAATAAAATATTTCAAACAAAAACAGGTCACAGTTACTCTCTCACCCAGCGACAGTTCCTTCCTTCTTTCCCTACATTATTAACCCACGGAGACATTCTGTTGAGGAGGATTCTCGAGAAAGTTTTATAGGTGGATTCAGAAGGTTAATACCTTTGTAGTAACCACAGTTTGTAGGATCTCCCTTTTTGTGGATTGGACAGATAATGCCAAGGCTCTAATCAGAGTGCAGAGCTTCATCGTTCCAAATAGATATAATAATTTTATAAATTTGTTAAATTAGTAATCTTTATCCATGCATGTGGAATTCAGCTGAAGTTCTCTCAGGACCAGATGCCTTGTTTACCTTTAACGTCTTAACAGCTAGTTGAACTTTATCGCAAACAAGTGGAAATACCTGAATGTCTTGATGGGTTTTTTTGGTACAGAATAGCTGCATTGACAGAATGAAAGTTGTTAAGGAGGTAAGAAAATTATTCTACACATTTCTGGCATATTTCAGTGGCGTAACTGGGAATTTCATTGTTGCGATTTCTGTAGATTGTGATTCTGGATTTGAAGTCTTTTTACTATTGTTAATTATCTTGTAGAAAGCTCTGCTTTCGTTGCTACTTTTTAGACGCTCAGCATCCGTGAGGAGCTCTTCAAAAAATAGTAGCATTTCCGCTTTGTGATTCCTTTTTTCATTTCTCCTGGATTTTTTGTAGTCTTTCACTGATCTTCTGGTGAATCTTTTCTGGTGTTTTTCTGGTAGCGGTAAGCTTTATTTCTAAGACCAGTTTTGCTACTTTGCACCTGTCATAAAACCAGACTTTTTTAGGATTCTTCTATACTTTTTCTAAATCTTGATCAGCAGTGGTAAGGATAGCTTCTTTTACATGTAGCCATTGGTCTTCAATACCGATGGGGTGAACCGGTTCACTATCTCGAATTTTGTGATTCAACTTTTCTACAAATTCTTCTCTAATCTTCAGACTGTTGAGCTTGGAGCAGATAAATCTGCCCTCATTTTTTATGCTTGTTCTCGAATGTTGATAGCTCTTATTTCAATCACAACCAGATAGTGGTCAGAATCGGCGTTGGACCCACAGAATGACTTAACATACAAAAGGCTGGAGAAGTGCCGAGCGTCAATAAGAACATGGCCAATCTGATTACAAGTAGAGCTACCGGATGAACTCCATGTCTTTTTATGTATGTTTTTGTGTTGGAACATGGTATTTCTAACAACCATAACCATGTCATTTTCGGGTGCAAACATCAATAAGCCTGATGGCATTTTCACTGGAAATTGAGTGCAGGCTGTAATATCCAATTATAGGTGAAAAAACATTTTCTTTCTGAATTTAGTATTAATGTCACCCAATTGAAATTTGATGTCACCTCGATGACATTCGCAACAAAGGGCATCTAAATCGTTTTAAAAAAAGATCCTTCAGCTCATCATTCTTTCCTCCCATTGGTGCATGAGCACATATTACACTGTCGTTTTGAAACACACCATTTATGCTAATTCTGCACATTCCATTTGTTTTCGCCTTGAAATATAAAACAATGTACTTAATTTTTTTGTTTAGAACAAATATTGTACAAAAAACAAATTTTTGTAAATTACAACTGTAAAATACAGTGTAGTTTAAAATTTCCAAAACTCCTTCTCCATTCTAGCGCACCTCTTGAATGGCAAGAATGTCAAATCAGTAAAAATTTATTTGTTCATTTAGCTAGTTGAGAACCTTATTTCTATAATATGAAAGAACGTTCCAACATTCAAATCTCAAATCCTTTAAACATTTTCCAGGTCGACTCCTAGAAAGCAATCCGGATTCATAACCTTCACGATTTTTACAGGGTGGGGTATTCAGCTCAACCGCCAACCTGCAGGAGTAGTCCCCTATGTAATCCGCAGGGGTAGGGTGACCGGCTACACCAACAAAGACTGGGTACCCATTATAATCGCCTTTTACGACACGCATGAACAACGTTGGGATTAGATTCTTACTCCCTCCCCCCACCTAGTCACAACCCGCGAAATAATATTCTAATAATAGAAATAATTTCAGAGAATTCTTTGGAATATTTTTGAAGTATAGAGTGGCCATAGTTAAATTATTATCTCTGGCTTTAAGTAAGATATTGAATCACCATCTTCAGTGTGGATTGCGTAATGATTCAGAATTTATTTTAAATTATAGGTCATGGTCTAGTTAAGTTGCATATGCAGAAAATGATGTTAGAGTGATAAAAAACCAAAATAAAACCTCAAAGATTAAATTAATGCCAGCTAAATTTCTTATGTCAATTTTTCAGCAAATGTATAACATAAATTGTAAAAAAAAAAAAAAAAAAATCTTACAAAATATTGATTTTTTTATTGCTGCTTCTTTCAATCAATCATTGTTAACTCATTGTGATCTAAAGATGAGTATATGTGGCATCAGCTCCTCTTTCTGAATAAAAATCCTTTAAATTGTTTTGCTATAGATGCGGAACCAAATACACCGGAATAGTAAAAACAAATTAACTTTCTTTATAACTACACAAAGTTTAAAATTGCTATTGATCATTTTTAAAGTTTAATAAAAAATGCTCAGTACAATTATTTTAATTCAAATTGTTGCTTTATTAAAATTTGTCCTTTATAGTAAATAAATTGGAAATATTATAACGATATAGACACAATTCATTTATTATTATAATCTTTTTTAATATTTTTATATTAACGTAATTCTAAATACCATTTAAAGACGCTAATATGGGAATCACCATAATTCCAGGTACAATTATAGCTTGCTGGACATAAGCAATTTACTAAAAAATTATATAAAAGATTCTGATGTTGTTGAAAAATCTATTGTACATAATATTTAAGATGTTAAGTAACTGTAAATTGTAAAATGAAATCTTAATTCGAATTTGAAAAATTTGAATTATTAGTACGAAAGAAAAAAGACATGTGTCATAATGCTAAAAAAATAAAGCATTTCCCCCATTCATTTTGCTTTATTTACAATGCAAAAAAAAAATAAATAAATAAATAACTGTCAGAAGTGGGATTTGAACCCACGCCCACATTCGTGGACCAGAACACTCAGACTCTGCTATCAGAGCAAGGAGATACCTTGAGTCTGGCGACTTAGACCGCTCGGCCATCCTGACATGTCTGTCATTCTGTTTCAAAACAACAGTTGTGTTTTTATCAGACTACCACGTTTTCTGAAAAGGTAAGATAACAATTATTTTTATTTTTAGATAACAGACAGTCTCACATTTTAAATGTTATTTGCACTCGCATTTTGAATATAAAGGATCTCAATCCCCTCAGAATATTCACTTATTTTTAGAAGGACAGCTTGCATCCAGTCAGATGCTTTATATATTTTGCTGTCAACTCATCTTTGTGAACCATGGCTCCCCAACACATTCAATAAAATCCTTTGTAAAATATTTCTTTTTTAAAAAAAATGCGATTAACTTTCTAGAATTCCTTGAAATATGGAAAATTTTTTTATTTGCGTTCAATATTGTTTTATATAAAAATTTAAGAACATAAAGCTTTTTATTTGATATGTTTTGCATAATTTATATTATCAGAAGCATAATTTATTTTTGATATTGATATTCGTAAATGATTATATCTTGATTTCATAAAATGCAAAATTCTATTTAAAGATATGTAGTGTGATAAATAAATTATTTTCCCAAATAAATAGTTTTCATTAGCTCTATAATTTCCAATATTGTTGTCACTTTTCTTAACAACTTAATTATTATAATTTAAATCATTTTTCAGTCTTGCACTAGTAAAATGATGAAAATATATTGCAATGTCTTTTAGGAAATCAAGTAGTTTGAAATATTTAGTTAATATATTTAGTAGTATTCACATGAATTTAAATCATAGAAAATCACTTTTGATTACTCATACCTTAAAAGATCCGAAATATAATTTATAAATTAATCGACTTTAAATTTAATTAACCGATCACGCGAAGTATATTACAATTATTGATTTCAAACTTATAATGAGCTTGCATATTTTATAGTGTTACAGCCTGTTTAATATTTTACTAGTAGATTAAAAGCCAAATATAATTGAATGCCTCTAAATTTTATACACAAATACTGATTACTCTGATACTAATTTAGATATGAGAAATATTTTTGAATTATTTATAATCATTTATTACGGCTTACACTGTATAATTTAATAAAATACGATGTCAAAAAAAGCAAGTCTTCAAGATTTAAAAATTTTCTATTATTTACTCCTATATCTAATAAAAATATCGATGGTTAGAAATTGACCATTTATAGTGAATTTGGAATAACCCATTCAACTTATTGGAAATGAAATTTTATCTATCATGTAAATACATAAATTAACAGAAAATATATAAATTTTATTATAATCTCCAGATAAATTACCTAAATACATTATTAAAATCTATAAAAAAATCATTCGAAAACATTATAAAACTATATGTTAACAAACTCTCGAATGCTATGCTAATATATATAAAAAAACAAGAAAAAATTCACTTATATAAAATATTTGAACTTATTTAGCTGTTAATATTATAAAATTAGTTTTAATATATGAAATCATTTTTTTAATAACAATTTTTTTATGTATGAGAAAGTTAACTTTAAACAGTTTCTTTACAAATATAGGAAAACAAATTTGTTTTTTTTTTTTTTAATTTATAATATTTAAGGCTTTAAATGTCAATTGTAAATTCAAATATTTTTTAAATAAATATAAACTCTTTTCTCAATACTTCACAAAGTTATTGCTCGAATGTTTTTTTTTAAAGGAATATATAGGGTTTATTGAAAAGATCGGTCGATTTTGGAATAACAGAAATTGCGAATTTTCCGAAACGTCATTAAACTTCATTAAATTATATATTTAGCATTATTAATGACTTTTTGCCAGTATGAGCGCAATTTGCAAATCTTATTTTTGAAAAACGTTTAAAATTTTCTTGCGAAAAATTGAAACCGTGCTTGATTAAAATCTTCATTATTTTTGAATTTTTTGTCCTTTAAAAAGTTCTGTAAAGACAAAAACAAATGATAATTGGAGGTTGATAAGACAAAAGAATATAGCGTATGGAACAGAATATCCCAGCCTTGTTTTGATGCTTTTTGATGAACTGTTTTTTTGGGATGCTCCCTTTAAATTATCCATTTGCTGACAATTCTTTTCCGTGAATTGAGCTTCTTATTTAATTTGAAATGTTCATAATGTAATGATCCTCAAATGTCCCACCCTATACAAATTATTCTCTTGTTTAGAATTAAACTTTTTTTAGAGATCGAAGGGCTAGGTTTTCAACACAATATATCCTTTTCCTTACGATGTTTTTGTAGATAATCCATTTATCATCCCCAGTTATCATCTGCTTAAAACAATGATCGATTTGTACCAAACAAGCAGAGACAGGCATACAATTATTTTATCATCAAAATTCTTATGACTTAAATTATATCGAACCCATTTTGACTATTTCCACACCAATCTTATCTTCCGAATTTGTTCCAAAATAGTTTGCTGAGTTGAATATAGCTTTCTGCTGTCTCGGATGTTGCAATAAAAAGATCTTTGTCTCTATAGTTTTTAACAACATTGTCATCGATCAATGGGCGCTACTTTCGTGTAGACCTTATATTTTAAGAATGTAATATAAGATTTAAATAAATTTTGTTTTTAACTTATATATAGTTTGTTGAATAATAATGTCAATACTATATTTTATATACACTTTTTAAGTTTGTTGAGTAAATTTCTGTATCGAATTAACATGATTTTTTTTAAAAAACAATGAATATTTTACATTTCTCATTCTATTAAAAACGTATCATGTTTTACTTCGTTTAGCCTGTACAGTAGAATTAATAACTACAGATGAGTTACACCACATTAATTCAATTCCGGCCAACTTGTCTAGTAGTCAGCGTACCTGACTACGGATACGGAAATCCTGTATTTGAATCCCGGTTCAGGCATGAATGTACCTTCTCTCTCTATGTATACTGTCTTTGTCCTTTCCTTGTGTGTGAATGAGGTGTGAATATTTGTCTACCCTATAAACGGGTCCCTGTGGCATGTGTGTGTACTCAAGAAGTCGGACTCCACTCGAAATGCGGTTCAGTTAAAAAAGTGGAGCAGCGTACCACAATTTGCCAGCCTACCTGGCACACGAAAACAACAGCATTTAACTCAATTAAAAAAAGCAATCGGTAATAATCTATCTTAATATACGATATTTGTTTAATAACTGATTTTATTTGACTGAATCAAAAACCTAATTTCAAAGAAATAGACTCTTTTGAAGAAAAAGAAACGAAAAAAATATAGTCAAACACAGGAAATTTAAAATTTTCATCCCACATTAAAAAATAAGAAAAAGAGTACATTTGTACAAGTGTCATCATATAATTTTTTGCTCTTATTTTATAGTCAGAATTTATTTGAAAAAGTATTTTTTCATAATTTTTCGGTACATTTTTTGTTAATTTAAAAAAAAAAAAAATGTGGATAACCACTTTAATATAATCTAACATTTTTATTAAATGATTTTTAAGGCATTCGAAAGATGCAATCGTTATTCCAATCTTTTTAATCGTCGATAATAAAAATTAAATTTTCTTATATCAAGATAGTTTAATTTTATATTAGAATATTCAAATATGATTTTGATACATTAAATAAAATTGCAAGTTTTAAAGTATTGTTATTAAACAAACTAAGGACTCCAAATTTTAAAAACAAACACATTTAATTAACAAAGGAACAAAAAATTACAATGGAGTCATATTTGGGTTCGCTCACAACTCTCGCGCCTGCGTAGCGCATCAAAGTCAGTATGAATCTCCAAAAGAAAACGCAGCTTCTACAGACTGCTCCTGGCCCCAACGGTCTCCCTCCTCACCCTTCCCATCAAAGCTCTTGAAATCTCAAGCTATGAGACATTACAGTACAATTCAATGAAAATCTACCCTACATTTCATCGTCTCATCTATTCACTTTATTCCTCACGCATATTTTAAAATGCGTTTTTTAAAAAAAATTTTTATTTTTATACATTATTTTTTAAGTATTTCACTCCTACAATATTTTGAATATTAAATTCATTTTGTATATAAATTGTACATTTTTTATTTAAATAGTTTGAAAAAAAAAGAAAACAAGTAAAATTTAGTTTTTAAGTAAAAAATAAATCAATTTTTTATTTGCTGAATTTTTAATGAAATTTTCTAAATTACTTATAATGATACCTAATCAATGAAACGTAATAAATATAAGTTAAATTAAAAAATATTTCAATTTATATATATATTTTATATACCGGGTGAACCAAAAGTTCGTTAAAATTTTAAAAATTCATAAAAAAAGAAGAAAGTAAGATAAAGAAGTGCGGTTTGCAAGAAAGGGTTCACAAGTTAGTCGGATTTTTTTTTTTTTTTTTCAGCAAAAAAAGTTTTAGTTAAACACAATGAACGAATTTTAGTTGACTGAACCACAATGAACGGTATGCTCCATTCATTTATTCTGATAGTAAAAGTTGTTCAATATGACCTCCAGTACATTGTACGACACAACTAAGGCCACTCGCAACGCCCATTACAGCTGAATGCAATATGTCGGAATGAATTGTAGAATGCTCACGACAGATGGAATCTTTGAGTTCGGCCAATGTTGAAGGAGATGAACGTGATTTAAAATAGCCCCACAACCAGAAGTCGACCGGAGTAAGGTCGGGTGATCGTGGAGGCCATGCGATCTTGCAACCTCGACTGATCAGTCTCTCTTCACCAAAGGTACTCAAAAGGAATCGTTTTACTGGATTGGCATAATGTGGTGGTGCGCCATCCTGCATAAAGTTTATTACAGATAACACACCTCTTTGATTTAATGCGGGCACGACTTTGTCACGCAAAAGAGTGAGGTAACGCTTAGCGGTTACTGTGCACGTTTTCCAGCCCAATCTGGGACACGGTTCTTCAAACAAGAAAGGTCCGACAATGAAAGATGAGGTGAAGCCACACCAGACTGTCAACTTGGCTGGATGCAGAGATTTCGTCGTGTATTCACGAGGGTTAGATGTTGCCCATATACGAGTGTTATGGGTGTTGACATCCCCGTGTAGTGTGAAGTGCGCCTCAGCCGTCCAGAAAACGTTGAAAAACCCCTGAGGGTCGTTCTCGATTCTTGCCATAGCCCACTCGGCAAATGATTCCTGCATAGCTGTGTCTCCCGGTTGTAACTCCTGCAGTGACTGCAGTTTGTAAGGATAGAGATGCAATATCCTGTGGAGGATACGTCGAATCGATGATTGTGGCACATCCAATACTCTTCCAGCTTCGCGAGCACTGCTACTGCCAATGGACGATTCCGCCTCTTAACCATTCATTGTGGTTTCCACCACAGTAATTCGGCTCTCCGCCAACCAGGGTTTTCCACTGCGTGGCCGATCCTCCAAAGAGCCAGTTTCCTCGAACCTCTTGACAAGATTGACTATTCCAGGGCATGATATGGGGCCTTTCTTCGTCTTCAGTCCTTTCGTCGTGCGAAATTTTAGCAACGCAATAGTTGCTGACTCTCCGTTCAAATAGAACATCTTCACCAAAAGCGCTCGATCGGGTAATGATAACATTCTGAAAGCGAATGAGAAATTCTCGAGTATCATGGCCTTTTATCGCAAGATTAATTTGCATAATAGGGCTAACTCTCTTGATGTCAGCGCCATCTATAGGTGACTTTTTTTAACTAAAACATTTTTTGCTGCTAAAAAAATCCGACTACTTTGTGAGCCCTTTCTTGCAAACCGCACTTCTTTATCTCACTGTCTTCTTTCTTTATGAATTTTTAAAATTGTAACGAACTTTTGGCTCATCCGGTAAATATATATATGTGTGTGTGTGTGTGTGTGTGTGTGTGTGTGTGTGTGTGTGTATGTATAAACTCTAAATAATTGTATCTAATGTTCTTATACGCATTTATAAGTCTTTAAACTTCGGAAGTTTTGATGAAAAGCTAATTACTTTATTTGATATTTGGAAAACTCTAATTCTATTGAATCTTTTTTAAAGAATATTTAATTTTTTTTCTTCATTTAAAAATAGTAATTTGATGGATTATATATGTATATATAATTTGATACAAAGATTTTTATTATTTTTAAGATTTATAATCGTTTCATCAGGTGCATACTTTAAAAACATAAGTATTGCAGGAATTTCAGCAAAATAGTATAATTTTTCAAAAATTGTACTTAGAAGCTAAAAAGTTGTTCTGAGTTAGTTTAAATGTTATATCGAATAAAGTATTTAAATATAATGTATGTTACATAAATAATTGTGTATTAAACGATCTTATACGCATTTATAATTCTAAAAACTTCGAAAATTTTGATATCAAGTTAGTTACTTTTTTTAATATTAGGAACACTAATTCTATTGAATCTTCCTAAAAAAATATTTAATCTTTATTTTTTAATTTAAAAATACTAACTGTTTGAAGGTTTTTATGCATAAAAGTCTGATGTAAACATTTACATTATTTGTTTTAATTGTAATGGTTTTTTTCAGGTGAACCTGCGGCAAAAATGTGATGACGCAGTCGGTAGGATTCGAACCTACGCGGGAAGATCTCAATGGATTTCTAGCCCATCGCCTTAACCACTCGGCCACCACTGCTACACGTATACTTATCACATTATTTTAAGTATAAAATTTAGTCTATTATTAAAACGCTGTGTATAAGTATATTTATTATAAAGCCCCGACAATTAGGCTATTCTTTTTATATGCCGAAAAAAATGTCACAGTATAATTTTTTGCCAAATATGTAGTGGAAAACGCATAATCGTTCCAAAGTGGATTTAATCATGTCATTAATATGAGAATGTTTTTGTAACTTCCTAGTTGCATGTTTTTATGTTTTACTTTATATATTTATGACTTTTGCTTATAACTTTGATCAAGTCTCATGAATAATATAGTCAAGACATAATTTTCCAACAATCAGATTTTTTATTTTTAAATTAAGCTGAAGCATTTGTGTATAGTTAAAGCATTTATTTCCTTAATTCAATCATGAATTAAAGCTGAATTTTTGTATTGATAGTGTAATTATATTGCCATTTTGTATAGTTAAATTTGTAATTACGCGAAAATCTCATGTTTTAAGTATATAATGTTTTTAAGTATAAAAAGCAGAAAACTTTAATACCTAGATTTAAATATTAGAATTAATATGCAACTAAATTTATTAATAAATAAAAAATGTGCTTTTTCTTAAAAATAAATAAATTGAAGAGTCTATTTTTCTAAAAGAGTCTTTTAAATATATTCTTGATTGAGATATCATAATTAAAAGCAATATTTCTGAAAAATTCTAATAAATCATTTTCATGTCAATAAATTAAATCAAATTTACACAACTATTATCTGATTACTGCTAAATTAAAATAGTTCTTCAAAACTTTAAAATTTAATTGAAAAAAGAAATTAATTATTATTTATTCGGGATATGTATCAAATGCAGCGTAATTTGAAAACTTATTTAAAGAGTCCCTATTTAATCAATAAATTTAAATGTTGCTATTAAAATGCGTTTTTTAAAGGCTGAAACTATTCCTCTTGAATAATTTGAAATATTTTATCTAATTAATTTATTCCTGGTTTTAAAATCAAATTTAAACATTAAAATTGCTTTGCAAGAGTGTAATTGGTCATGAAAAATATCATGTAAAATTGTAACTCTTTCGTCGCTTGCATATTTCATCATTCTATAAAAATTTGAAAAATGAAAAACAAATGGTTTGCCAATATAAATCCAGAAAAATGGATTTTGAGTGTCAAACCGCATTCTCTCTTCTAGCGATACATACTGTATCATAAAAAGTAATAAACTTTTTAAATGTAGAAAAAACTACCAGCTACTGACATTCATGAATTTATTCACAATAATATTTAAAATTATATGATTATAAATCTGTAAGAATCAAAATTTTTTGCTTAAAATATCAAGTACTGCTTAGTGTTTACCTAAGATTTCATCATTTATTGAGCTGTGTGAAATACATTTACATTTTATTATTATTAATTTATAAAGAGACACAGTTTAATATTATTATACATCTTTGAAAAAATCTTAATATAATAATTATAATAATTTTCCTAACTTGAGTGAAAGAGTTTAACCACTATATCATATCTTTGATTAAGCCCTAATTAACGATAGTTTCTATACATTATTTTTTTGTAAACCATGAAAACATATTACATTTTAGTAAACAAAATATATTTTATAATTGATTATTTAAAATGAAAATATTATTTATCTTTTATTCGGCAAATATTTGTCATTTTGTCGCCAAAGTTTTTCGGTTGTGTTTGAAAACACAAAATGCTGCAAAAAACACTTTGCAATGATACAAAATTAAAAAAATGGATAAAAAATTTTAAAATCAAATTTTTATTACCATATTCAACATTAGCCTGTCGCCAAATTGGCGAGAAGCCAAAATGCACCCTAAAATGTAGCCTAACTGTTCTGTCACTTAATTCTCTTTAGCTGTTAATATTATAATTTAATAATGATGACCGTCATGATAGATTCATACTGAAATAAAATGTAACTATTGTGTTACTGCATTAAAATGATGTTTTAGTTCATAGAGATTTTATTTTATGCTTTCAAAGTTACGAAGAAGTGATTTTAAATCCTGGGTGTTCACTAGTTAATTCATTTAACAATAATTTCTTACTATAAGGTAAAATCGAAAATAATAATTTTGCAACTTTTTCACTCGGAAAGATGAATTTAAAGTTTCTTTGTTAAGCAAAAATTTCTTTATATTACTCTGCAAATGAAAAAACTAAATTATATCACTTGAAACTGGAAATTATAAAACAACGTTTAAATTAGTAATAAGATATAATAAAAAATTATCACTTGCACACACATAATTTATCATTTATTTGGAATTAAAAAATAAATAACATATTAAAAAATGAAATTTCAGTGAAATGGTCGAGAAATACATTCCTTTTCTTATCCACCATGAAAGACAATAAATATTTTCACAAATACTTGAAATAATAGATTTCTAATATTAAAAATAGTTTCAGAAAATTGTTTTGAATATTTTTGAATGGATATTCCTAGATTGGCCAGTGAATGATTATCTCTGGCTTTAAAAGTTCAATATTCAATCACCACTTTCAGTGTGGATTTCGTAATGATTCAGAATTTATATTAAATTATAGGTTATGGTCCACTTACGTTTCGTAGGCTAAACATGATGTTCGAGTGATATAAAACCTAAATAAAACTTCAAGAATTAAATTAATGTCAGCTAAATTTCGTCTATCACTTTTTCAGTTTCAAATGTAGAACATAAATTGTAAAAAAAAAAAAAAAAAAATAATAATAATAAATGAAAAAAATTAAAAATAAATAAAAAATAAAAACTTACAAAATATTTATTCTTTTATTGATGTTTCTTTCAATGAAGCATTTTTAACTCATTGTGCTCTAAAGATGAGTATATCTGGCAACAGCTCCTCTTTTTTAACGAAAGTCCTTGATATTATTTTTCTATAGACAAGAAACAAATTAACTTTTTTTATAACTACACAAATATTAAATATACTATTGATCATTTTTAATAATTAATAAAAAATACACGGAACATATATTACTTCAAATTGTTGCATTATTAAATTTGGTTTCTTATAGTACAATAACAGCATACCAGGCATAAGCAAAACTAATAAAAAATTATGTTAAAGAGGTTTATGTTGTTTAAAAATATGTTGTACACAATTTGAAAGAAGTTATGTAACTGTTAATAATAAAATGAAATTTTAAGTTGAATTTCAAAAATTAAATATTCAGTGCGAAAGAAGAAATATATATATAAAATAACGCTCAAAAAATAACACATTTACCAAATTCATTTTGTTTTATTTACGATAAAAAAGCAACTGCCAGAAGTAGGATTCGAACCCACGCCCACAATCGTGGACCAGAACACTCATACTCTGCTATCAGAGCAAGGAGACACCTTGCGTCTGGCGCCTTAGACCGCTCGGCCATCCTGACATGTCAGCATTGCTGTTTCAAAACAATAATTTCCATTTTATCAGAGTAACACGTTTTCTGATAAGGCTAGATGAAAAAATCACTTATCTTTAAAGAGTGAGTCGTTTTGAATGTTATTTATACTCGCTTAGTAGTTTAAGGATCTCAAACCCCTCAGAATATTAGGACCTACTAGTTTTTAGAAGGAAAGCTTGCATCTTGTCAGACGCTTATATTTTGCTCTTTCTGTATCTGTCAATTTTTAGCGGTTAAAATTTTTGCAAATATTTTTAAATTGTCAAAATATTTCTACCCGAGAAAATTTCAATCAAATTCTAAATTCATTGAGGTTGTACAAAATTCTGTTTAAAGATATTTACTTTTTTTCAGCGTACAGTTATAAAATGAATATTTTTGTTTATTTTAAGCTAAAAACATTTTTGATTGCATCAATATTTCTTTAGGTATTTGGATTTGAAATCAAATTCATTCTTATTTCTGAAAATCCATCTCTATACAACGCCCCCTTATGAAGCTGAAAAATTTTTAACGCCAAACTTGGCTGATTTTCGACTTCTCTACGGTAATCTAAAGTAGGGGAAGTTCCTGGGAAAAACTGCTCCTCATATGATTCCCGCTGTTTTACGAAGGGGTTGGGAAACACTTCCAAATCGAGCAAGACTAATTAGTTTGCTAAGAAGATGCTATTAATTTTTTTAAATTCCTTGAAATTGAGAAAATTTTATAATGTTTTCAATATTGTTTAAAATACTATTTTAAAAGCATTGAAGTTTTTATATAATTGGTAAAGATGTCTAATATTTTCATAATTTGTATTATCGGAAACATAATATATTTTTGATATTGTTATGTTAAAATGATGAAATCATGATTTGATTAAATGCGAAATTCTACTTGAATATATGTATTGTGATAATCAAATTATTATTGCATATATATATATATATATATATATATATATATATATATATATATATATATATATATTTATATATATATATATATATATTGTTATTTCGTTGGTGCTATAATTTGCAAAATTAATTTCATTTTTTCTTGACATCATAATTATTTTAATTTAAATCATTATTCAGAGTCTTGCACAAGTAAAATGATGAAGATATATTTCAATCTCCTATAGGAATTCAAGTGATTTGAAATATTTAATCAATATATTTAGTAATGTTCACATAAAGTTAATTCAAGAAAATTTTTTTTGTTAACTCATTCTTTAAGAAAATCTGAAATATATTTTATAGATTAATCGGCTTTAGCGCTAATATCAGATCATGCGAAGTATGTTACAACTACTGACTTCAATCTTATAATCAGTGGCATATTTCTTTGTGTTACAGGTTATTTAAGAGTTTACAATTATAGAAAAAAAAGAGCCAAGTATAAAACATAACCGTAAAGTTTATAATATACAAATGTATTCTCTGATACTATATTTTCGATATGAGAAAGATTTTTTAATTATTTCTTATCATTTATAAGGCTCTTATTTCTTAAGTTAATAAAATATGATGTAAAAAAAAGCAAATCTTCAAGAATGAAATATTTTCGATTGGTTGCTTCTATAGAAAAACAATTTCGTGGGATAGAAAAAGACTATTTATAATAAATTCAGAATAAATAATTCAATTTATTGAAATTGAGAGTTTATTCATAATGTAAATTCATAAAATAAAACAAAATATATAAATTTTATTTCAACCTTTAGATAAAATAAATACCTTTTTAAAATTCATAAAAAAATCATTCCAAAATATGATAAAACGATATTTTAATAAATTCCATTGTCATGTTAATAAAAAACAAGAGAAAACTTTCTAATAAAATACTTTTAATTTTTAAGCTGTTAATATTATAAAACTATAAGTTTTGAAACTACATTATTGATTTTGTAATAAAATTAATTATTTATGTAAATAATATCAAAAAGGAGAACCAACTCGTGTTTTTCTGTTTATTATTGTTAAGTTAAAGTTATAATTTAGGAAAATAAATGAAACTGTTAAATGAATCTTTTTAATATGTTTTGTCCCGGTGTTTTCAAATATTTATTTTCAAAGAAATGCTTGAAAATAAATTGACTTTTTAAAACGATATAATTTATATAGAATTCACTTTCAAAACAGCGTGTGAGTTTTTAATAATATTTAGCTTCTTTAAGAAAAAAGAAAAATTAGTTTTTGTTTTTGAAATAACGTTTTCTTACTTACAATTTTTTTAATGTATGAGGAAGCTAACATACATTGCTTACACTACATTATATACATACATACACACACACACACACACATACACATATACATACATACATATCTCAACTCTTTTTTCAAATACTTTAAAATGAAAATAAAAGTTTTTTTCAATACTTCGGAAAGTAACTGCTCCTATATTTTTTTTCATTTTTAAATGGAATATATTGGGTCTACCAGAAATTTCTGTCCATCTTTTGCATAAAACAAAACAAAAAATTTTCTTAACCTCATTAATCTTTATTAAATTATATTGCTGCTTTTGTTATTAATGAATTTTTTCCAACAAGAAGGCAATTTGTACAACCTATTTCGAAAAATGTTTTGATTTTCGCATGAAAAATTGAAACTGTACTTGATTAATATCTTCATTATTTTTGAATTTTTGCCCTACAAAAAATTCTTTAAGGACAAAAACAAATGATAATTAGAATGTGATATAAGTCTAGATAATATAGCGTATGCAACAGAAAATCACAGCCTAGTTATGGTATCTTTTGATGAACTTTTTTCTTGGTATTCTCCCTTTAAGTTATCGAGTTGTTGAAAATGCTTTTCCGAACTGAGCTTTTCATTCAATTTTTAATTTTCATAATATTTTGATCCTCAAATGACCCACCCTATATAAATCATTCTCTTATTCAGAAATAAACATGTTTTAGAGTTGGAAGGGCTTATCAGCACAATATATTCTTTACTTTACGATGTTTTCGCAGATTATACACTGTTCATCCCCAGTTATTACCTGTTCAAGCAGGCCTCGATTTTATTCCAAACATAGAGACAGACATATAATTTTTATTCTGACTTAATTCATGTGGTACCCATTTTGACTATTTCCACACCAATGCCATCTTTCGGATGTTGTTCGAAATAGTTTGCTCGGTTAAATTAAGATATCTGTAATCTCCGATGTTGCCAGTAAATGTAGCACCCATTTTGACTATTTCCACACCAATGCTATCTTCCGGATGTTGTCCGAAATAGAGTGCTCAGTTAAATTAAGATTTCTGTAATCTCTGATGTTGCCAGTAAATGTAGCACCCATTTTGACTATTTCCACACCAATCCAATATTCCGGATGTTGTCCGAACTAATTTGCTCAGTTAAATTAAGATTTCTGTAATCTGCGATGTTGCCAGTAAATGTAGCACCCATTTTGACTATTTCCACACCAATCCTATATTCCGGATGTTGTCCGAAATAGTTTGCTGAGTTAAATTAAAATTTCTGCGATATCTGAGGGGTCAGAAAAGGTGTTTTTCTCTATAATTTTTAATAATATCGTCATTTATTAATAGACAGAATTTTCCGGTAGACCTAATATATTTTTTTCTTTTGTGTAGTGCCAGCATGGGGTGCGCTTTTCCATATTTCCAACTGAACTGAATTTCGGAGTGGAGTCCCACTTCTTCAGTGCACGCATGCTGTATGTACACGTACCTAATAAAGTAAGAATGCAATATATAAGATAGAAATATATATTTTATATAAGCTTTCTTATGTTTTTAAATTGTACGTATTTTTTTCAATAATATGATTAATACTAAATTATTTTTTTAGGCTTTTTAAGTTTCTAGAGTAACTTTTACTTTGTTTCGTTTTTCTTCCTTTTTTTTTTTTTTTTTTTTTATCAAATTCTGTAAAATAACAATAAATGTTTTTCATTGTATTAGAAACGAACTATGCTCTATTTCTTCTAGCTTCTTCATTAGATTTAATTAATTTATACCACATTAATTTAATTCCATTAGAATTACAAAGGAATCGGTATTATTCTTTTGGAATTTCATTTCCAATGGCAGGGCAATTACAAGGAATAACACAAATAAAACACATGAAAAATGACAAAATAGACATGAGACGAAGACAAGACAGATGAATACACTACTTAAACTGCTTTCGGCACTGTTTACATGGCCGGTGCATTCTGTAAAATGTATAGTAATTATGTAGCATCGTAATATACGGTGTTTCTATAATAACTGATTTTACCTGAATAATTGGAAAAGCTAGTTTTAAAGAATCAGACTACAAGATGCACGTTTTGAAGAAAAGAAAAAAGAAACATAACTTGTCAATCACTGAAAAATTTAATTTTTCACCAAAAGTGTACACTCTTGAATAAGAATAATCATATAATAATATTTACTCTTATCTTTTAATCATAATTTATTTGAAGAAGTATTTTTTATACTTCAGTGGTAAATCTTTACGTAAGTATTTAATGCGTGAAAATCCATTCTAGAATTCATCGTATTATCTTGTCACTATCTTGCGTACACATATAATAAAATAAAGTTTTTTTTACATTCTTTCATTACATTATATTATTTTCTTCATTTATTTTTAAATTAATTTTCCTACATTTTTTTCAGATACAATATTTTAAATATTTAATTCTTTTTGAACATAAATTGCAAATTTTTCATTTAAGTTTTTTAAAAAATAAAACTACCAGGAAAATTTACCTTACAATTTTAAAAATTCGACTTTTTATCTGTAGAATTTTTATTGAATTTTTTAAAAAATTTTTTAATGATTCCTAATTAAGGATACGTAATAAATGAATTAAAATAAAATTTATTGCAGGAATTTCAGCAAAATAGTATAATTTTTCAAAAATTGTACTTAGAAGCTAAAAAGTTGTTCTGAGTTAGTTTAAATGTTATATCGAATAAAGTATTTAAATATAATGTATGTTACATAAATAATTGTGTATGAAACGATCTTATACGCATTTATAATTCTAAAAACTTCAAAAATTTTGATATCAAGCTAGTTACTTTTTTTAATATCAGAAACACTAATTCTATTGAATCTTCCTAAAAAAATATTTAATCTTTATTTTTTAATTTAAAAATACTAACTGTTTGAAGGTTTTTATGCATAAAAAACTGATGTAAACATTTACATTATTTGTTTTAATTGTAATGGTTTTTTCAGGTGAACCTGCGGCAAAAATGTGATGACGCAGTCGGTAGGATTCGAACCTACGCGGGAAGATCCCAATGGATTTCGAGTCCATCGCCTTAACCACTCGGCCACAACTGCTGCACCAGGCTTAAAACATTATTTTAAGTATAAATTTACAATCTATTATTAAAACAGAGCATTGTGTTTAAATGCACTTTTTATGGAGTAATGTCACGATAATTTGGCAATTATGGCATACGCCAAAAAAAAAAAAAAAAAAAAAAGTGCACTACATTTTATTTAGCCAAATTTTAAGAATAAAACGCATAATCGCTTCAATGTTGATGATATCACATCAAAAATATGAGACGGTTTTTGCAACTTAATAGTTGAAAGTTTTTGCGTTTTACTTTTATATTTATGACTTTTGCTAAAATATCTTTGATCAAGTCATATCTATAGTATATTCTTGAGATACAATTTTCCAAAGATGCGAATATTCATTGTTAAATTATTCTATAGCTTTTGTGTATATCGTTAAAGCTTTTATTTCCTTAATTCAATCACGAAGGAATGTTGAACGCTTGCATTGATTTCCTAAATTATTAGTCATATTTTATTGCCATTTTGTATTGTTAAGTTTGTAATTATGCGGAAAACTCTTGTTTTAAGCACATTATTTGTTAATCCAAAACGTTGAAAATTTTAAGCCCTTGGTTTAAATATTGATATTAAATGATATTCCAAATTGATTATAATAAATAAAAAATTAATTTTTTCTAGAAAGCAAATATATTGAAGTTTTTTATGTAAAAGAATCTTTTAAATCCAATCTCAATTGAGAAATGTCATAATTAAAAGTAATATTTTTTAAAAAATCCAGTAAATCATATTGATGACCATAGAATTAAATTAAACTTATACACCTGCCAAATGAATATTGCAAAAATAAACTAATTCTTCCAAACACTAAAATATATTTAATTAAAAAAACAGAAAAATAAGAAAAAGAATTGTATTAAAACTCATTCAGGTGTTTCTAATGCACTGTAAATAGGAAATTTATTTAAGAGTCCCTAAGTTTAATCAATAAATTTAAATGATGACATTAAAGTATACGCGCGCATTTTTCAAAATTTGGAATTTTTAATCTTAATTTTTGATATAATTCACCGAATTAAATTTTTCCTGGTTTAGGAATAAAAGGAATGAAAAACAAAAGGTTTGCCAATATAAATCAAGAAAAATAGATTTTGAATCTCAAGCAGCATTCTTCTAGCAATTGACACTATATCAAACACACACAAAAAAAGATTTAAACTTGCGTACTATAAAAGAAAGCCACAAGCTAATGACACTCTATTCATTTATTTATTCAGAATTTGAATGGATTAGAAATTTCTTAGCTCAGCGTTTTTCTGCTGTTAGATATGGCTGTGGAATTTCTGGTTTTAAACAGACTGAGTCTGGCCTTCCTCAGGGAACGATTATTAGCTCGATTCATTTTAATGTTTTTATCAACGATTTACCGAATACTTAACCACCGTCGGTGGATTCTGCCCTTTCCGCTGATGAATTGGTTATCTGGAGCAGTGCTTCAAAAAAGAACCAGGATCGGTTGAATCAGATCCTCAATGGCGCCCAGATAGAACTGGTGAGCTGGTGCCTAAAAAATGGTATGATGGTGAATCGGGGTAAAACCACTTGTCAGTTCTTCTTTCTGAATAGACAGCCTTTTATGCCCCGAGTTTGACATATAAACGTGTAGATATTCAATAAAATTATTCTACTAAATACTTAGGTTGCACTCTCGATCCTCGTTTAAATTGGAGAAATCATGCAGAAAATCTGAAAAATAAAGCCGTTAGAAGACTTTCTGTCTTGAAACGTTTGGTTGGCTCGAGGTGGGGCTGCAACTAAGAGGCATTGTTAACTACTTACAAATTATATATCCATCCAATTATTCACTATTGTTGTGAGATTCTCATCATAGCCCCAGAGAAAGTAGTTAATTTTCTTTAGGTATCCCAGAACCACAAACATTGCGAAATGTTACTGGAGATGTGAAAACTACCCCTGTTCTTGCAATGCAACTCCTAACCGACTTGGAACGTGTTCATCATTTTATTAAAAGAAAGGCGATCCTGCTGTACCAAACACTTGTGCGTTTACCTGGCAATGCTTTCTGGAGGAACTATAACCATGAGATCCCTAGAAATCTTAAGACTCAAATTGGTTTAATCCAAGCTGCTCAGAGAGAGTCCAATGCTTTAAATTTGAGTAGAGACTATTTAATTTTACTTCCTCCTACTTGTCCTATACATTATCTGAATTTGAATATAAATCTTGATCTTATTCAAAAAGTTGCTAAAAACGATATGAGTGATTTCAACTAAGATCTTTCGCAATAGAGACTATTGAGTTTCGCTATCCTGAAAATGAGTGCTTGCATGTTTTCACTGATAGTTCTATGTTAGAAAGAATACATGGTGCCGGAGCAGGTATCCATTGTGAGCTTTTCAGCTTTTATTTACCAATGGGTTCTCTTTCCACAGCCTTTGATGGTGAAATCGAAGCTATTACACTGGCTATCCAACAGCTATCGATTCGCAGTCACTTTTTTAAAAGATCGGTCATTCTGTCAGATTCTAAAAGTGCGCTTCAGACTTTTTTGAATAAACCAAATAGTTCCCAAAGTATTTTTAAACATAAAATATTTCCCAAACAGTTCCCAAAGTACATTTGCTTAAGGCTCTGATATACAGAATTTCCTTCCATTGGTACCCATTGTGGTATTTGGCGCAATGAAAAGGCTGGTTCACTTGGATAAAAAGGGAGCCTTGAGAGATCAACGCATGAATAGCCCTCTTTCATTTCATTCAACTAAATTGTTTGTTAACCTGACTCTCAAGAAGAGTCTTAAGCAAGATATTGTTCAACGTGCGACGCACAAGTGATGGAAGATTTCGGGGGAGGAAAGAGCTTTTCCCGTTTTTCCCAGAAAGACTGGGGTTGGGCTTTTTAGAGTTATATATTTAAAAAAGAGAAGTTTGAGATTATTATTCTTTGAATCTTATGATAATAATTATATTATTTGTCTTAACTTGAGGGAGATACTTCAAACTCTGAAATCAATCTTTGATTAAGCCTCAACAAATATAATTTCTGTACTATAGTTTTCTGTAGACTGCAATAGTCCATTAGATTTTTGCAAAAAAAACTAATTTATAACTGTCTCTCTCTCTCTCTCTCTCTAAATATATATATATATATATAAATATATACATACACCATTAAAATTGCTACACCAAGAAGGCGACATGCTACAGACGTGAAATTTATACGAAAGGAAGAAGGTGCTGTGATATGCAAATGATTAGCTTTTCAGCGCCTTCAGACAAAGCAGGCGCCAGTAGCGACACCTACATTGTGTTTAAATAAGGAAATTTATCAGCCGGTTCCTCATACACAAATTGCATTTGAACGTAGTTGCTTGGTGAAAAGTTGTTGTGATGCCTCGTGTAAGAAGGAGAAATGCGTACCAGCACGTTTCTGACTTTGATAAAGGTCGAATTGTAGCGTACCGGGATTGCGGTTTATCTTATCACTGTATTGCTGCTCGCGTCGTTCGATATCCAATGACTGAACGCCATGCGGGATCTCAACGGCCACCTATCACTAGCAGCCGAGAAGACAGGTATATTTTCCGCATGGGCGTAATGGATCGTGCAACCACGTCACAAGCCTTGAGTCAAGAAACGGGGTCGTTTGGAAGACAACAAGTGTCTGCACGAACACTTAGACGACGTTTGAGGCAGGATGGACTCTCAGCACGGATACCATGGCTGAGGCTTCCCTTGACGCTGTCTCATAGATAGAGAGCGCCTTCAATGGTGTGATCAACGACGAACCTGGGCGCTTGAATGGTGAGACGTCATCTTTTTAGATGAATCCAAGTTCTGTGTACAGCATCATGATGGTTGCATCCGTGTTTGGCAGCATCTTGTTGAACGTACACTGGCAGCGTGCATTTGTCATCGTCATACTGGCCCATCACCTGGCGTGATGGTATGGGGTGCCATTGGATAGACGGCTCGGTCACCTCTTGTTCGCATTGACGGTGCTTTGAACAGTGCACGTTACATTTCTTGTGTGTTACCATCCGTGGCTCTACCCTTTATTCGAGCAATGCGAAACCCTACGTTTCAGCAGGATAATGCCCGACCGCATGTTTCCGGTATTGAACGGACTTTTCTTGATAAGGAACATGTTCGGCTGTTGCCCTGGCCAGCACGTTCTCCAGATCTTTCACCAATAGAAAACGTCTGGTCAATGGTTGCCGAGCGAATGGCTCGTCACCAAACGCCAGTCACTACAGTTGATGAACTGTGGCATCGTGTTGAAGCTGCATGGGCATCTGTACCTGTACATGCAATCCAATCTCTGTTTGACTCAATGCCCAGGCGTATACTGCTGTTATTACTGCCAGAGGTGGTTGTTCTGGGTACTGATTTCTCAGGATCTATCTAGCCAAATTTTTTGAAAATATTAATCACTTGTTATTTCTAGTATATTTGTCCAATAAATATCATTTTGCTATCTGTATTTCTTCCTGGTGTAGCAGTTTTAATGGCCAGTAGTGAATATATATTTATATATTAATTGGTAAATATAGTTTTTATAAAAGAAAGCTCAATGTAATAAATTTTCATATATTCGATCTTAAAAAATATTTGTCATTCAATTTTTCCCCTTGCACATTAGATGCAAAGAGTTGACATTTTTCGCAGTTTTCTCCCTTGTATAACGTGAATATATCACACTCTTTATGAGACACATTTCTGCATAATAATTTTTTCATATGATCAATTAGACTTCAGCCATCAGGAATAGTTTTGATTTTCAGCTCTGACTGTGAAAGAGGTTCCAATTACTTAGATTGATTGATGCACTAATATTATTAATAATGGTTCCCTCTCTCTTCATAAAGTAGAAAAACGTGACAATTTTTTAAACATCATGCAGAATTTATTTTAAAAACGTATGCTTATTTGATATTTTCTTTCTCAAACTGTTATAAAATTTAAATTTTTGAATTTAATTTTAACTAATATCATAGAGTTAGGCAGTCTGATATATATTTAAATTTATTTCAACAAAATTCATTTATATTTTTAAACGCAGATTTAAAAAGTAATTCTTTTGCGAAAAATATTCCTAATAGTGCGCCTAAGCGAAAGTGGTTCTTTTTTTTTTTTTTTTTTTTTTTATTTTGTCGTAAAAGATTTTCGCGGGTGTGTTTGAAAACACAAAATACAGCTAAAAACCCTATGAAATGATACAAAATTTTAAAAAATGATACAAATTTTAAAATCAAATGTTTATTACCATATTCAACATTAGTCTGGTGCCAAATTGGCAAAAAGCCAAAGTGCATCCTAAAATGTAGCCTAACTGTTCTTTCACTTAATTCTCTTTAGCTGTTAATAATATAATTTACTAATGATGACCGTTATGATGGGTTCTCGCTGAATTAAAATGTAACTACTTAGGTTACTGCATTAAAATGTTATTTTAGTTTATAGATTTTATTTTATGCTTTCAAAGTAAAGAAAAAGGTATGTAAAATATTGAGTGTTCACAATTTAATTCGTTTAACAATAATTTCTTACTAATAGGCATAACCCAAAATAAAAATTTTGCAACTATTTCACTCGGAAAGTTTAATTTAAAGTTTCTTTGTTAAGCAAAAATTTCAATCTTCATTAAGCAAAAATTTCTTTATATTATTCTGTCAAATGACAAAACTAAAATATATCTCTTCAAACTGGTAATTTTAAAACAACGTTTATATTTAATAATATATGATGAAAAATTATTACTTTCACACACATAATTTATCATTTATTTGGAATAAAAAAATAAGTAACACATGAAAAATTAAATTTTAGTGAAATGGATGAGAAATATATTCTTTTCCTAATCCATCAAAATAAATATTTTCACAAACATTTGAAATTTTTTTTTTTTCGAATGGCAGATTGTAGACAGTTACTACTGCTACAGAGTCTATAAATCTGTTGTTCCCTGATACCAAGGAACCGACAGAGAGACATCGACCGACCCATCAGAACTCTTAGCCGCCGAGGAGTTGCCCTGGGTGCACCCTCACACATGCCATTGGGACCCATTTATTGGGTAGGTAGTATTCATACTTCATTCACGCACACAAGGAAAGGACAAAAACAGGATAGAGAGAGAAGAGTACATCCATGCCTGAACCGGGATTCGAGATCAGGACCTCCCTATCCGTAGTCAGGCACACTGACCACTACAATATTTGAAATTACAGTTTTTTAATATAAAAAATTATTTCAGAAAGCTGTTTTGAACATATCTGAAAAGATATTCCTGGAGTAGCCAGGTAAATGATTATGTTTGGCTTTAAGTTCAATATTCAATCAGCACCTTCAGTGTGGATTTCGTAATGATTCAGAATTTATTTTTAAATAGAGGTCATGGTCCAGTTACCCTTTTTATGTTAAACATGATATTTGAGTGATAAAAGAACTGAAGCAAAATCTCAAGAAATAAATTAATGACAAATAAATTTCTTCTATCAATTTTTCAGTTTCATGTGTAGAACATAAATTATCCATAGAAATCCATACAAAATATTAAATTGCCTCATTGATGCTTCTCACAATAAATCATTGTTTCCTCAACACATTGTGCTCGAAATATGAATATATGTGGCAACATATCCTCTTTCGTAATGAAAATCCTTTAAATTTTTTTGCTATAGACGCGAAACAAAAAATATCGGAATAGTAAAAACCAATTAACTTTATAACTACGGAAAGTTTAAAATTGCTATTGATCATTTTTAAAATTGAATAAAAAATGCTCAGTGCAATTATTTTAATTCAAATTGTTGCATTGTTAAAATTGGTTTTTTGTATTAAAAAATTTGCAAATATTTTGACGATAGACGATTAATTTATTATTATAATCTATTTCGGTATTTTTATATTAACGCAAATCTAAATAGCATTTAAAGACGCTATTATGGTAATCACCAAAATTCCAGACACAATAATAGTATGTTGGACATAAGCAATTTAATAAAAACAATATATAAAAGAATCTGATGTTGCTGAAAAATGTATTGTACATAATATGAAAGAAGTTAAGTAACTGTTAATAGTAAAATGAACTTTTAAGTTGAATTTAAAAGCTATAAATAATTAATGCGTTATAAAAGAAACATATTTGTAATATCGCTCAAATTATAAAACATTTCCCACATTCATTTTCTTTATTTACAATTAAAAATAAAAATTGCTGTCAGAAGTGGGATTCGAACCCACGCCCACATTCGAGGACCAGAACACTCACACTCTGCTATCAGAGCAAGGAGATACCTTGAGTCTGGCGCCTTAGACCGCTCGGCCATCCTAACATGTGTGTCATGCTGTTTCAAAAGAACAGTTGCGTTTTTATCAGACTACCACGTTTTCTGAAAAGGTAAGATAACAATTATTTTTATTTTTAGATAACAGTCTCACATTTTAAATGTTATTTATACTCGCTTGTTGTAACTAAAGGATCTCAATCCCCTCAGAATATTCACTTATTTTTAGAAGGTCAGCTTTAATCAATGCTTTATATTTTGCTGTCAACTTATCTTTGTATAACATGGCTCCCCTACAAATTAAATTAAATCATTTGCAAAAGATTTCTGTTCCTTATAAAATGCGATTAACTTTTTAGAATTCTTTGAAATATGGAAAAATTTTTGGTATTAGTTCAAGATCAACCATATATGCTTTCTCGCCAAATCTGGCGCCCAATGTTTTGCTCGCAGTGTTGCGATTTCTGTTTTTGTTTTTATTGTAGTGTTGCCAAATTCAGTTTTTGTTATTATTCTTTTATTTGTTGCCAGTATTCGTTTTTCTCTTTTTTTACATAATTTTTACGTTATATATGTGTTCTTTTTTTAGTGGCAACAGCTATTTAAGTTTAACTTCGAGTTTCTTTGTTCTAGAACTTTCTTTGTTCCACGTTTCTATTGCAATTGGATGCCATTTGTCTTCTTTTTGCTTTTAGTGCAATTAGGAGATTTTCCCTCAGCTGTGTTTCGTTGTCGCCAGCGTCCAATCATCGTAAATTTTTCTTTTTTACAATTTCTTTTATATTATTTCTTTTTATTTGGTTTATTTATTACATATATTTTCATTTATTCATTTATTTTATTGCTTTCATGTATTTTTTGTATTGTATTCGTGTTTCATCTTTATATTCACTTATGAAATGTATAAATTTTTAAAAAAATACTTTTTTCATAATTTTTTTAAAATTTTATAAAGTGAATATATTTAGAATAATATTTTTTCAATGCCTTTTTTTAAATTTTATAAAGTGTATATATTTGGAAAATTATTTTCCCATGCTTTTATAAGTTTTATAAAGTGTATATATTTAAAAAAATATTTCTTACATGCTTTTTTTTTTTTTTTTTTTTTTTTTTAACTGAAATGTGACATTGGTGACAACGAACAAAATGTTGAAGTAAATATACCAATTGGCATAATAACATGTGACTTCATATCAAGTAAGTCCATTATTTATATTTCCCTTTTTAAGTTTTCTTTAATGCTTATTTTTCGATCGAACTTCGGAAATTTCCGGTATTAATAAACGCGCGCTTAGCTTAGCGATTTGGAGACGAAAAAAATTCGCGGAGCTCGCCAATATATGGGGATACTGAAGTAGTTACTATATAACGTGTTTTGTTTAATTTGTATTATTAGAAACATAATATGTTTTTGATATTGATAAGCGGGAATGAATAAATCTTGATTTCATAAAATGCAAAACTCTCCTTAAAAATATGTACTGTTGTAAATAAATTATTTTTACGTATAAATAGTTCGTTCTCGCTATAATTTCCAATTTTGATGTCAGTTTCTTTACAACTTAATCATTATAATTGAAATTATTATTCAGAGTTTTGCACTAGTAAAATGATGAAAATATCATATAATCAGCTTGCATATTTTATAGTGTTACTGGTTGTTTAATATTTTACAAAATTAGGATAAAACGCCAAATATAATTGAATGCCTGTAAAGTTTATACACAAATATATTCTCTGATACTAATTTAGATATGAGAAAGATTTTTTAATTATTTATAATCATTTATTACGGCTTACACAGTAAAACTTGCTAAATATGAAGAAAACAAAAAGCAAATCTTCCAGAACTAAAAATTTCCGAAATTTTACTTATATGTAATAAAGTTATCGATCGCTAGAAATTGTCTATTTATTGTGAATTCAGAGTAACCCATTCTATTTATCGAAATTAAAATTTTATTTATAGTATCAATTCATAATATGAATGAAAATATATAAATTTTATTTTAACTTCTAGAAAAAATAATTACATTTTAAAAATCTATGAAACGTAATTCCAAAACTTTATAAAACAATATGTTAATAAATTCGAATACTATGTTAACAAAAATACAAGAAAATACGCCTTTATAAAATACTTGAATTTTTGAGCGTTTAATATTATAAAACTATAAGATTTGAAAATACATTATTCATTTGGTATAAAAATTAATTATTTGATAAAAAATATTTTGATAATACGAACTTAGCTCGTGTTTTTCTATTTAAGTATTTTTAAGTTAAATTAATTTAGAAAATGAACGAAACACTTAGATAAATATTTTTAATATTTTTTGCTCATGTGTTTTTAAATTTTTATGTTTACAAATACGCTTGAAAATAAATTGACTTTTTCAAACTATATAATTTATATAGAATATACTTTCGAAACAGCGTGTTAATTTTTATGAATCATTTAGGGCTGAAGTAATATGAAAAATTAGTTTTAATATATGAAATCATTTTTTAATAAAAATTTTTTTATGTATGAGGAAGTTAACTTTAAACAGTTTCTTTACAAATATGGGTAAACAAATTTGTTTTTTTAATTTATAATATTTAAGGATTTAAATGTAAACTCTAGTTTGAAATATTTTTAAATATAAAAATAAACTTTTTTTCAATACTTCACAAAGTAATTGCTCAAAAGTTCTTTAAAAATGGAATATATAATAATTGCTAGAGATCTCGATCGATTTTTGGAAAAAACTAAATGCAATTTTTTTGAAACGTCATTAAACTTCATTAAATTATATATTTATCATTTTTATTAAAGACTTTTCGCCAGTATGAGCAAAATTTGTAATCCCTAGTTTTGAGAATTGTTTCAACTTTTCATGCAAAAAATTGAAGCGGTCCTTGATTAAAATCTTCATTATTTTTGAATTTTTTGTCCTTCAAAAAGTTATGTAGAGACACAAACAAATGATAATTGGAGGTTGATAGGCAAAAGAATATGGCGTGTGGAACAGAATATCCCAGCCTAGTTTTGATGTTTTTTGATGAATTTTTTTTTTGGGATGCTCCCTTTAAATTATACAGTTGCTGACAATTCTTTTCCGCAATTAGCTTTTCATTTAATGTGTAATGTTCATAATGTAATGATCCTCAAATGTCCCAACATATGCAAATTATTCTCTTGTTTAGAATTAAACATTTTGTAGAGATCGAAGGGTTAGGTTTTCAGCAGAATGTATCCTTTTCCTTTCGATGTTTTTGTGGATAATCCATTTATCATCCCCTGTTATCATCCGATTGAAACAATGATCAATTTGCACCAAACAAGCAGACACGGACATACAATGCTTCTATCATCAAAATTTTTCTGACTTAATTTATGGGGAACCGATTTTGACTCTTTCAACACCAATTCTATCTTCCGAATTTGTTCCGAAATAGTTTGCTGATTTGAATATAGCTTTTTGCTGTCTCCGATGTTGCCAGAAAAAGATCTTTGTCTCTATAGTTTTTTTAACAACATTGTCATCGATCAATTGACACAAGTTTCCGGTAGACCTAATATATTCAGAATGCAATTTAAGATTTAAATAAATTTTGTTTTTAAATTATATAAAGTTTTTTGAATAATATTGTCAATACTATATTTTATATATACTTTTTATGTTTGTTAAGTAAATTTCTGTATCGAATTTACAAATGTTTTTTTTAAAAAAACAATGAATATTTTACATTTCTCATTTTATTAACAACGGAACATGTTTTATTTCGTTTAGCTTGTACATTAGAATTAATAACTATAGATGAGTTACACCACATTAATACGATTGCCGGCCAACTTGTCTAGTAGTCAGCGTACCTGACTACGTATAGGGAGGTCCTGTGTTTGAATCCCGGTTCAGGCAGGGATGTAATTTCTCTCTCTGTCTATCTTGTATTTGTCCTTTCCTTCTTTCCTTGTGTATGAATGAGGTGTGAATGGTTGCCTACCCTATAAACGGGTCCCTGTAGCATGTGTGTGTACTGAAGAAGTCGGACTTCACTCGAAATGCGGTTCAGTTAAAAAAGTGGAGCAGCGCACCCCAATTTGCCAGCCTACCTGGCACACGAAAACAACTGCAGTTAATTCAATCAAAAAAAGCAATCGGTAATATTCTATCTTATTATACGATATTTGTTTAATAACTGATTTTATTTGAATGAAACAAAAACCTAATTTCAAAGAAATAGAATCTTTTGAAGAAAAAGAAACGAAAAAAATATAGTTAAACGCAGCAAAATAAAAATTTTCATCCTACTTAAAATAATAACAGTAATAATAATAACAAAAAGTGTACATTTGAACAAGAATCATCATATAAGGATTTTTACTCTTATTTAATAGACATAAATTATTTGAAAAAGTATATTTTCATAATTCATTGGTAAATTTTTTGTTAATATAAAATGAGGTCGATATCCACTTTAATATAGTCTGACACTTTTATTAAATGAATTCTTAAACACTCGAAAGACACAATAATTATTCCAATCTTTTTAATAAACGAAGATAAATATTAAATTTTCTTACGTCAAGATATTTTAATTTATATTAGAATATCCAAAAATGATTTTGATACATTAAATAAAATTGCAAGTTTTAAAGTACTGTTATGAAACAAACAAATGACTCCAAATTTTGAAAACAAACACATTTAATTGACAAAGAAAAAAAAATTACAACGGAGTCGTATTTGGGTTAGCTAACAACTCTCGCGTCTGTAGCGAACCAAAGACAGTATCTTTCTCCAAACTAAAACGCAGCTTCTACAGACTGCTCCTGGCCCCAACCGTCTCCCTCCTCACCCTACCCTTAAAGGCTCTTGAAATCTCAAGTGGTGGCTATGAGATATACAGTACTATTTAATGAAAATCTATCCTAGATTTCATCATCTCATCTTGTCACTTTATTTCGTAAGCATATTTTAAAATGCTTTTCTTTTAAAAATATTTTATTTTCTTACACTATTTTTTATATTAAATTATTTTTTTATATAAGTTGTAAATTTTTTATTTAAATAGTTTGAAAAATAAAACAAGTAAAGTTTAGTTTTGAATTGAAAAATAAACCGATTTTTTATTTGCGGAATTTTTAATGAAATTTTCTAAATTCCTTTTAATTTTATAATATTATTTAGGTTTATTAATAAATTGGAATTTAATATGCAATTTCCCATTTATTAATAAACCTAAATGATGCGTAATAAATAAATTAAAATTAAAATTATTTCAGTTTTTTCAGCAAAACAGTATAATTTTTCAAAAATTTACTTAAAAGCTAATAAGTTGTTCTGAATTAGTTTATAAATGTTTAACACAGATAATACTTCAATCAATATATATATATATATATATATATATATATATATATATATATATATATATATATATATATATATATATATATATATATATATATATATAATGTTCTTATAAGCATTTTCTTATAAGTCTTTAAACTTCGAAAATTTTGATAACGAGCTAGTTAATTTTTTTTTCATATTTGAGGAACATTCTAATTCTATTGAATCTTTTTTAAAAATCATTTAATCTTTTTTTCTTAATTTAAAATGAGTAGTTTGTGACGGGTTATATATACATAAATTGATACAAAGGTTTTTATTATTTTTAAAAATTTCAATCTCTTTATGAGGAGCATATTGCAAAAAAGCAAGACTTTTCGCAGTCGGTAGGATTCGAACCTACGCGGGAAGATCCCAATGGATTTCTAGTCCATCGCCTTAACCACTCGGCCACGACTGCCACACATTACATTATTTTAACTATTTATTTTACTATATCATTAAAACACTGTGCATAAGTGCATTTATTATAGAGTAATGTCACGACAATTAGGCAATTCTTTTTAGATGCCGATAAAAAGTCACGGAATACTTTTTCGCTAAATTTGGACGGACACGGAATACTTTTCGCTAAATAATAATCTCGCATAATCCTTGCATAGGGGATTTAACAGTGTCATTAATATAAGAATGTTTTTCTAACTTTATAGTTGCATGTTTTATGTTTTAGTTTTTATATTTATGACTTTTGCTTATAACTTTGATCACGTCTCAGGTATAATATATTCAAGACATATAATTTTTCAACGATTGGAATTTTTATTTTCAAATTAAACTGAAGCGTTTGTGTACAGTTAAAGCTTTTATTTCCTTAATTCAATCATGAATTATTGCTTTATTTTTGTATTGCATTATTGTTTTGTTTGTAAAATTATATTGCCCTTTTGTCTGTTAAATTTGGAATTTTGCGGAAAACTCATGTTTTAAGCAGATTATTTATAACACATTTTAATTCCTAGATTTAAATATTGCTATTAATGTGCAATTTTAAATTTATTAATAAAACTAATATATGAGCTTTTTCTTAAAAATTAATAAATTGAAGAGTCTATTTTCCAATGGGTCGTTTAAATATATTCTTAATTGATATATCATAATTAAAAGTAACGTTTCTGTAAAAATTCAATAAATCACTTTCATGTTTAAAAATTTAAATTAAATTGTGGGTTGAGCAAAAATAAAATAATTCTTCAATCTTTCAAATTTTATTTTAAAAAAAGGAAATCAAACAAAAGGATAATTTTATTAATATTTATTCTGGAAATGTTTCAAATCACTCTAATTTCAAAAATTATTTTAATAATTCATAAATTTATTCAAAAAATGATGCTACTAAAATTATGTTTCTTTATATATATCTGGATGTTTTGCTCTAAATTTTTGAACTATTTAATTTACTTAAGATATGTCTGGTTTCGGAATAAAATTTAAACATTAATAACGCTTTTAAATAGGGTAATTTGTCTCGAATCAATTCTTGTAAATTTATAACTTAAGTGGCTAGTAACTTTCATCATTCTTTAAAAATTTGAAAAATGAAAAACAAATGGTTTTCCAGTATAAATCCAGAAAAATGGATTTCGAGTGTCAAACCTCTTTCTGTAAGCAATGCACATTGCATCATAAAACGTATTAATCCTGTGAAGTATAGTAGAAAGCAACCAACTAATGACATTCTATTCAAAAATTATTTAGAATAGTTTTGATAAATTTTTTGATTATAATCCTGTAAAAAATTCAAATTTTCTATGTGCAACATCAAGTATTGAACAATGTTTTCGAACAGTTTGCCTATTATAGAGCTATACGATATATATATTTAAAAGAAAACAGTTTAAAATTATTATATATATATCTTTGAATCTCATTATAATATTTTTCCTAACTTGAGTCAAAGAGTTCAATCAATGTAACGTATATTTGATTAAGCTTTAATTAACTAAAGTTTTTATACGATAGTTTTTGTAAACTGTAAAAATCCATTAGGTTTTTGTAAACAAAACCTTTTTATTATTGACTTAATAAAAAATAACTATTATATATTTCACCTGGCAAATACAGTTTTTATAAAACAGAGCTCAATGTAATAAATTATCATATATTGAATCTTAAGAAAATATTTATTATTTTGTTTTACCCTTGAACATTAGATGAGAAGAGTTGGACATTTTTTGCCGTTTTCTCCCTTGTATGATGTGAATATATCACAATATTAATGAGACACCTTTTTTGCAAGTTAATATTTTCATATGATCAATTAGACTTAAGCCGTTTGGAATAGTTTGACTACTCAGATTTTACTGTGGTATAGATTTATATTACTTTGATTGATTGATACATTACTATTATTAATAATGGTTCCTTTTATATTCATCAAGTAGAAAATCGTTGCAATTTTTTAAACATCAAACAGAATTTATTTCAAACACATCTACGTATTTGATATTTCCTATTTAAAATGTTATTAAATCTAAATTTTTGATTTTTTTTCTTATTTAATTATCATTATGAAGTTTGGCAGCCTGATCTATATATTAATATATTTCAACAAAATATATATATATTTCGAAGTGCATATTTATAGAGAAATTATTTTGAGAAAAATATATTTTGTAATTTTCCTTGGCAAGAAATAGTCGACTTTTTATCGCCAGAATTTTTCGGGTGTATTTAATGCTGCTAAAAATAATATGCAATAATACAAAATTTAAAAAATGATACAAGTTTTACAAATAATTGCTTACTACCATTTTCAACATTACCCATGCTGGTGCCGAAATGGCGAGAAATCAAAGAGCTCCTTAAAACAATGGCTAATCATTCTATCACTTACTTCTCTTTAGCTGTGGGTATTCTAAATTATTAATTATGAACGTTACGATGGATTCATAATGAATTAAAATGTAACTACTTATGATACTACATTAAAATAGCATTTTAAATCTTAGATTTTATTTTATGCTTTTAAAGTAAAGAACAAGGAATGTAAAATCCTGGGTGTTCCCAATTTAATTCAGATGACAGTAATTTCTTACTATGAAGCAAAATCCAAAATAAAAATTTTGCAACCATTTCACGAATAAATTTCAGTCGGCAAGTTCGATTTTATTCTGAATTAGATTTATTCTGAAAAAATTATTCTGAATTAGTTTAAATGTTTTAATATACATTATTTGTAATTCAATATATATATATATATATATATATATATATATATATATATATATATATATATATATATATATATATATATATATATATATATATTAAAATATTGTATTAAATGCTTTTGCACGCATTTGTAAGTCTTTGAACTTCGAAAGTTTTGGTAACAAGGTAGTTACTTTTTGGATATTTAAAACACTGTTTGTATTGAATCTTCTTAAAAAATATGAAATCATTTTTTTAATTTTAAAATAGTAATTTGACAGATTATATATGTATATATAAACTGATAGAAAGATTTTTATTATTTCTAAGAATTATAATCGTTTCATCAGGTGCATACTTTAAAAACATAACGCTTTTCGCAGTCGGTAGGATTCGAACCTACGCGGAAAGATCCCAATGGATTTCTAGTCCATCGCCTTAACCACTCGGCCACGACTGCTACACATATGCTTATAACATTATTTTAATTATAAATTTCACTATATTATTAAAACACTGTGTATAAGTGTATTTATTATAGAGTAATGTCACGACAATTAGGCCATTCTTTTTATATGCCGAAAAAAAAGTCACAGAATAATTTGTTTCCAAATATGTAGTGGAAAACGCATAATCGTTCCAAAGTGGATTTAATCATGCCATTAATATGAGAAAGTTTTTGTGACTTTAGAGTTGCATGTTTTTATGTTTTCGTTTTTATATTTATGACTTCTGCTTATAACTTTGATCAAGTCTCATGAATAATATAGTCAAGACATAATTTTTCAACGATCAGAATTTTTATTTTTAAATTAAGCTGAAGTATTTGTGTATAGTTAAAGCTTTCATTTCCTTACTTCAATTATGAATTAATGCTGAATTATTGCATTGTTAGTATAATTACATTGCTAATTTGTATTGTTATGTTTGTAATTATGAGAAAATCTCTTCTTATAAGAATATAATGTGTTAATCTAAAACACAGAAGAGTTTAATCCCTAGATTTAATTTTTAAAATTAACATGCAACTAAATTTATTAATAAATAAAAAATGTGCTTTTTTTAAAAAAATAAATAAAAGGTAGAGCCTATTTTTCTAACAGGAACTTTTAAATACCTATCTGAACTTTTTTAGCTGCAAATATTATAAAACCATAATGTTTGAAAATACATTATTGATTTCGAAAATACATTAATTATTTGATATAAAATATGTCGATAATAAGATCTTAGCTGGTGTTTTTCAATTTAGTATTATTAAGCTAAATTAATAATTTAGAAAAATAAACGAAACTCGTTGATAATTTTTTTTAGATATTTTTTTTCAGGTGTTTTCAAATTTTAAATTTAAAATTGCTTGAAAATAAATTGCCTTTTTCAAATAATATAATTTATATAGAATTCGCCTTCAAAAAACAGCGTATTAGTTTTTAGGAATATTTAGCTGTTAAGAAAAAAGAAAAATTGGTATTAATTTTTGAAAACACGTTTTCTTAAATAGAATTTTTTTTATGTATGAGGAAGCTAAATTTAAGCAGTTTCCTTACAAATGTGGGAAAAACTATTTGGATTTAATTTGTAATATTATTTAAGGCTTTATATTTATATATATATATATATATATATACATATATATATATATATATTTATATATATATATATATATTATATATATGTATATATATTTATATATTTATATATATATATATTTTATATATCTTTATATATTTTTATATTTATATATATATATATATATATATATATATATATATATATATATATATATATATAACTGTTAACGTGAGTTTCAAACACTTTAAAATAAAAATAAAAATTCTTTTTCAATACTTCGCAATGTAACTGCTCAGTAATTTTTTTATTTTTAAAAGGAATACATTAAGTCTACCGGAAAGTTCTGTGCATCTTTGGAATAAAACAAAATAAAAAATTTTCTTAACCTCATTAATCTTTATTAAATTATATTGTTGTGTGCCTTTGTTATTATTGACTTTTTGCCAACAGGAAGGCAATTTGTACCACCCATTTCGAAAACTATTTCGATTTTCGCAAGAAAAATTGAAACAGGGCTTGATTAATATCTTCATCATTTTTGAATTTTTGTCATTCCAAAAATTCTGAAGGAAAGAAACAAGTGATAATTAGATATAAGTCTAGATAATATAGCGTACGGAACAGAAAATCCCAGCCTATTTCTGATATCTTTTGATGAACTTTTTTCTTGGTATTCTCCCTTTAAGTTATCGAGTTGTTGAAAATGCTTTTCCGAACTGAGCTTTTCATTCAATTTTTAATTTTCATAATATTTTGATCCTCAAATGACCCACCCTATACAAAACATTCTCTTATTCAGAAATAAACATGTTTTAGAGTTGGAAGGGCTTATCAGCGCAATATATCCTTTACTTTACGATGTTTTCGCAGATAATCCACTGTTCATCCCCAGTTATCATCCGGTTAAAACAGGGTTCGATTTTATTCCAAACAAAGAGACAGACATATAATGCCTCTTCTGACTTAGTTCATGTGGCAACCATTTTGACTATTTCCACACCATTCCTATCTTTCGGATGTTGTCCGAAATAGTTTGCTGAGTTGAATTAAGTTTCCTGCGTTCTCTGATGTGTCTGAAAAGATAATTTCTCTTTAATTCTTAACAATATCGTCATCTATTGATGGACAGAATTTCCTTTTGTGTAGTGCCAGTTGTCCTGGCATGGGGCGCGCTTCTCCACATTTCTAGCTGAATTGAATTTCGGAGTGGAGTCCACCTTATTCAATACTCACATGCCGTAAGTACCCGTAGCTAATAAAGTAAGAATGTAATATAAGATACAAATATATATTTTATATAAGCTGTCTTATGTTTTAACATGAACGTAGTTTTTTCAATAATATCGTCAATAATAAATTATTTTTATGCTTCTTAAGTTTATAGAGTAACCTTTCTTTTTTTTTTTTTTTTTATCAAATTCTGTAAAATAACAATAAACGTTTTTCATTGTATTAGAAACGTACCATGCTCTATTTCTTCTAACTTCTTCAATAGATTTAATTAATTTATACCACATTGATTTAATTCCATTAGAATTATAAAGGAATCGCTAATATTCTTTTTGAATTTCATTTTCAATGGCATGGCAAATACAAGGAATGACACAAATGAAACACATGAAAAATCACAAAATAGACATGCGACGAAGATAGGAGAGGTAAATACACTACTTAAATAATAATACTTACTTATGGCACTATGTAATGTATAGTAATTATGTAGCATCTGAACATACGGTGTTTCTGTAATAACTGATTTTACCTGAAAAAAGTTAAATGGCTAGTTTCATAGAATCAGGCTACAAGATGCACGTTTTGAAGAAAAGAAAAAAGAAACATAACTTGTCAAACACTGATAAATTTAAATTTTCACCAAAAATGTACACTTGAACAAGAATAATCATATAATGATTTTTACTCTTACCTTTTAATCAAAATTTATTTGAAGAAGTATTTTTTATACTTCAGTGGTAAATCTTTACGTAAGTATTTAATGTGTCAAAATTCATTCTAGAATTCATTGCATTATCTTGTCACTTTATTGCGTACACTTATTATAAAATAAAGATTTTTTTACATTCTTTTATTACATTATATTACTTTCTTCATTTATTTTTAAAATTATTTTCTTACCTTTTTTTATAAGTTCTTCACTCATGCAATATTTGAATATTTAATTCTTTTTGTATATAAATTGCAAATTTTTTATTTAAGTGATTTAAAAAATAAAACTAACCAGGAAAATTTAGTTTATAATTTTAAAAAAATCGACTATTTATCTGTAGAATATTTATTGAAAATTTTTTTTAATTTTTTCAATGATTCCTAATTAAGGATACGTAATAAATGAATTAAAATAAAATTTATTTCAGGAATATCAGCGAAATAGTATAATATTTCGAAAATTGTACTTAGAAGCTAAAAAGTTGTTCTGAGTTAGTTTAAATGTTATATTGTATAAAGTATTTAAATATAATGTTACATAAACAATTATATTAAACGATCTTATACGCACTTATAATTCTAAAAAATTCAAAAATTTTGATTTCAAGCTAGTTACTTTTTTTAATATTAGAAACACTAATTCCATTGAATTTTCCTGAAAAAATATTTAATCTTTATTTTTTAATTTAAAAATACTAACTTTTTGAAGGTTTTTATGCATAAAAAACTGATGTAAACATTTACATTATTTATTTCAATTGTAATGGTTTTTTCAGGTGCACCTGCGACAAAAATGTGATGACGCAGTCGGTAGGATTCGAACCTACGCGGGAAGATCCCAATGGACTTCGAGTCCATCGCCTTAACCACTCGGCCACAACTGCTGCACGATTCTTCAAACATTATTTTAAGTATAAATTTAAAATCTATCATTAAAACAGCATTGTGTTTAAATGCACTTTTTATGGAGTAATGTCACGATAATTTGGCAATTATGGCATACGCCAAAAAAGAAAAAAAAATGTTCACTGCATTTTTTTTCGCTAAATTTTAAGTGTAAAACGCATAATCGCTACAATGTTGAGGCTATCATATCAAAAATATGAGCATTTTGTGCAACTTTATAGTTGCAAGTTTTGGCGTTTTACTTTTATATTTATGACTTTTGCTAAAATATCTTTGATCACAAGTCATATGTGTAGTATATTCTTGAGATACAATTTTATAAAGATGTTCATGCGAATATTCATTGTTAAATTATTCTGTAGCTTTTGTGTATATCGTTAAAGCTTTTATTTCCTTAATTCAATCACGAATGAATGTTGAACGCTTTTATTTATTTCCTAATTTATTAGTCATATTTTATTGCCATTTTGTATTGTTAAGTTTGTAATTATGCGGAAAACACTTGTTTTAAGCACATTATTTGTTAATCCAAAACGTTGAAAATTTTAAGCCCTTGGTTTAAATATTGATATTAATATGCAATTCCAAATTGATTAATAAATAAATTAATTTTTTCTAGAAAGCAAATATATTGAAGTTTTTTATGTAAAAGTATCTTTTAAATCCAATCTCAATTGAGAAATGTCATAATTAAAAGTAGTATTTTTAAAAAAATCCAGTAAATCATATTGATTACCATAGAATTACATTAAACTTGTACACCTGCCAAGTGAATATTGCAAAAATAAACTGATTCTTCAAAACATTAAAATATATTTGAATAAAAAAATGGAAAACTAAGAAAATGAATGGTATTGAAACTCATTCAGGTGTTTCTAATGCACTGTAAATAGGAAACGTATTTAAGAGTCCCTAAGTTTAATCAATAAATTTAAATGATGACATTAAAATACATTCGCTCGTTTTCCAAAATCTGCAATTTTCAATCTTAATTTTTGAAATAATTCATCGAATTAATTTTGTCCTGGTTAAGGAATAAAATGAATGAAAAACAAAAGGTTTGCCAATATAAATCAAGAGAAATGGATTTTGAATCTCAGAGAGCATTCTTCTCGCAATTGTCACTATATCACACACACACGCAAAAAAATTTAAACTTGCTTTCAATAAAAGAAAGCCACAAGCTAATGACATTCTATTCATTTGTTTATTCAGAATTCGAATGGATTAGGAATTTTCTAGCACAGCGTTTTTCTGCAGTTAGATATGGCTATGGAATTTCTGGTTTTAAACAGACTGAGACTGACCTTCCTCAGGGAACGATTATTAGATTGATTCTTTTTAATGTTTTTATCAACGATTTACCGAATACTTAAGCACCGTCGGTGGATTCTGGACTTTTCGCTAATGAATTGGTTGTCTGGAGCAGTACTTCAAAAAAGAACCAGGATGGGTTGCATCAGATCCTCAATGGCGCCCTGATAGAACTGGAGAGCTGGTGCCTAAAAAATGGTATGATGTTGAATCAGGGCAAAACCACTTGTCAGTTTTTTCTCTGAATAGAAAGCCTTTTATGCCCCGAGATTGACATATAAACGTGTACATATTCAATATAATTATTCTACTAAATTCTACTAAATACTTAGGTTGCACTCTCGATCCTCGTTTAAATTGGAGAAATCACGCAGAAAATCTGAAAAATATAGCCGTTAGAAGACTTTCTGTCTTGAAACGTTTGGCTGGCTCGAGGTGGGGCTGCAACTGAGAGGCATTGTTAACTACTTACAAATTATATATCCATCCAATTATTCACTATTGTTGTGATATTCTCATCACAGCCCCAGAGAAAGTAGTTAATTTTCTTTAGGTATCCCAGAAACACAAGCATTGCGAATTGTTACTGGAGCTGTGAAAACTACCCTGTTCTTGCAATGCAACTCCTAACCGACTTGGAACGTGTTCATCATTTTATTAAAAGAAAGGCGATCCTGCTGTACCAAAAACATATGCGTTTACCTGGCAACGCTTTCTGGAAGAACTATAACAATGAGATCCCTAGAAATCTTAAGACTCAAATTGGCTTAATCCAAGCTGCCCAGAGAGAATCCGATGCTTTAAATTAAGTAGAGACTATTTAATTTTACTTCCTCCTACTTGTTATATATATTATCTGAATTTGAATATAAATCTTGATTACATTCAGAAAGTTGCTAACAACGATATGAGTTATTTCAACTAAGATCTTTCGCAATAGAGACAATTGAGTTTCGCTATCCTGAAAATGAGAACTTGCATGTTTTCACTGATAGTTTTATGTTAGAAAGAATACATGGTGCCGGAGCAGGTATCCATTGTGAGATTTTCAGTTTTTATTTACCAATGTGTCCTCTTTCTACAGACTTTGATGGTGAAATTGAAGCTATTATACTGGCTATCCAACAGCTACCGATTCGCAGTCACTTTCTTAAAAGATCGGTCATTCTGTCAGATTCTAAAAGTGCGCTTCAAACTTTTTTGAATAATCCAAATAGTTTCCAAAGTATTTTTAAATATCCAAATGGATCCCAAATTACATTTGCTTAAGGCTCTGATACACAGAATTTCCTTCCAATGGTACCCATTTTGGTATTTGGCGCAATGAAAAGGCTGGTTCACTTGGCTAAAAAGGGAGCCTTGAGAGATCAACGCATGAATCGCCCTTTTTCATTTCATTCAACTAAATTGTTTGTTAACCTGACTCTCAAGAAGAATCTTAAACAAGATATGGTTCAACGTGCGACGCACCAGTGATGGAGAATTTCGGGGGAGGAAAAAGCTGTTCCCGTTTTTCCTAGAAACACTGCGGTAGCCCTTTTTTTAGAGGTCTAACTGGACATGATTGTTTACAAGACAATCTCTATAGGATTGGAGTGGCGGATTCCCCGGAATGAGTTTTGTGTGACTCTGGAAAACCAATGACTTTTGAGCATTTAAATAATTGTGTGGTTCTTTCTCAATATGAAGGCATTGTTGAAAAGCAATGGAGAACCCGTGAACTAATGGCTTAGGCGCTAATGTTCTGCATTTGTAAATAAATAATAAATTTATTCAGAATAAAGTTTTGATAATATTATAGGATTATCAATAAGCAATAATTAAAAATTTGTATTTATAACGTCAAGAACTGAACAATGTTTTTCTAAGAGTTCACCATTTATAAAGCTATATGAAATATATTTAAAAAAGAGAAGTTTGAAATTATTATATTTCTTTGAATCTTATGATAATAATTATACTATTTGTCTTAACATGAGTGAGATACTTCAAACTCTGAAACCAAACATTGATTAAGCCTCAATTAAATATAATTTCTGTACTATAGTTTTTTGTAGACTGCAATAGACCATTAGATTTTTGCAAAGAAAACTAATTTATAACTCTCTCTCTCTCTCTCTCTCTCTCTCTCTATATATATATATATATATATATATATATATATATATATATATATATATATATATATATATATATATATATATATATACTCTACATATATATATATATATATATATATATATATATATATATATATATATATATATATATATATATATATACACCATTAAAATTGCTAGACCAAGAAGGCGACGTGCTACAGACCTGAAATTCTTACGAAAGGAAGAATGTTCTGTGATATGCAAATGATTAGCTTTTCAGCGCATTCAGACAAAGCAGGCGCCAGTAGCGACACCTAAATTGTGTTTAAATAAGGAAATTTTTCAGCCGGTTCCTCATACACAAATTGCATTTGAACGTAGTTGCTTGGTGAAACGTTGTTGTGATGCCCCGTGTAAGCAGGAGAAATGTGTACCAGCACGTTTCTGACTTTGATAAAGGTCGAATTGTAGCGTACCGGGATTGCGGTTTATCTTATCGCAGTATAGTATTACTGCTCGCGTCGGTCGAGATCCAATGACTGTTAGCAGAATATGGAATCAATGGGTCCAGGAAGGTAATACGGAACCCCATGCAGGATCTCAAGGGACACCTATCACTAGCAGCCGAGAAGACAGGCATATTATCCGCAAGGTCGTAATGGATCGTGCAACCACGTCACAAGCCGTGAGTCATGAAACGGGGTCGTTTGGAAGACAACAAGTGTCTGCACGAACAGTTCGACGATGTTTGAGGCAGCATGGACTCTCAGCACGGATACAATGGCTGGGGCTTCCCTTGACGCTGCGTCATAGACAAGAGCGCCTTCAATGGTGTGATCAAAGACGAACCTGGGCGCTTGAATGGCGAGACGTCATCTTTTCAGATGAATCCAGGTTCTGTGTACAGCATCATGATGGTCGCATCCGTGTTTAGCTGCATCTTTGTGAACGCACACTGGCCGCCTGCATTCGTCCTCATCATACTGGCCCATCACCTGGCGTGATGCTATGGGGTGCCATTGGATAGACGTCTCGGTCACCTCTTGTTCGCATTGACGGTGCTTTGAACAGTGCACGTTACATTTCTGGTGTGTTACGATCCGTGGCTCTACCCTTTATTCGAGCCCTGCGGAACCCTACGTTTCAGCAGGATAATGCCCGACCGCATGTTTCCGGTATTAAACGGACCTTTCTTGATAAGGAACATGTTCGGCTGTTGCCCTGGCCAGCACGTTCTCCAGATCATTCACCAATAGAAAACGTCTGGTCAATGGTTGCCGAGCGACTGTCTCGTCACCAAACGTCAGTCACTACGGTTGGTGAACTGTGGCATCGTGTTGAAGCTCCATGGGCATCTGTACCTGTACATGCAATCCAATCTCTGTTTGACTCAATGCCCAGGCGTATAACTGCTGTTATTACTGCCACACAAGTGGTTGTTCTGGGTACTGATTTCTCAGGATCTATCCATCCAAATTTTTTGAAAATTTAATCACTTGTTATTTCTAGTATAATATATTTGTCCAATAAATATCATTTTGTTATCTGCATTTCTTCCTGGTATAGCAATTTTAAAGGCCAGTAGTGTATATATATTTATATATTAATTGGTAAATATATTTTTTATAAATGAAAGCTCAATGTAATAAATTATCATATATTCGATCTTAAAAAATTTTTGTCATTCAATTTTTTCCATTTGCACATTAGATGCGAAGAGTTGACATTTTTCGCAGTTTTCTCCCTTGTATAACGTGAATATATCACACTCTTTATGAGACACATTTCTGCATAATAATTTTTTCATATGATCAATTAAGACTTCAGCCATCAGGAATAGTTTTGATTTTCAGCTCTGACTGTGAAAGAGGTTCCAATTACTTAGATTGATTGATACACTAATATTATTAATAATGGTTCCCTCTCTCTTCATAAAGTAGAAAAACGTGACAATTTTTTAAACATCATGCAGAATTTATTTTAAAAACGTATGCTTATTTGATATTTTCTTTCTCAAGATGTTATAAAATTTAAATTTTTGAATTTAATTTTAACTAATATCATAGAGTTAGGCAGTCTGATGTATATTTAAAAATTATTTCAACAAAATTCATTTATATTTTTAAGCGCAAATTTAAAAAGTAATTCTTTTGCAAAAAATATTCCTAATAGTGCGCATAAGCGAAAGTGTTTTTTTTTTTTTTTTTTTTTTTTTTTTTTTGTCGTAAAAGATTTTCGGGTGTGTTAGAAAACACAAAATACAGCTAAAAACCCTATGGAATGATACAAAATTTTAAAAAATGATACAAATTATAAAATCAAATGTTTATTAACATATTCAACATTAGTCTGGTGCCAAATTGGCAAAAACCCAAAGTGCATCATAAAATGTAGCCTAACTGTTCTGTCACTTAATTCTCTTTAGCTGTTAATAATATAATTTACTAATGATGACCGTTATGATGGGTTCTCGCTGAATTAAAATTTAACTACTTTGGTTTCTGCATTAGAATGGTATTTTAGTTCATAGATTTTATTTTATGCTTTCAAAGTAAAGAAAAAGGTATGTAAAATATTGAGTGTTCACAATTTAATTCGTTTAACAATAATTTCTTACTATAAGACATAACCCAAAATAAAAATTTTGCAACTATTTCACTCGGAAAGTTTAATTTAAAGTTTCTTTGTTAAGCAAAAATTTCAATCTTCACTAAGCAAAAATTTCTTTATATTATTCTGTCAAATGACAAAACTAAAATATATCTCTTCAAACTGGTAATTTTAAAACAACGTTTATATTTAATAATATATGATGAAAAATTATTACTTTCACACACACAATTTATCATTTATTTGGAATAAAAAAATAAGTAACACATGAAAAATTAAATTTTAGTGAAATGGATGAGAAATACATTCTTTTCCTAATCCATCAAAATAAATATTTTCACAAACATTTGAAATTATTTTTTTTTTCGATTGGCAGATTGTAGACAGTTACAACTGCAACATAGTCTATAAATCTGTTGTTCCCTGATACCAAGGAACCGACCAGAGAGACATCGACCGACCGACCAGAACTCTTAGCCGCCGAGGAGTTGCCCTGGGTTCACCCTCACACATGCCATTGGGACCCGTTTATTGGGTGGGTAGTATTCATACTTCATTCACACACACAAGGAAAGGACAAAAACAGGATAGAGAGAGAAGAGTACATCCATGCCTGAACCGGGATTCGAGATCAGGACTTCCCTATCCGTAGTCAGGCACACTCACCAATAGAATATTTGAAATTATAGTTTTTTAATATTAAAAATTATTTCAGAAAGCGGTTTTGAACATATCTGAAAGAATATTCCTGGAGTAGCCAGATAAATGATTATGTTTGGCTTTAAGTTCAATATTCAATCAACACCTTCTGTGTGGATTTCGTAATGATTCAGAATTTATTTTAAATTAGAGGTCATGGTCCAGTTACCTCTTTTATGATATTTGAGTGAAACATGATATTTGAGTGATAAAAGAACTGAAGCAAAATCTCAAGAAATAAATTAATGACAAATAAATTTCTTCTATCAATTTTTCAGTTTCATGTGTAGAACATAAATTGTCCATAGAAATCCATACAAAATATTGAATTGCCTCATTGATGCTTCTCACAATAAATCATTGTTTCCTCAACACATTGTGCTCGAAATATGAATATATGTGGCAATAGCTCCTCTATCGTAATGAAAATCCTTTAAATTATTTTGCTATAGACGCGAAAAAAAAATATCGGAATAGTAAAAACAAATTAACTTTATTACTACGCAAAGTTTAAAATTGCTATTGATCATTTTTAAAATTTAATAAAAAATGTTCAGTGCAATTATTTTAATTCAAATTGTTGCATTGTTAATATTGGTTTTTTGTATTAAAAAATTTGCAAATATTTTGACGATAGACTATTAATTTATTATTATAATCTATTTCGTTATTTTTATATTAACGCAATGCTAAATAGCATTTAAAGACGCTATTATGGTAATCACAAAAATTCCAAATAAAATAATAGCATGTTGGACACAAGCAATTTAATAAAAACTTATATAAAAGAGGCTGATGTTGCTGAAAAATATATTGTACATAATATGAAAGAAGTTAAGTTAATCTTAATAGTAAAATGAACTTTTAAGTTGAATTTAAAAGCTATAAATAATTAAAGCGTTATAAAAGAGACATATTTGTAATAACGCTCAAATTATAAAACATTTCCCACATTCATTTTCTTTATTTACAATTTAAAAAAAAATTGCTGTCAGAAGTGGGATTCGAACCCACGCCCACATTCGTGGACCAGAACACTCATCCTCTGCTATCAGAGCAAGGAGATACCTTGAGTCTGGCGCCTTAGACCGCTCGGCCATCCTGACATGTCTGTCATTCTGTTTCAAAACAACAACTGCGTTTTTATCAGACTACCACGTTTTCTGAAAAGTTAAGATAACACAATTATTTTTATTTTTAGATAACAGACAGTCTCACATTTTAAATGTTATTTATACTCGCTTGTTGTAACTAAAGGATCTCAATCCCCTCAGATTATTCACTTATTTTTAGAAGGACAGCTTTAATTAATGCTTTATATTTTGCTGTCAACTTATCTTTGTATAACATGGCTCCCCTACAAATTAAATTAAATCATTTGCAAAAGATTTCTGTTCCTTATAAAATGCGATTAACTTTTTAGAATTCTTTGAAATATGGAAAAATTTTTGGCATTAGTTCAAGATCCCCATATATGCTTTCTCGCCAAATCTGGCGCCCAATGTTATGATCGCAGTGCTGCCGATTTCTGTTTTTCATTTTATTATAGTGTGGCCAAATTCAGTTTTTCTTACTATTCTTTTATTGGTTGCCATTATTCGTTTTTCTCTTTTTTTTACATAATTTTTACGTTATATATGTGTTCTTTTTTAGTGGCAACAGCTATTTAAGTTTCACTTCGAGTTTCTTTGTTCTAGAACTTTCTTTGTTCCACGTTTCTATTGCAATTGGAAGCCATTTTTCTTCTTTTTGCTGTTGGTACAATTAGGAGATTTTCCCTCAGCTATGTTTCGCGGTCGCCAGCGTCCAATCATGGTAAATTTTTCTTTTTTACAATTTCTTTTATATTATTTCTTTTTATTTGGTTTATTTATTATATATATTTTTATTTATTCATTTATATTTTATTTGAATTCTATTGCTTACATGTATTTTTTATTGTACGAGTATTCGTGTTTCATCTTTATTCACTTATAAAATGTATAAATTTTAAAAAAAAAACTTTTTTCATGTTTTTTTTAAATTTTATAAAGTGAATATATTTAGAATAAAATTTTTTCAATGCCTTTTTTTACATTTTATAAAGTGTATATATTTGGAAAATTATTTTCCCATGCTTTTATAAGTTTTATAAAATGTATATATTTAAAAAAATATTTCTTGCATGCTTTTTTTTTTCTGTTTAACTGAAATGTGACATTGGTGACAACGAACAAAATGTTGAAATAAATATACCAATTGGCATATTAACATGACTTCATATCATGCAAAATTTTCGCCTATAAATACGCTATTTCATTACCCTCGAATTGATGTAAAATTTAACAGTATCAAAAGTCGGATTCGAACCCACTCCGACACATTCGTGGATCAAAGCACACACACTCTACAAACAGAACAAGATTATTTCTTTTAGCGGACACATGAGACCGCTCACCCATCCTGACACGCAGAAGTGCCAATTTCAAAATTAAATCTGCTTTACCTCACTTAGCCCCCGAAAAACTTTATGTTGAAAAATAATTTTTCTAAATTTTATCAGTGTATTTTCTCTTTGAAGCATTATTTAACTATTTATTTTTTAATCATAATGATATTCGTGTATTGCATCTTTCAGATAACGCCTGCTTTTTTATGAAATAATCGGCATATTTTATATTTATATTATAAATGCTGACAAAGCAGATTTTGATTGATTTCAGTAAGTCATAAATTATCAAATTACGAACAAAATACTCAGATTTTAGTTTAACTTTTATTAAATTATAATACGTAAAAAAAAATTAGTGTGAAAATTTTAAAAGGAACATGACGAATTTTATCCTTATAAAATTATTGCGAAATTAAATACCTAATATAATCTGCATGGCGTTTTCATTTCAATTTAATATTATTTTCATGTTTTTCAAAGCATATAATCTAATAAATATTCAACAGAAACCTATTAAAAAGTTTAATAATAATAATAGCTCTTGATAGTCCAAATGAATTTATGCCCAAAAAAATGTAACCGCATTTAGTAGAAGAGAAATGAAATGAAAATAGCCTCGATTATTTTCAATACGAACTACATTGATCACAAGCAAATAATATTAGAAAAAGTTTTGTTTAACCCGCAGTCGGTAGGATTCGAACCTACGCGGGAAGATCCCAATGGATTTCTAGTCCATCGCCTTAACCACTCGGCCACAACTGCATACCACTTCGGTCAGTCCGAAACTAACTAACCATAATCTTATGAATAGAATGATACAGTAAGAAAAATAAGCAATTGATGCGGTTTATTCGTACATAATGCTAAAAGTATGAAATCTATTCAAAATGGGACATAAAATATACAATAATTCATATAAAAGAAAGAAGAAAATTTCATTCTTAAAAGTAATCAACAACCGAACTTAGAATACTATTTTCACCGAATATATGTGAAACCATTGGAAAATTTTTTTTAAACAAAATCCTTGGCTATTTTGATTCAAGAATTAAACAAACAGGTTTCCCCTACAATTCACTTATATTTTGAAGCGCAGATTTAAAAAGAAATTCTTTTGAGAAAAGTATTTTTTATAGCGCGAAGCGAAATATTTCCGATTTTTTTTTTTCTCCAAAATTTTTGAGTGTGTTTGAAAACACAAAATACTGCTTGAAAGACTTTGAAATGACAAAATTTTACATACAAATATTTATTACCATATTCAACATAACCCACCTGGTGCGAAATTGGAGAGAAAACAAGGGACACCCAAAAATATAGGCTAATCGTTCTAACAATTACTTCTCTTCAGCTGTTAGTATTCTAATTTGCTAATGATGACCGTTATGATGGATTCATACTGAATTAAAATGTAACAACTTATGTTACTCCATTAAAATAGCATTTTAGTTCTTAGATTTTATTTTATGCTTTTAAAGTAAAGAACAAGGAATTTAAAATCCTGGTTGTTCACATTTTAATTCCTTTAACAATAATTTCTTACTATGAAGCAAAACCCAAAATAAAAATTTGGTCACCATTTCACGAAGAAATTTCAGTCAGCAAGTTCTATTTAATGTTTCTTTGCTTCATAATCCTATTTAAACAAAAATTTCTTCATATTATTGTCAAATGTCAACACTAAATTATATCATTGGAACTGGAAATTAAAACATCTTTTATTTTAATAATATAAGATATAATATTAAATTTTCACTTATGTAAAAATATTTTATCTCTTATTTAGATTTTTAGGGAAAAAAAATTACAGATTAGAATTTATATGTCGATGAAATTGTCGAGAAATACATTCCTTTTCTAATATAGTAAAAAAAAAAATAATAATAAATTTCTAATACAGTAAAAACAATAAATATTTATACAATTATTTGAAAGCATATTTTCTTAATATTAGAAATAATTTCAGAGAATTGTTTTGAATATTTCAGAAGTGATATTCCTAGTGGCAAGTGAAATGATTATCTTTGGCTTTTCGTTCGATTTTCAATCTCCACCTTCAGTATGGATTTTATAATGATTCAGAATTTATTTTAAATTACACGGCATTGTTCAATTCGAATCGTATACTCAACATGATGTTACAGTGATAAAAAACCGAAACAAAACTTCAAGAATTAAACTCATTTCAAGTAAATTTCTAAATTCAATTTCACATGTAGAACATATAAATTCTCAATAAAAACCCATACGAAATATTGAATTCCATTATTGATGTTCATTACTATGAATCAATTTTAACTCATTGTGCTCTAAAGATGAGTGTATCTGGCAACAGCTCTTTTTCTTTAATGAAAGTCCTTTAAATTATTTTGCTATAGACAAGGAAAAAAATATCGGAACAGTAAAAACAAATTAACCTTCTTAATAACTACACAAAGTTTGAAATTGCTATTAATCATTTTTAAAATTTAATAAAAAAATACACAGAACACTGATTTTATTTCAAATTGTTGCATTATTAAAACAGGTTTTTTATAGTAATTAAATTGGAAATATCATGACATTACACGACTTTTTTATTCTTATAATCTATTTCTGTTTTTGTATATTAACGCTATTCTAAATAGCATTTAAAGACGCTAATATGGAAATCACCATAATTACAGGGACAATAATAGAATGCAAGACACAAGCAAACTAATGAAAAATTATATAAAATAGGCTTATGTTATTAAAATATATATTGTAAATAATATGAAAGAAGTTAAATAACTGTAAATAATAAAATGTAATTTTAAGTTGAATTTCAAAAATTAAATATTGACTGCTAAAAAACGAAATATATATATATTGATAAATGAATGTGGAAAATGTGCTACTTTTTGAACGTTATTATATATATATATATATATATATATATATATAACGTTAAAAAATAACACATTTCCCACTTTCATTTTGTTGGATTTGCAATAAAAAATCAACTGTCAGAAGTGGGATTCGAACCCACGCCCACATTCGTGGACCAGAACACTCAAACTCTGCTATCAGAGCAAGGAGCCACCTTGAGTCTGGCGCCTTAGACCGCTCGGCCATCCTGACGTGTCAGATGTACTGTTTCCAAACAATAATGGCCGTGTCATCAGACTACCACGTTTTCTGATAAAGCTAGATGAAAAAATCACTTATTTTTAAAGAGTGAATCGTTATGAATGTTATTTATACTCGCTTAGTAGTTTAAGGGGATCTCAAACCCCTGAGAATATTAGGACCTACTAGTTTTTAGAAGGAAAGCTTGCATCTTGTCAGACGCTTATATTTTTCTCTCTCTGTCTCTGTCAATGTATCTTTGTGAAACATGGCTCTAGCACATATTAAGGCCCTGCTAGACTTTCGTTGGGGAAAATCGAATCCTATGTTAATCCTATGGTTAATATTTTAACGTGTCACAAGTGCTATTTTCATGATAGAAACTTCTGGTTTTTTTGCAAATTACAAAAAAACAGAACTGCTTTCACCTGAACGTCAATATTTAGCGTTTAAAATTTTTGCGAATATTGCTAAAATGTCAAAATATTTCTACCCGAGTAAATTTCAATCAAATTCTTATTTCATTGCGGTTGTACAAAATTCTGTTTAAAGATATTTACTTTTTTCAGCATACAGTTATAAAATGAATATATATTTTTTTTAAACTAAAAATATTTTTGATTGCATCAATATTTCTTTAGGAATTTGGATATGAAATCAAACTCATTCTAATTTCTGAAAATCCATCTCTGTACACAACACCACTTATGAACCTGAAAAATTTTTAATGCCAAACTTGGCTGATTTTCGACTTTACTACGGTAACATAAAGTAGGGGAAATTTCTGGGAAAAACTGCTCCCCATATGATTCCCGCTTTTTTACGATGGGGTTGAAAAACACTTCCAAAACGAGCAAGACGAATTAGTTTGCAAAGCAGATGCGATTAATTTTTTAAAATTATTTGGATTATGGAAAATTTTATAATGTTTTCAATATTGTTTAAAATAAAATTTTAAAACATAGAACTTTTTATATAATAGGTAAAGATGTGTAATATTTGCATAAATTATGTTATAAGAAATATAATAAATTTTTGATATTATTATGTTAAAATGATGAAATCTTGATTTCATAATATGCAAAATTCTTCTTGAATATATGTACTGTGATAAATAAATTATTATTACAAAAAAATATTTCGTTTGCTCTATAATGTTCAATATTAATGTCGGTTTTTCTTAACATCATAATTACCATAGTTTAAATCATTATTCAGAGTCTTGCACAAGTAAAAGGATGAAAATATATAACAATTTCTTATAGTGAAAATATTAACAATTTCTCAAGTGATTTGAAATATTTAATCAAGATATTTAGTAGTGTTCACATAAATGTAATTAAACATTTTTTTGTTTACTCATTCTTTAAAAAAATCCGAAATATATTTTATAGATTAATCGGCTTTATCAATAATATCAGATCACGCGAAATATATTACAACTATTGACTTCAACATTATAATCAGCTGGCATGTTTCTTTGTGTTACAGGTTATTTAAGAGTTTACAATTATAGGAAAAAAAAAGAGCCAACTATAAAACATAACCCTAAAGTTTATAATATACAAATATACTCTCTGATACTATATTTTCGATATGAGAAAGATATTTTAATTATTTCTTATCATTTATAAGGCTTTTATTTATTTCTTAACTGAATAAAATATGATGTTAAAAAGCAAATCTTCAAGAATCAAATATTTTCGATTAATTACTTCTATAGAAAAACAATTTCGTGGGATAGAAAAAGACTATTTATAATAAATTCAGAATAAATAATTCAATTTATTGAAATTGAGAGTTTATTCATAATGTAAATTCATAAAATAAAACAAAATATATAAATTTTATTTCAACCTTTAGATAAAATAAATACCTTTTTAAAATTCATAAAAAAATCATTCCAAAATATGATAAAACGATATTTTAATAAATTCCAATGTCATGTTAATAAAAAACAAGAGAAAACTTTCTAATAAAATACTTTTAATTTTTAAGCTGTTAATATTATAAAACTATAAGTTTTGAAACTACATTATTGATTTTGTAATAAAATTAATTATTTATGTAAATAATATCAATAAGGAGAACCAACTCGTGTTTTTCTGTTTATTATTGTTAAGTTAAAGTTATAATTTAGGAAAATAAATGAAACTGTTAAATGAATCTTTTTAATATGTTTTGTCCCGGTGTTTTCAAATATTTATTTTCAAAGAAATGCTTGAAAATAAATTGACTTTTTAAAACGATATAATTTATATAGAATTCACTTTCAAAACAGCGTGTGAGTTTTTAATAATATTTATCTTCTTTAAGAAAAAAGAAAAATTAGTTTTTGTTTTTGAAATAACGTTTTCTTAGTTACAATTTTTTTAATGTATGAGGAAGCTAACATACATTGCTTACACTACATTATATACATACATACACACACACACACATACACATATACATACATACATATCTCAACTCTTTTTTCAAATACTTTAAAATGAAAATAAAAGTTTCTTTTCAATACTTCGGAAAGTAACTCCTCATATATTTTTTTTCATTTTTAAATGGAATATATTGGGTCTACCAGAAATTTCTGTCCATCTTTGGAATAAAACAAAACAAAACATTTTCTTAACCTCATTAATCTTTATTAAATTATATTGCTGCTTTTGTTATTAATGAATTTTTTCCAACAAGAAGGCAATTTGTACAACCTATTTTCGAAAAATGTTTTGATTTTCGCATGAAAAATTGAAACTGTACTTGATTAATATCTTCATTATTTTTGAATTTTTGCCCTACAAAAAATTCTTTAAGGACAAAAACAAATGATAATTAGAATGTGATATAAGTCTAGATAATATAGCGTATGCAACAGAAAATCACAGCCTAGTTATGGTATCTTTTGATGAACTTTTTTCTTGGTATTCTCCCTTTAAGTTATCGAGTTGTTGAAAATGCTTTTCCGAACTGAGCTTTTCATTCAATTTTTAATTTTCATAATATTTTGATCCTCAAATGACCCACCCTATACAAAACATTCTCTTATTCAGAAATAAACATGTTTTAGAGTTGGAAGGGCTTATCAGCACAATATATCCTTTACTTTACGATGTTTTCGCAGATAATCCACTGTTCATCCCCAGTTATCATCCGGTTAAAACAGGGTTCGATTTTATTCCAAACAAAGAGACAGACATATAATGCCTCTTCTGACTTAGTTAATGTGGCAACCATTTTGACTATTTCCACACCATTCCTATCTTTCGGATGTTGTCCGAAATAGTTTGCTGAGTTGAATTAAGTTTCCTGCGTTCTCTGATGTGTCTGAAAAGATAATTTCTCTTTAATTCTTAGCAATATCATCATCTATTGATGGACAGAATTTCCTTTTGTGTAGTGCCAGTTGTCCTGGCATGGGGCGCGCTTCTCCACATTTCTAGCTGAATTGAATTTCGGAGTGGAGTCCACCTTATTCAATACTCACATGCCGCCAGTACCCGTAGCTAATAAAGTAAGAATGTAATATAAGATACAAATATATATTTTATATAAGCTGTCTTATGTTTTTAACATGAACGTAGTTTTTTCAATAATATCGTCAATAATAAATTATTTTTATGCTTCTTAAGTTTATAGAGTAACCTTTCTTTTTTTTTTTTTTATCAAATTCTGTAAAATAACAATAAACGTTTTTCATTGTATTAGAAACGTACCATGCTCTATTTCTTCTAACTTCTTCAATAGATTTAATTAATTTATACCACATTGATTTAATTCCATTAGAATTATAAAGGAATCGCTAATATTCTTTTTGAATTTCATTTTCAATGGCATGGCAAATACAAGGAATGACACAAATGAAACACATGAAAAATCACAAAATAGACATGCGACGAAGATAGGAGAGGTAAATACACTACTTAAATAATAATACTTACTTATGGCACTATGTAATGTATAGTAATTATGTAGCATCTGAACATACGGTGTTTCTGTAATAACTGATTTTACCTGAAAAAAGTTAAATGGCTAGTTTCATAGAATCAGGCTACAAGATGCACGTTTTGAAGAAAAGAAAAAAGAAACATAACTTGTCAAACACTGATAAATTTAAATTTTCACCAAAAATGTACACTTGAACAAGAATAATCATATAATGATTTTTACTCTTACCTTTTAATCAAAATTTATTTGAAGAAGTATTTTTTATACTTCAGTGGTAAATCTTTACGTAAGTATTTAATGTGTCAAAATTCATTCTAGAATTCATTGCATTATCTTGTCACTTTATTGCGTACACTTATTATAAAATAAAGATTTTTTTACATTCTTTTATTACATTATATTACTTTCTTCATTTATTTTTAAAATTATTTTCTTACCTTTTTTTATAAGTTCTTCACTCATGCAATATTTGAATATTTAATTCTTTTTGTATATAAATTGCAAATTTTTTATTTAAGTGATTTAAAAAATAAAACTAACCAGGAAAATTTAGTTTATAATTTTAAAAAATCGACTATTTATCTGTAGAATATTTATTGAAAATTTTTTTTAATTTTTTCAATGATTCCTAATTAAGGATACGTAATAAATGAATTAAAATAAAATTTATTTCAGGAATATCAGCGAAATAGTATAATATTTCGAAAATTGTACTTAGAAGCTAAAAAGTTGTTCTGAGTTAGTTTAAATGTTATATTGTATAAAGTATTTAAATATAATGTTACATAAACAATTATATTAAACGATCTTATACGCACTTATAATTCTAAAAAATTCAAAAATTTTGATTTCAAGCTAGTTACTTTTTTTAATATTAGAAACACTAATTCCATTGAATTTTCCTGAAAAAATATTTAATCTTTATTTTTTAATTTAAAAATACTAACTTTTTGAAGGTTTTTATGCATAAAAAACTGATGTAAACATTTACATTATTTATTTCAATTGTAATGGTTTTTTCAGGTGCACCTGCGACAAAAATGTGATGACGCAGTCGGTAGGATTCGAACCTACGCGGGAAGATCCCAATGGATTTCGAGTCCATCGCCTTAACCACTCGGCCACAACTGCTGCACGATTCTTCAAACATTATTTTAAGTATAAATTTAAAATCTATTATTAAAACAGCATTGTGTTTAAATGCACTTTTTATGGAGTAATGTCACGATAATTTGGCAATTATGGCATACGCCAAAAAAGAAAAAAAAATGTTCACTGCATTTTTTTTCGCTAAATTTTAAGTGTAAAACGCATAATCGCTACAATGTTGAGGCTATCATATCAAAAATATGAGCATTTTGTGCAACTTTATAGTTGCAAGTTTTGGCGTTTTACTTTTATATTTATGACTTTTGCTAAAATATCTTTGATCACAAGTCATATGTGTAGTATATTCTTGAGATACAATTTTATAAAGATACAATTTTCCATAGTTCTGTAGTTTTGTAGTCCTGTTGTTTTGGAATTATTCTGTAGCTTTTGTGTATATCGTTAAAGCTTTTATTTCCTTAATTCAATCACGAATGAATGTTGAACGCTTTTATTTATTTCCTAATTTATTAGTCATATTTTATTGCCATTTTGTATTGTTAAGTTTGTAATTATACGGAAAACTCTTGTTTTAAGCACATTATTTGTTAATCCAAAACGTTGAAAATTTTAAGCCCTTGGTTTAAATATTGATATTAATATGCAATTCCAAATTGATTAATAAATAAATTAATTTTTTCTAGAAAGCAAATATATTGAAGTTTTTTATGTAAAAGTATCTTTTAAATCCAATCTCAATTGAGAAATGTCATAATTAAAAGTAGTATTTTTAAAAAAATCCAGTAAATCATATTGATTACCATAGAATTACATTAAACTTGTACACCTGCCAAGTGAATATTGCAAAAATAAACTGATTCTTCAAAACATTAAAATATATTTGAATAAAAAAATGGAAAACTAAGAAAATGAATGGTATTGAAACTCATTCAGGTGTTTCTAATGCACTGTAAATAGGAAACGTATTTAAGAGTCCCTAAGTTTAATCAATAAATTTAAATGATGACATTAAAATACATTCGCTCGTTTTCCAAAATCTGCAATTTTCAATCTTAATTTTTGAAATAATTCATCGAATTAATTTTTTCCTGGTTAAGGAATAAAATGAATGAAAAACAAAAGGTTTGCCAATATAAATCAAGAGAAATGGATTTTGAATCTCAGAGAGCATTCTTCTCGCAATTGTCACTATATCACACACACACGCAAAAAAATTTAAACTTGCTTTCAATAAAAGAAAGCCACAAGCTAATGACATTCTATTCATTTGTTTATTCAGAATTCGAATGGATTAGGAATTTTCTAGCACAGCGTTTTTCTGCAGTTAGATATGGCTATGGAATTTCTGGTTTTAAACAGACTGAGACTGACCTTCCTCAGGGAACGATTATTAGATTGATTCTTTTTAATGTTTTTATCAACGATTTACCGAATACTTAAGCACCGTCGGTGGATTCTGGACTTTTCGCTAATGAATTGGTTGTCTGGAGCAGTACTTCAAAAAAGAACCAGGATGGGTTGCATCAGATCCTCAATGGCGCCCTGATAGAACTGGAGAGCTGGTGCCTAAAAAATGGTATGATGTTGAATCAGGGCAAAACCACTTGTCAGTTTTTTCTCTGAATAGAAAGCCTTTTATGCCCCGAGTTTGACATATAAACGTGTACATATTCAATATAATTATTCTACTAAATTCTACTAAATACTTAGGTTGCACTCTCGATCCTCGTTTAAATTGGAGAAATCACGCAGAAAATCTGAAAAATATAGCCGTTAGAAGACTTTCTGTCTTGAAACGTTTGGCTGGCTCGAGGTGGGGCTGCAACTGAGAGGCATTGTTAACTACTTACAAATTATATATCCATCCAATTATTCACTATTGTTGTGATATTCTCATCACAGCCCCAGAGAAAGTAGTTAATTTTCTTTAGGTATCCCAGAAACACAAGCATTGCGAATTGTTACTGGAGCTGTGAAAACTACCCCTGTTCTTGCAATGCAACTCCTAACCGACTTGGAACGTGTTCATCATTTTATTAAAAGAAAGGCGATCCTGCTGTACCAAAAACATATGCGTTTACCTGGCAACGCTTTCTGGAAGAACTATAACAATGAGATCCCTAGAAATCTTAAGACTCAAATTGGCTTAATCCAAGCTGCCCAGAGAGAATCCGATGCTTTAAATTAAGTAGAGACTATTTAATTTTACTTCCTCCTACTTGTTATATATATTATCTGAATTTGAATATAAATCTTGATTACATTCAGAAAGTTGCTAACAACGATATGAGTTATTTCAACTAAGATCTTTCGCAATAGAGACAATTGAGTTTCGCTATCCTGAAAATGAGAACTTGCATGTTTTCACTGATAGTTTTATGTTAGAAAGAATACATGGTGCCGGAGCAGGTATCCATTGTGAGCTTTTCAGTTTTTATTTACCAATGTGTCCTCTTTCTACAGCCTTTGATGGTGAAATTGAAGCTATTACACTGGCTATCCAACAGCTACCGATTCGCAGTCACTTTCTTAAAAGATCGGTCATTCTGTCAGATTCTAAAAGTGCGCTTCAAACTTTTTTGAATAATCCAAATAGTTTCCAAAGTATTTTTAAATATCCAAATAGATCCCAAATTACATTTGCTTAAGGCTCTGATACACAGAATTTCCTTCCAATGGTACCCATTTTGGTATTTGGCGCAATGAAAAGGCTGGTTCACTTGGCTAAAAAGGGAGCCTTGAGAGATCAACGCATGAATCGCCCTTTTTCATTTCATTCAACTAAATTGTTTGTTAACCTGACTCTCAAGAAGAATCTTAAACAAGATATGGTTCAACGTGCGACGCACCAGTGATGGAGAATTTCGGGGGAGGAAAAAGCTGTTCCCGTTTTTCCTAGAAACACTGCGGTAGCCCTTTTTTTAGAGGTCTAACTGGACATGATTGTTTACAAGACAATCTCTATAGGATTGGAGTGGCGGATTCCCCGGAATGAGTTTTGTGTGACTCTGGAAAACCAATGACTTTTGAGCATTTAAATAATTGTGTGGTTCTTTCTCAATATGAAGGCATTGTTGAAAAGCAATGGAGAACCCGTGAACTAATGGCTTAGGCGCTAATGTTCTGCATTTGTAAATAAATAATAAATTTATTCAGAATAAAGTTTTGATAATATTATAGGATTATCAATAAGCAATAATTAAAAATTTGTATTTATAACGTCAAGAACTGAACAATGTTTTTCTAAGAGTTCACCATTTATAAAGCTATATGAAATATATTTAAAAAAGAGAAGTTTGAAATTATTATATTTCTTTGAATCTTATGATAATAATTTTACTATTTGTCTTAACATGAGTGAGATACTTCAAACTCTGAAACCAAACTTTGATTAAGCCTCAATTAAATATAATTTCTGTACTATAGTTTTTTGTAGACTGCAATAGTCCATTAGATTTTTGCAAAGAAAACTAATTTATAACTCTCTCTCTCTCTCTCTCTCTCTCTCTATATATATATATATATATATATATATATATATATATATATATATATATATATATATATATATATATATATATATATATACACCATTAAAATTGCTAGACCAAGAAGGCGGCGTGCTACAGACCTGAAATTCTTACGAAAGGAAGAAGGTGCTGTGATATGCAAATGATTAGCTTTTCAGCGCATTCAGACAAAGCAGGCGCCAGTAGCGACACCTAAATTGTGTTTAAATAAGGAAATTTTTCAGCCGGTTCCTCATACACAAATTGCATTTGAACGTAGTTGCTTGGTGAAACGTTGTTGTGATGCCCCGTGTAAGCAGGAGAAATGTGTACCAGCACGTTTCTGACTTTGATAAAGGTCGAATTGTAGCGTACCGGGATTGCAGTTTATCTTATCGCAGTATAGTATTACTGCTCGTGTCGGTCGAGATCCAATGACTGTTAGCAGAATATGGAATCAATGGGTCCAGGAAGGTAATACGGAACCCCATGCGGGATCTCAACGGACACCTATCACTAGCAGCCGAGAAGACAGGCATATTATCCGCAAGGTCGTAATGGATCGTGCAACCACGTCACAAGCCGTGAGTCATGAAACGGGGTCGTTTGGAAGACAACAAGTGTCTACACGAACAGTTCGACGATGTTTGAGGCAGCATGGACTCTCAGCACGGATACAATGGCTGGGGCTTCCCTTGACGCTGCGTCATAGACAAGAGCGCCTTCAATGGTGTGATCAAAGACGAACCTGGGCGCTTGAATGGCGAGACGTCATCTTTTCAGATGAATCCAGGTTCTGTGTACAGCTTCATGATGGTCGCATCCGTGTTTGGCTGCATCTTTGTGAACGCACACTGGCCGCCTGCATTCGTCATCATCATACTGGCCCATCACCTGGCGTGATGCTATGGGGTGCCATTGGATAGACGTCTCGGTCACCTCTTGTTCGCATTGACGGTGCTTTGAACAGTGCACGTTACATTTCTGGTGTGTTACGATCCGTGGCTCTACCCTTTATTCGAGCCCTGCGGAACCCTACGTTTCAGCAGGATAATGCCCGACCGCATGTTTCCGGTATTAAACGGACCTTTCTTGATAAGGAACATGTTCGGCTGTTGCCCTGGCCAGCACGTTCTCCAGATCATTCACCAATAGAAAACGTCTGGTCAATGGTTGCCGAGCGACTGTCTCGTCACCAAACGTCAGTCACTACGGTTGGTGAACTGTGGCATCGTGTTGAAGCTGCATGGGCATCTGTACCTGTACATGCAATCCAATCTCTGTTTGACTCAATGCCCAGGCGTATAACTGCTGTTATTACTGCCACACAAGTGGTTGTTCTGGGTACTGATTTCTCAGGATCTATCCATCCAAATTTTTTGAAAATTTAATCACTTGTTATTTCTAGTATAATATATTTGTCCAATAAATATCATTTTGTTATCTGCATTTCTTCCTGGTATAGCAATTTTAAAGGCCAGTAGTGTATATATATTTATATATTAATTGGTAAATATATTTTTTATAAAAGAAAGCTCAATGTAATAAATTATCATATATTCGATCTTAAAAAATTTTTGTCATTCAATTTTTTCCATTTGCACATTAGATGCGAAGAGTTGACATTTTTCGCATTTTCTCCCTTGTATAACGTGAATATATCACACTCTTTATGAGACACATTTCTGCATAATAATTTTTTCATATGATCAATTAAGACTTCAGCCATCAGGAATAGTTTTGATTTTCAGCTCTGACTGTGAAAGAGGTTCCAATTACTTAGATTGATTGATACACTAATATTATTAATAATGGTTCCCTCTCTCTTCATAAAGTAGAAAAACGTGACAATTTTTTAAACATCATGCAGAATTTATTTTAAAAACGTATGCTTATTTGATATTTTCTTTCTCAAGATGTTATAAAATTTAAATTTTTGAATTTAATTTTAACTAATATCATAGAGTTAGGCAGTCTGATGTATATTTAAAAATTATTTCAACAAAATTCATTTATATTTTTAAGCGCAAATTTAAAAAGTAATTCTTTTGCAAAAAATATTCCTAATAGTGCGCATAAGCGAAAGTGGTTTTTTTTTTTTTTTTTTTTTTTTTTTTTGTCGTAAAAGATTTTCGGGTGTGTTAGAAAACACAAAATACAGCTAAAAACCCTATGGAATGATACAAAATTTTAAAAAATGATACAAATTATAAAATCAAATGTTTATTAACATATTCAATATTAGTCTGGTGCCAAATTGGCAAAAACCCAAAGTGCATCGTAAAATGTAGCCTAACTGTTCTGTCACTTAATTCTCTTTAGCTGTTAATAATATAATTTACTAATGATGACCGTTATGATGGGTTCTCGCTGAATTAAAATTTAACTACTTTGGTTACTGCATTAAAATGGTATTTTAGTTCATAGATTTTATTTTATGCTTTCAAAGTAAAGAAAAAGGTATGTAAAATATTGAGTGTTCACAATTTATTTCGTTTAACAATAATTTCTTACTATAAGACATAACCCAAAATAAAAATTTTGCAACTATTTCACTCGGAAAGTTTAATTTAAAGTTTCTTTGTTAAGCAAAAATTTCAATCTTCACTAAGCAAAAATTTCTTTATATTATTCTGTCAAATGACAAAACTAAAATATATCTCTTCAAACTGGTAATTTTAAAACAACGTTTATATTTAATAATATATGATGAAAAATTATTACTTTCACACACACAATTTATCATTTATTTGGAATAAAAAAATAAGTAACACATGAAAAATTAAATTTTAGTGAAATGGATGAGAAATACATTCTTTTCCTAATCCATCAAAATAAATATTTTCACAAACATTTGAAATTATTTTTTTTTTCGATTGGCAGATTGTAGACAGTTACAACTGCAACAGAGTCTATAAATCTGTTGTTCCCTGATACCAAGGAACCGACCAGAGAGACATCGACCGACCGACCAGAACTCTTAGCCGCCGAGGAGTTGCCCTGGGTTCACCCTCACACATGCCATTGGGACCCGTTTATTGGGTGGGTAGTATTCATACTTCATTCACACACACAAGGAAAGGACAAAAACAGGATAGAGAGAGAAGAGTACATCCATGCCTGAACCGGGATTCGAGATCAGGACTTCCCTATCCGTAGTCAGGCACACTCACCAATAGAATATTTGAAATTATAGTTTTTTAATATTAAAAATTATTTCAGAAAGCGGTTTTGAACATATCTGAAAGAATATTCCTGGAGTAGCCAGATAAATGATTATGTTTGGCTTTAAGTTCAATATTCAATCAGCACCTTCTGTGTGGATTTCGTAATGATTCAGAATTTATTTTAAATTAGAGGTCATGGTCCAGTTACCTCTTTTATGTTAAACATGATATTTGAGTGATAAAAGAACTGAAGCAAAATCTCAAGAAATAAATTAATGACAAATAAATTTCTTCTATCAATTTTTCAGTTTCATGTGTAGAACATAAATTGTCCATAGAAATCCATACAAAATATTGAATTGCCTCATTGATGCTTCTCACAATAAATCATTGTTTCCTCAACACATTGTGCTCGAAATATGAATATATGTGGCAATAGCTCCTCTATCGTAATGAAAATCCTTTAAATTATTTTGCTATAGACGCGAAAAAAAATATCGGAATAGTAAAAACAAATTAACTTTATTACTACGCAAAGTTTAAAATTGCTATTGATCATTTTTAAAATTTAATAAAAAATGTTCAGTGCAATTATTTTAATTCAAATTGTTGCATTGTTAATATTGGTTTTTTGTATTAAAAAATTTGCAAATATTTTGACGATAGACTATTAATTTATTATTATAATCTATTTCGTTATTTTTATATTAACGCAATGCTAAATAGCATTTAAAGACGCTATTATGGTAATCACAAAAATTCCAAATAAAATAATAGCATGTTGGACACAAGCAATTTAATAAAAACTTATATAAAAGAGGCTGATGTTGCTGAAAAATATATTGTACATAATATGAAAGAAGTTAAGTTAATCTTAATAGTAAAATGAACTTTTAAGTTGAATTTAAAAGCTATAAATAATTAAAGCGTTATAAAAGAGACATATTTGTAATATCGCTCAAATTATAAAACATTTCCCACATTCATTTTCTTTATTTACAATTTAAAAAAAATTGCTGTCAGAAGTGGGATTCGAACCCACGCCCACATTCGTGGACCAGAACACTCATCCTCTGCTATCAGAGCAAGGAGATACCTTGAGTCTGGCGCCTTAGACCGCTCGGCCATCCTGACATGTCTGTCATTCTGTTTCAAAACAACAACTGCGTTTTTATCAGACTACCACGTTTTCTGAAAAGTTAAGATAACACAATTATTTTTATTTTTAGATAACAGACAGTCTCACATTTTAAATGTTATTTATACTCGCTTGTTGTAACTAAAGGATCTCAATCCCCTCAGATTATTCACTTATTTTTAGAAGGACAGCTTTAATTAATGCTTTATATTTTGCTGTCAACTTATCTTTGTATAACATGGCTCCCCTACAAATTAAATTAAATCATTTGCAAAAGATTTCTGTTCCTTATAAAATGCGATTAACTTTTTAGAATTCTTTGAAATATGGAAAAATTTTTGGCATTAGTTCAAGATCCCCATATATGCTTTCTCGCCAAATCTGGCGCCCAATGTTATGATCGCAGTGCTGCCGATTTCTGTTTTTCATTTTATTATAGTGTGGCCAAATTCAGTTTTTCTTACTATTCTTTTATTGGTTGCCATTATTCGTTTTTCTCTTTTTTTTACATAATTTTTACGTTATATATGTGTTCTTTTTTAGTGGCAACAGCTATTTAAGTTTCACTTCGAGTTTCTTTGTTCTAGAACTTTCTTTGTTCCACGTTTCTATTGCAATTGGAAGCCATTTTTCTTCTTTTTGCTGTTGGTGCAATTAGGAGATTTTCCCTCAGCTATGTTTCGCGGTCGCCAGCGTCCAATCATGGTAAATTTTTCTTTTTTACAATTTCTTTTATATTATTTCTTTTTATTTGGTTTATTTATTATATATATTTTTATTTATTCATTTATATTTTATTTGAATTCTATTGCTTACATGTATTTTTTTATTGTACGAGTATTCGTGTTTCATCTTTATTCACTTATAAAATGTATAAATTTTAAAAAAAAAACTTTTTTCATGTTTTTTTTTAAATTTTATAAAGTGAATATATTTAGAATAAAATTTTTTCAATGCCTTTTTTTACATTTTATAAAGTGTATATATTTGGAAAATTATTTTCCCATGCTTTTATAAGTTTTATAAAATGTATATATTTAAAAAAATATTTCTTGCATGCTTTTTTTTTCTGTTTAACTGAAATGTGACATTGGTGACAACGAACAAAATGTTGAAATAAATATACCAATTGGCATATTAACATGACTTCATATCATGCAAAATTTTCGCCTATAAATACGCAATTTCATTACCCTCGAATTGATGTAAAATTTAACAATATCAAAATTCGGATTCGAACCCACTCCGACACATTCGTGGATCAAAGCACACACACTCTACAAACAGAACAAGATTATTTCTTTTAGCGGACACATGAGACCGCTCACCCATCCTGACACGCAGAAGTGCCAATTTCAAAATTAAATCTGCTTTACCTCACTTAGCCCAAGAAAAAATTTAAGTTGAAAAATAATTTTTCTAAATTTTATCAGTGTATTTTCTCTTTGAAGCATTATTTAACTATTTATTTTTTAATCATAATGATATTCGTGTATTGCATCTTTCAGATAACGCCTGCTTTTTTATGAAATAATCGGCATATTTTATATTTATATTATAAATGCTGACAAAGCAGATTTTGATTGATTTCAGTAAGTCATAAATTATCAAATTACGAACAAAATACTCAGATTTTAGTTTAACTTTTATTAAATTATAATACGTAAAAAAAAATTAGTGTGAAAATTTTAAAAGGAACATGACGAATTTTATCCTTATAAAATTATTGCGAAAT